>CM035169.1:85720611-86320611 GCA_020205615.1 Panax quinquefolius | reverse complement strand
TGTGACCAGTAGTGCATAGATGGACTTGGTATGATTATGACCAGAGATTATTCGGTGTAATCATGACCGTAATGTTACAAATGATGTGAAAAAAGTCCTCATTGGCCTGTAGTGCATTGATGGATAGTTGTTGGCATGATCATGACCATTGATGAATACATGAATATCCTTGGCCCGTAGTGCATGGATAATTTGTGGTCGTGATACAAATGAATATCCTTGGTCGTAGTGCAGGGATGATGTGGATTATTTATTGTCGAGTCTCGTGATAGAAGTAATAAAAACCTTTTAAATCATAGAAGATAGTAGATTTTATTCTCTACTTGACTCTTCTAATGGATTGCTTGTTCCGCTGCTTAAACTTGATGTTTGTTATATTTTATCAGTTTAACACTGTTGAAGGCAAATGATAATTTATTCTGCATTATCTTAGTCATAATATTTCTTACAAGGCTAGTTGAGCTCACCCTTTTGCTTTCATTGTTCTCTTCAGGAAATGAGAACGTAGCAGGGACTAGTCGGGGAACGGAGTGACGGTCCAGATGATAGCATTAGTAGTCCTCACTATTCTATGAAATAGTGTGATAGTAAATGTAATGAGGACTTATTTTGAGTTTGAATAATGTCTAGAAGACAATATTTGTATTGAAACTCATAGCTTATGTTGTATATTTAAAGTTGTATTTGTATTCTGTATCATGTATTTGGCGACTCAGAATAAGTGATGTATACCTATTTTGGGGGCGTCACATAAATCCTCTCCTTAAGGAGACATTATCTAAATTAATTACATAAATCCCAGGTCATACTAACCTTAAATCTTAACTGCGGAAACTCTGACACCCCTAAATATGGGTTACCTGACCCCGAGTTTGGTGTTTACGATCCACAATATAATAACATCTAACTACCCATTCATATAGAAATAGTAGTACATATCACATTAACATATGTTGTTAATACATTAGTCCTAGGTCATCTAACCTTAACATTACAAACATACCCTTTAGTTATACAAAAAGGGTTTACAAATACAACATAATATTAAGTTCATTATAACTACTCCAGCATTTTGCCTTTACCTTTGTTCTTCTTGGACCCGCTGGCCTCTTCTTCCCTAGCTGAAATATTTTATTTAGCAAGGGTGAGCAAACAAATTTGCCCTGCAAGTTAAGATATACGATAAATGTATAGGAATAAATAACAAGTCTTCTCGCATTCTACGCAACAATAATCTGATAATGAAAGAGTACAACGCTTTCAAGGTTTTCTACGATATTCAAATGAATAATCAAGAATTAATTCTACGAAATAGCAAAGTGGAATGTTTTCCAGATTTATGCTGAGCGATCCATTAGATCTTGAATTTCTCTTCTCGAGTAAGTTATCAAAGTTATACTTTGATATACCCAGGTGTATTAGATAACCATAAAGATTAAATCATACCCCTCTGCAAGTATATAAAGTGATCAGCTTCATTATCCCCTATATTATGCATAATACTTAATCGCGAGCAAAGGTCGAATATACGACCAATAAAATGTTCCCTTTATATAAAAGGTTATTCTTCTCAGTCTCAGAATCAAGATTTGATTTAACAAATAAATACTATGATTTCAATTTCTATTTACTTCTCGATCTAGCCGAAATAATTGGCATCGATCTGTCAATAACAATTTAATTCTCTTCTCGAATCTATCAAGTTCTAACAAATGTTCGTCTAGCCAGGATAATTAGCTCAGACATTTCTCAACATAATTTGACAATAAACAAGAATTATCTGTACTGTCAATACTAGCTTCTATGAATATGAATATCCAACAATAGTTATTCTACGAATGTATATTTTTCGAATCAGTAATTCAATTTGAATGATTAAACATGCACTAACTGCGAATAATCAACAATAAATTCTTGGACGTGGTATAATTACCAATAATTAACCACTATAATATTTAAACAATATTAACTCAAGGTTGAGTTAGGAAACTTGCCTCTTCCACTGTTTACAGCTACACAATAAACTTATCTACTTTCGAAAGACCTATAACCAATAATATCGGTCTCACAATTAGCATAATATTTCATAACACACAACACTGTAATTCACAGTCAATCTTCTCCTAGACACATTACCACATAGTCACATCAGTGTTCATAACCTATATAAACACTTATCAAGTCTAACTAGTTCGGCCTGGTTGGACTTCAGTCTATTCTCGGTGTACTGGTCACCCTATCTGACAATTTACACCTTTATTGTCAATTAAACTTGGTCTCTAAGCTATAATATTATTTTAGATAAGTCAAATATCATTTATAATATTTTTCAGAAGCTTTTAATAATTTATAAACAATTATTATAATTTATAATAATTTTTTAAACACTTAAATCATTTTTAAATGATTTAATTATCAAATAATCTTATCATCATTAATATTTAATAATATAAAAATATTAATGTTATACTTATCAAAATTTTAAAGTTATTGTTAATAACTTAAAATATTTTTAAATCATCAATATTCTACTTAAATGATTTTTAAATTAATAAAACCATTTTTAATTCATTTATTTAATATAATAATTAAATAAATCTATTATCATTAATATTAATTTATTAATGAAAATCTCCAAAAATATTGAAAATTATATTTTATAATTCAAAATATTTTCTAACACTTTATTCTCATTTAAAATAATTTTTAAATCAATAAAATCATTTTAACTTATTTATTTAATTTAATAATTCATAAATCTAATATCATTACTATTAAATTATTAATGAAAATTCTCTAAAAATATTAAAAGTCACATTTTATAACTCAAAATATTTTAAATACTTTATTCTTATTTAAAATAATTTTTCATAATATTAAATGATTTTTCTCTAATTTATTTAATACACTAATTAAATAAATTAAATACCTTTAATATTTAAATAATTATAAATATTAAACAAAAAATATTCCAATTGGTAAAAATTATTTTTCCTAATTTAAAATAATTTTAAAACTATTTTAATAATTTTATAATTAATTTCTATTTTTAAGTATTTTCAGGAAAATCAGAAAATAAAATAAATAGAAACCGTCGCTAAAGCCTATAGCGACACTTGTCTGTCTCTTAGGTATTCTTGAGCTCAAGAACACTGTCAGACCAATTCTCAAGGTGGCTCGTTTGACCAGGCTTAATTCTCAATTCGTTTTGTTTCTGGGTAATCTTTAACAATGAACTTGTAGTCAGTATACAACACTACAACTAGAAACCAATATCTAGGTCATATCATACCACACCATGAAGATCTAGGCTTTCAAACTTTCTGTTAGAGCAATTCTGGGTTTTCTGAGTAACCCAGAAACCCAGACAGCTTTGAGTTAACACATTCAAGCTCGATTATCTCTATGTTCTGGTTATCAAATGGTTCGGGTTTTGGTCCAAACATGCAGTGCTCATGACAATGAACACATAGGAATTAACACATCAATTAAACAACAACACATTTTCCAGATAAAGCTCGGTCAAAGGCTGTCAGAAGTTGTGTTCGTCCTGTTTCTGGGTTTTCCAGAAACGGTACCCATGATCGACAGGCCTTGTTTGACCATCCACTACCATCATCACGTTTCATGTTTAAGAAATATAATAGCATGTATATATTGTTCATATGACATTCTATAATTTGGATACAACAACATCATCATAACACTTACAACCTGACAGATCTATGCCTTAGTACTTCTTGTCAGACTCGGTTTTTATATTTCTGGGTTACCTAGAATTTTAACCGGTCATGCCCAGTCAACGGGTTTTGACTGTTAATAACTACAAATCTAGACATCAAATGACACTGATTCCACTTGCAGATTAAATACCACATGACCAACTACAAATAACAACTTTAAAACAACAAAAAGTATAAACGAGCAATGATCTGTGGCCACTGACATTTCTTGTCAGACCACTAAGAATGCTCAAGAACAGTTTTTGAAAACATGAATTTTTACCCACTTTGATGATATGGATCCATGATGGATCAACATAGATCAACTAAAAACACCATATAACACTTATATAAATACATAAACAAAAAAAAATTCTAAGCATACAAGATCTAGGTTGAGTTTAGGGTTTTATACCTTCTAGCCAAATCTTTGATTCTTGCTCTCCAAATCTGATCTAGGTGCTCAAGGGGGTGTTTTAGGGACTGAGTAACTTGTGAATTTTGGATATGTAGAGAGAGAGAGTTGTGGGAGAGTTAGATATCAAATGGGCCAAATACATGCACTTTCTTTCTCTTCAATCTATATATAATGTGATATAATACACATGGATGATGATTTAGCTTGATTTGGTGGAGATTTGAAGTTACTAAGTCAACATAGTAGGATAACAACTAAAGTTGCTAGCAATTTCTACAAGTCACCAATTAAAGAAATGAAAAAGGGCATTTTTGTCATTAGCAAAATTATTTTAATGGCATACTAGACAATTACACAAACCCTTAGGGTTTAACCCTAATGTTCTAAAACTAAAATTAGGGCTTCTTAATTAAATTAGGGTTTCCTAATCACACCAACGTTTAATAAACACATTAAGCTTGCCAAATAGGATTAGGGTATCCTAATTAGGGTTTAGGAACCCCGGAAATGAAATTAGGGTTTTTCTACTTTGATTAGGGTTTCTAACTGCGCGTTAGGGTTTCTAATCATGAGATTAGAGTTTCTAATATCTTATTAAGGTTTATTAATTTTAAACCTTATCCGATCAATCATTTGATCAAAATCTCTATACAGTACAAACACATACTCATCAATATAATTATTTTAATTATATTTTTTATCGAATCCCTATCCAGACATTAGGGTTAGGGTTTCTAAAACTGTTAAGCACAACTCTACTCTAAATTTATTAGTCAATATACAAATTGACCTTCTCGAGACTCGTATCACAGATACTTGTCACAAAATTGATAATCAATATTAATATTAATTAAAAGAAAATTATTTTTAAAATTTTGATTATTTGAAATCCCGGGTTATCAAAGAAACATAAACAATTTATAGTCTTACACAATATCAACACAAGTCTAAAACATAAATTCAACATCACATAAAACAACAAGTCTTCATCACTTGTTAATCTTTCCATTGCCTTTGCTAGTAGAAGACTCGTCGGACCCTTCGTTCTTCACTGCAATGTTATTATTACGCAAGAGTGAGCACGATTGCCCATAATATAAAAAAATGAAATAACAATATAATAACATGCAAGTGAATCAAAGACTTCTGGAATAAAACTCAATTTTTGAATCAAGAATGACTAACAAGAATCTAAAGATGTCTGAGGGTCATAAGACCTTTAACTATGTCCTAGCTTATCAAGGGTTATACTTGAAACCTTTAACAGTCATAAGATTATGGACTCTTCTACTCGTACTTAAGGGGATCAGCCCTTAGTACCATACTGTGCACAATATCGTAACGCTAACGCATAAGAAATCCCTATATAGGGATGTTCATCTCGATTTGACATCGAGTGCAAAAAGGAAGTTTGGTTTGGATAAATCAATAAGGGTTACGAAATTTAGAACGCTCATCAAGTATGGACTAGTCGAATCAATAAGGGTTAAACTTGTCAACAAGGTTCAACAATAACTGATATTTAAATCAAATAACAAACTTAAGAGATATACATAGAATAAATATTGTATAACAGAATCATACTTTGAAAAGATTAATAAATGATAAGAACTTGCTCAATATAGAACATAAGCTTGGAATTTGTTCAATATAAAGAGATAAGTTTATAAACTTGTATAACGATAACAAGTAGGGTTAGGAAACTTGCCTTGTGCATAGATTACACGTTAATTATACACGTTCCTTGATTTAATCCTACATATCATTTTCATTCATAATACCAGTCAATTATAATGTAACTAATCATCAAAAGATAATTCTTTTGTATAAATTCTGGTTATGACTATACTTAGTCAAATTACTACACTTATTGTCATATAATTACACTACAAGAACAATAAGCTAATTATGTGTTCAATAATTCAATCCACGCGTAAATTGTGACGCCCCCAAAATAGGTCCAATCCATCCAACCTATTATGAGTTGCCAAATACATGGTACAGAAAATAACTACAACTTTATTACTACAATTGTCGTGCAAAATACAACAACACATATGTTGTGAGTTTTGATACAAATATATACCAACTGTGACTCATGTCCCAACCTTGGATAGCACGTCACAATGACACCTTACATAAAGGTACAGTCAATAACTGTTTTAGAAATTAAAATCTTTAGGAAGTGCTCAAGGAAACCTTCATACATGGGAGGCCATGCGTCTAGGTTATAATAGATATCATATGCCCACAGAATTATCCTTGGTTGACCCAATAGACCCCAAAGAAAAATGAGAAGATTACTATCATGTTCTTTCGAATGGTGAGTCTTCTCTTGACATATAACTATCTCCACTGTTTGCAATTGAAAATTATATTTCAACCAAACTCCAAGATCATATAGGTAGTGCTCGTAGATATACTCAGCAAGTGGATGCACACAACCCTATCTTATGATAACACGAAGTTGTATGTCATTAGACATCTTGTATGATAGTGGCAAAATACCCTTCCAACGTTGGGTTCGCCTCACCCTATTTGATTCACCAAATATAACTACTAAATGATGTATAAAATACAACACCATTTTTTATACTGTTTAGGGAGAACTTCCACCGCTAGAGACTACCGTTCTATTCCCCTGTTACCTCCGCTCGACCCAGCTACACTCTTATTACCTGAAAGGAATTGTGAAGTAAAAGGGTGAGCTCAACTAGCTCAGTAAAGAATATCATGACTAAAGATAATAAAATTATCCATAGCTTTCATCAGTAATAAATCAGAGATTTAGAACATATGGTAGATGATAACATTTTTCAACCATAGTTGCAGCGGAACGAGCAATCCATTAGAAGAGTCAAATAAACCATAAAGTCTATTATCTTCTCCAAATTAAAAGGCCACCAACAATGTTTTATCCCTGTAACATCAATCAATAGTTCCTTTCCACAATCATATGAATAACTCATAATCATAATTGTGATTCTAAATTCCTCTTCGCACCCAGGACGAAGATAATTTTCATCACATGTCTTTACTTGAAACATCAAAGATCATGGTTATACCAAATCACATTTCCTGTTTATAATCATACTAATAAATTCATCTTTGCACTACGGGCCAAATATATTCATTACCATTTCATCTTTGCACTACAGGCCAAAGATATTCATTAACAGTTCATCTTTGCACTACAGGCCAAAGATATTACATGTCATCTTTGCACTACAGGCCAAAGATATTCAACAATAATTCATCTTTGCACTACAGGCCAAAGATATTCATCAATAATTCATCTTTGTACTACATGCCAAAGATATTAATTGTAAGACCCCAACCTTTATGAATAAAGAATAAATTTTTTTTCGAATTATATTTTTGAATATTATGGTATTGATTTGATATAATGTTATAGTTGTGGGTAATATTTATAAATTTTACAAAGTACGCAAGTTGTTATATAATAGTCGATTGGTGGGGAATATTCGTTTTAGCGGGAATATTTATAACAAGCACAATCATTGGTGGACCCACAACGGAATTATTGTTGGATTGAGAAAGCGACAAAAAATACTTTATGAAAATAATGGCGGAGGTGTTACCGTTAAAACTGTTGAACTACCCGATAGTAAAAGAACAAAGATGTCTGGCGTAGTTGCACAAAGAGTTACACGGTATTGATTATTGATGCTTACGTGAGAAGTCACTCGGTTATACTCAATTATTGCTACTGAATCATTTTTGCATCATATCTCTCATATTATTGATTCATGCAACATCAGGCGAGAGCGGCTCTTGTCCAAAATATAGGTGGAAACACTGGAAAGTCTTGGACGGTCACCGCTAAACAGTTCCAGGAGCTGGGACCACCGGAGTTTATTGGAGAGCCAAAACCACTTAAGGCGGAGACGTGGATAAAGCAGATCACCAAGATATTTGATTTCTTGGGATGCTCCGAGGAGCAAAAGGTTCCCTTGGCCACCTTTATGTTGCGAAGAGAGGTAGATTACTGGTGGGAATCGGTAAAGCGTACTCAACCTGTAGCACTGAAGATATCTTGGGATAAGTTCCAAGAACTATTCAACGACAAGTATTTTCCCGAAAGTATTCGTCACATGAAAGAGGTAGAGTTCATCAAGTTGGAGTAGAACAATATGACCGTGTCGCAGTACAAAGCTATGTTTGCCGAGTTGTCCCGGTTTGCGTCTCACTTGGTTGATAATGAGGAAAGAATGACGCGGATGTTTCTAAGAGGTTTGAAACCCGAGATACGTCAATATCTAATTTCTCATAAACTGTGTTTGTATTCAGATGTTGTAAATAGGGCTCAGTTATTAGAGCGCGATAACAAGTTAACTCAACCAAGAAAAAGCAGCCGACAAAATGATAATACCAGTGGTAGCAGTCATCGAAGCGGTGACAACAAACGTGGAGGGAATCAACATGCCAGAAATGGTAACCACTTCGGTGGTAATCATGACCAAGACAATAAGAATGGACATTTCAAGAAGAGGAGATTCAATAATGATAGAAAGACGTCAACATCAGCACCCGTGGTTAAGGAAGAAGAACGACCACCTATCATATGCTTCAAATGCAGAGGGGAGGGACATATCAGTCCAAACTGCGCGATGCCATCCAAAGCGTGTTATAATTGTGGAAGAGAAGGTCACCTAGCCCAATTTTGTCATGCACCGAAGACAAGTCCAGTTGGAACGGTGACACAAAATACCGTCCCAGACAAGTCAAAACCAGTAGTCCGAGGGAGAGCTTTTGTTGTGACCTCCCAGAACGCAAGGAACCCGAACGAGGTCATCACGGGTAAGCTTATCATAAACTCTAGCGAAGTCTATACCTTTTTTGATACCGGTTCTACCCATTCTTTTATTTCTCCTACTTGCGCCAACGATTAAATTTGACTCAGGAGAAATTAGACTTTGACTTATCTGTGGAAACTCCGTTGGGAGAAACCTTCATTACATCCACATCGCTTATAAGTCTTGTTTGGTTCAAATCGGTACCCTCACATTACCTGTCGATCTTATTTCATTAAAAATACATGTATTTGATGTGATTCTAGGGATTGATTAGTTAACTACTCATCATGCAAAAATTTATTGTTTTTGTAAGGTTGTTAGCTTTCATATTCCTAACCAACCTATTATGCGAATTCAAATAACCAAATCATTAAAATCAATCACTGTCATCTCAAACCATAAAGCTATTCGTTTATTGAAAAACCGGATGTCAAGCTTTCTTAGCTCATGTCACAGATTTAAACAAAAATACGTCAGATTTGAATGATATTTCTATTGTTAATAAATTTCCTAACGTATTCCCTGAAGAACTTCCTAGCCTACCCCCAGAGCGTGAAATTGAATTTTGTATCGACTTGGAACCCGGTACAAAACCCATTTCCAAATCCCCATATAGAATGGCTCCTATTGAACTTCAGGAGTTAAAGACCCAATTGCAGGAACTGTTAGACATTGGTTTCATTGGTCCTAGTACGTCTCCTTGGGGTGCTCCTGTTCTATTCGTGAAGAAGAAAGATTGGAGTATGCGACTTTGTATTGATTATCAGGAGTTGAATCATGTAACCATCAAAAATAGGTACCCATTGCCACGTATTGATGACCTGTTTGACCAGTTGCAAGGAGCCAAATTCTTTTCAAAGATTGATCATCGTTCCAGATATCACCAATTGAAGATTAGAACCGATGACATTCCAAAGACGGCTTTCAGAACTCGGTACGGGCATTATGAATTCCTAGTCATGTCTTTTGGATTGACTAATTCTCCTGCTGCCTTCATGGATATGATGAACCGAGTATTCAAGGAATATTTGGATCACTTTGTGGTTGTCTTTATTGATGACATCCTTTTTATTCCAAAAGCCGCGAAGATCATGAGCAACACTTGAGGCTGATACTCCAAAAGCTTCGTGAATACAAGTTTTATGCCAAGTTAAAGAAATGCGAGTTCTGGCTTGAGGAAGTAACATTCCTTGGGCACGTAGTATCAAGTCATGGAATATCATTGACCGACAAAAATTAAAGCAATTCAAAGTCGGAAGCAACCTAAATCAAATGACCAAGTACGTAGCTTTCTCGGTTTAGCTGGTTATTATCGGAGATTCGTGGAAGGATTTTCTCGAATCGCTACTCCATTAACTCAGCTGACTCGGAAAGATACAAAGTTCGGTTGGAGCGAAGAATGTGAGAAGAGTTTTCAAGAACTCAAGAAGAGACTAATTTCAGCACTTGTTCTGACAATACCATCTGGTTCGGAGGGATTTTTCATCTACAGTGATACTTCGGGCAAAGGGTTGGGATATGTTCTCATGCAACATGGGAAAGTCATAACTTATGCCTCAAGACAACTCAAGAAATATGAGAGGAATTATCCTACTCATGATCTAGAGTTGGCAGTTGTTGTCTTATCACTTAAAATTTGGAGGCATTACTTGTATGGGGAGAAAGTGGAGATCTTTAAGCCTTAAATATTTTTTCACTCAAAAGGAACTCAACATGCGACAACGACGTTGGCTTGAACTGTTGAAAGATTATGATCATACCATCCAATACCATCCTGTTAAAGCGAACGTGGTAGCTGACGCATTGAGTAGAAGATCATATGCAAGTACGAGTGCGATATTGTCAAAGCAAAGGTCCATTTTTTACGTGACTTGAAAAGGATGGAGATAGAGTTAAAGACTCAGGACCCATGTGATGATGGTGAATATACGAGTAGAACCGACTTTAATTGATAAAGTTAAAGCTGCTCAAGCAATAGACCTGGAGCTGATGCGTATGAGGAAAAAAGTGCAAGAAGGTGCTATCTTGGGAAGCAAGAATCGATGAAGAAGGAATACTTGAAGTCAACTCCGGATTTTGTGTTCCTAACGACCCTGATTTAAAGTTTAAAATCATGATGGAGGCACATAAGACACCGTTTGCAATCCATCCTAGGAGTACCAAAATGTATCATGATATTCGTCATACATTTTGGCGGGGCAATATAAAGATAGAGATAGTGTTGTTTATCTCAAGGTGTCTAACGTGTCAACGAGTCAAGGCGGAGCATCAAGTACCAAAAGGTCCATTGCAACCACTTGAAATTATAGAATGGAAGTGGGAGCACATTACCATGGATTTCGTTACCTGTCTTCCTTAGGTTTCTCAAGGCATAGATGCGATTTGGGTCATTATTGATAGATTAACCAAGTCTGCTCAATTCTTACCAATACGAGAAACTTATACACTTGAACGTCTTGCTCGTATGTACATAAACGAGATTGTAAGACTTCATGGTATGCCGGTATCCATAGTTTCTGATCGAGACCCAAGATTCACTTCACGATTTTGGGTTAGTTTGTAAAAAGCTATAAGCACAGACTTACGATTTAGCTCAACATATCATCCTCAAACGGACGGACAGTCGGAGAGGACTATTCAAACTCTTGAAGATCTATTAAGACTCTGTGTCCTTAATTTCAAGGGAAGTTAGGATAAGTTCTTACCATTGATGGAGTTTTCCTATAACAACAGTTATCAAACAAGTATTGGCATTGCTCCATTTGAGGCGTTATATGGAAGAAAGTGTCGTTCTCCAGTATGCTGGGATGAGGTGGGTGAAGCAACGTTGCTGGGACCGGAGTTGGTACGTATGACTACGAAAAAGATTCAAACGATCCGACAACGTATAAAAACCTCACCAGATCAACAAAAGAGTTATGATGATCTTCATCGAAAGGACGTGGAATTCGATATAGGAGATCATGTGTTGTTACGTGTTGCTCAATGGAAAGGAGTTATGAGATTTGGAAGGAGAGGAAAACTCAATCCTCGATTCATCGGTCCATTTTTAATCCTCGATCGAGTATGAACTGTGGCCTATAAACTCGCTTTACCTCCAAGTATGTCTCGTGTTCATAACGTTTTTCACATATCCATGTTACGTAAATATGTGGAAGACCCGAACCACATTATTGAGTTAGAACCGGACGAAATAGCGGAAGATTTGTCGTATGAAGAGGTTCCTGTTCAAATCTTGGATAAGAAGGAACATATTCTATGCTCCAAGGTTATACCTCAAGTTAAAATTTTGTGGAGAAACCACGATGTTGAGGAAATAACTTGGGAGTTAGAATCAAATAAAATCAAGGTATCCTTACCTCTTCAATATACCAGTCACGCACCTAATTTCGAGGGCAAAATTTTATAAGAATGGGAGGTTGTAAGACCCGATTTTTTTTTAATAAAATGATTTTTCTATAAATATCATTTTTGAATATTATGGAATGAATTTGATATAATGTTATAGTTGTGGGTAATATTTATAAATTTTGTAAAAAAGTACGCAAGTTGTTATATAATATTCAATTGGTCTGGGAATATTCGTTTTAACAGAAATATTCATACAACTAAGCACAATCATTGGTGGACCCCACAACGTAATTATTGTCGGATCGAGAAAATGACAAAAATACTTTATGAAAATAACGGCGGAAGTTTTTCCGTTAATTGTTCAAAACACGGTGTTAAAATATGAATACGCTGGCGTGGTTGCATAGTAGCACACGGTATTGATTATTGATGCTTACGTGAGAAGTCACTTAATTTTGTTCAATTATTGCTACAGTAATTACTGCATAGTATCTCACGTTATTTGATTCAATTATTATCAATATTTTATATAATAAATAATTGAGATGACAAAGTTATTAATATTATTATTTGCAATATTAACGATGTCTAGAAGTTCTGTCAAAGAGAGGTTTGGTCACCTAATTGCGCGCCAATGGAGAGAAATCCTTATTGGAAAGCCCCCTCTTTCTGAGGAACGACTCGTCGATTAATAGTGTGAATTATAATAATGATGATGAGTTTTGTTTTATTAGTATTATTAATGTAATAAAGCGTAAAAGTTTTTTATATAAAGCAGAATACTTTTATAAAGTTATTCATTTTATTAGACTATAAATAGAATATATAATATTCTATTATGCATATAGTGTTTTGCATAGTAAAATCTTTTATATAAAATGTAATACTTTTATACAGCTTATTTGTTTTATTAGACAATAATTAGAATATATTATATTTTATTATGCATAGTGTTGCATAGTGCCTCGCATAGTATTTTGTATAGTAAAATCTTTTATATAAAATAGAATACTTTTATAAAATTATTTGTTTTATTAGATTTTAAATAATATATATATATATATATTTAGAATATATTATATTTTATTGCACAGTGCAGCATAGTATCCTTTCTATTTTCCTATAAATAGGATGCTTAGTTAGAATTGAAAACCACACCAGAAGTTCAGAGAATTCTTCTATAATCTTGAGTGTATTTCTTTAGAGTTTTAAGAAGCTTTGAGCATAGTGCAAGTTTTCTTCAAAAATATCATCGCCCTACCAGTCGGAATACTCTTCTTTTACGGTAAGGGATATTATTTGTTGTACTCGTAAAGGGTATTCTTTCTTATTCATGAAGAGGACTTCTGTTATTCCATTCTTTATTATTCTGTTGGAATAACCTGTATACGCGGGATACCCTATACTTGGTGAAATTCTTCTGATATTCAATTCTTTATTATTATGTTGGAATACTTTTGTCATGCAAAAGTAACGCATACATGGTGAAATTCTTATGTTATTCCATTCTTTATTATTCTGTTAGAACATCCCGTCAATGCATGTTTACGCATGACCGGTTTCATTGTTTATTATTACGTTGGAATATCCGTCATGCATGCGTTACGCATGACCGTTCCATTATTTATTATTCATTGCTGGAATATCCATGCGTGCAAGCGCTTACGTATGACTGGTTCCGTTATTTATTATTTCATTGGAATAACTCATGTCTGCGGTCTATATAATGTACGGTGATTTCTTTTGTTATTCAATTCTTTATTATACTCAGTTGGTTAAAGCTTTAACTTCTATACTCCATGAAATTAGTGGAATATCCTTGATATTTGCGCTTCATCCAAAGATCTTTTCATGGACATATTCTTTCGAGCATTCTTGAATTTTACTCCACAAAGCAAAGATTACGTTGACAATTTGGACGTTATTGAGTTAGGATAAATTAACTTATAAATCTTTAAAATTTATTCTTGAACTTGTTTTATTGAATTGTCATCATCCTCATGTGTATAATATGTTGAAAGTCATCTGTGACCTGTAGTGCATAGATGGACTTGGTATGATTATGACCAGAGATTATTCGGTGTAATCATGACCGTAATGTTACAAATGATGTGGAAAAAGTCCTCATTGGCCTGTAGTGCATTGATGGACAGTTGTTGGCATGATCATGACCATTGATGAATACACGAATATCCTTGGCCCGTAGTGCATGGATAATTTGTGGTCGTGATACAAATGAATATCCTTGGTCGTAGTGCAGGGATGATGTGGATTATTTATTAAGCTGAGTCTCAGCGATAGAAGTAATAAAAAACCTTTTAAATCATAGAAGATAGTAGATTTTATTCTCTACTTGACTCTTCTAATGGATTGCTTGTTCCGCTGCAGTTAAACTTGATGTTTGTTATATTTTATCAGTTTAACACTGTTGAAGGCAAATGATAATTTATTCTGCATTATCTTAGTCATAATATTTCTTACAAGGCTAGTTGAGCTCACCCTTTTGCTTTCATTGTTCTCTTCAAGAAATGAGAACGTAGCAGGGACTAGTCGGGGAACGGAGTGACGGTCCAGATGATAGCATTAGTAGTCCTCACTAGTCTATGAAATAGTGTGATAGTAAATGTAATGAGGACTTATTTTGAGTTTGAATAATGTCTAGAAGACAATATTTGTATTGAAACTCATAGCTTATATTGTATATTTAAAGTTGTATTTGTATTCTGTATCATGTATTTGGCGACTCAGAATAAGTGATGTATACCTATTTTGGGGGCGTCACATAAATCCTCTCCTTAAGGAGACATTATCTAAATTAATTGCATAAATCCCAGGTCATACTAACCTTAAATCTTAACTGCGGAAACTGTGACACCCCTAAATATGGTTTACCTGACCCCGAGTTTGGTGTTTACGATCCACAATATAATAACATCTAGCTACCCATTCATATAGAAATAGTAGTACATATCACATTAGCATATATTGTTAATACATTAGTCCTAGGTCATCTAACCTTAACATTACAAACATACCCTTTAGTTATACAAAAAGGGTTTACAAATACAACATAATATTAAGTTCATTATAACTACTCCAGCATTTTGCCTTTACCTTTGTTCTTCTTGGACCCGCTGGCCTCTTCTTCCCTAGCTGAAATATTTTATTTAGCAAGGGTGAGCAAACAAATTTGCCCTGCAAGTTAAGATATACGATAAATGTATAGGAATAAATAACAAGTCTTCTCGCATTCTACGCAACAATAATCTGATAATGAAATAGTACAACGCTTTCAAGGTTTTCTACGATATTCAAATGAATAATCAAGAATTAATTCTACGAAATAGCAAAGTGGAATGTTTTCCAGATTTATGCTGAGCGATCCATTAGATCTAGAATTTCTCTTCTCGAGTAAGTTATCAAAGTTATACTTTGATATACCCAGGTTTATCAGATAACCATAAAGATTAAATCATACCCCTCTGCAAGTATATAAAGTGATCAGCTTCATTATCCCCTATATTATGCATAATACTTAATCGCGCGCAAAGGTCGAATATACGACCAATAAAATGTTCCCTTTATATAAAAGGTTGTTCTTCTCAGTCTCAGAATCAAGATTTGATTTAACAAATAAATACTATGATTTCAATTTCTATTTACTTCTCGATCTAGCCGAAATAATTGGCATCGATCTGTCAATAACAATTTAATTCTCTTCTCGAATCTATCAAGTTCTAACAAATGTTCGTCTAGCCAGGATAATTAGCTCAGACATTTCTCAACATAATTTGATAATAAACAGAATTATCTCATCATCATCATTACTAGCTTCTATGAATATGAATATCCAACAATAGTTATTCTATTTAATGTATATTTTTGAATCGAGAATTCAATTTGAATGATTAAACATGCACTAACTGCGAATAATCAACAATAAATTCTTGGACGTGGTATAATTACCAATAATTAACCACTATAATATTTAAACAATATTAACTCAAGGTTGAGTTAGGAAACTTGCCTCTTCCACTGTTTACAGCTACACAATAAACTTATCTACTTTCGAAAGACCTATAACCAATAATATCGGTCTCACAATTAGCATAATATTTCATAACACACAACACTGTAATTCATTCAATCTTCTCCTGACACACATTACCACATAGTCACATCGAGTGTTCATAACCTATATAAACACTTATCAAGTCTAACTAGTTCGGCCTGGTTGGACTTCAGTCTATTCTCGGTGTACTGGTCACCCTATCTGACAATTTACACCTTTATTATCAATTAAACTTGGTCTCTAAGCTATAATATTATTTTAGATAAGTCAAATATCATTTATAATATTTTTCAGAAGCTTTTAATAATTTATAAACAATTATTATAATTTATAATAATTTTTAAACACTTAAATCATTTTTAAATGATTTAATTATCAAATAATCTTATCATCATTAATATTTAATAATATAAAATATTAATGTTATACTTTATCAAAATTTTAAAGTTATTGTTAATAACTTAAAATATTTTAAATCATCAATATTCTACTTAAATGATTTTAAATTAATAAAACCATTTTTAATTCATTTATTTAATATAATAATTAAATAAATCAATTATCATTAATATTAATTTATTAATGAAAATCTCCAAAAATATTAAAAATTATATTTTATAATTCAAAATATTTTCTAACACTTTATTCTCATTTAAAATAATTTTAAATCAATAAAATCATTTTTAACTTATTTATTTAATTTAATAATTCATAAATCTAATATCATTAATATTAAATTATTAATGAAAATTCTCTAAAAATATTAAAAGTCACATTTTATAACTCAAAATATTTTTAAATACTTTATTCTTATTTAAAATAATTTTTCATAATATTAAATGATTTTTCTCTAATTTATTTAATACACTAATTAAATAAATTAAATACCTTTAATATTTAAATAATTATAAATATTAAACAAAAATATTCCAATTGGTAAAAAATTATTTTTCCTAATTTAAAATAATTTTTAAAACTATTTTTAATAATTTTTATAATTAATTTCTATTTTTAAGTATTTTTCGGAAAATCAGAAAATAAAATAAATAGAAACCGTCGCTAAAGCCTATAGCGACACTTGTCTGTCGTCTTGGGTGTTCTTGAGCTCAAGAACACTGTCAGACCAGTTCTCAAGGTGGCTCGTGTTACCAGGCTTAATTCTCAATTCGTTTTGTTTCTGGACAATCTTTAATAATGAACTTGTAGTCAGTATACAACACTACAACTAGAAACCAATATCTAGGTCATATCATACCACACCATGAAGATCTAGGCTTTCAAACTTTCTGTTAGAGCAATTCTGGGTTTTCTGAGTAACCCAGAAACCCAGACAGCTTTGAGTTAACACATTCAAGCTCGATTATCTCTATGTTCTGGTTATCAAATGGTTCGGGTTTTGGTCCAAACATGCAGTGCTCATGACAATGAACACATAGGAATTAACACATCAATTAAACAACAACACATTTTCCAGATAAAGCTCGGTGGCCAAAGGTCGCCGAAGTTGTGTTAAATCCTGTTTCGGGTTTTCCGAAGCGGTATCCACGATCGATGCAGCCTTGTTTGACCATCCACTACCATCATCACGTTTCATGTTTAAGAAATATAATAGCATGTATATATTGTTCATATGACATTCTATAATTTGGATACAACAACATCATCATAACACTTACAACCTGACAGATCTATGCCTTAGTACTTCTTGTCAGACTCGGTTTTTATATTTCTGGGTTACCTAGAATTTTAACCGGTCATGCCCAGTCAACGGGTTTTGACTGTTAATAACTACAAATCTAGACATCGAATGACACTGATTCCACTTGCAGATTAAATACCACATGACCAACTACAAATAACAACTTTAAAACAACAAAAAGTATAAACGAGCAATGATCTGTGGCCACTGACATTTCTTGTCAGACAACTAAGAATGCTCAAGAACAGTTTTTGAAAACATGAATTTTTACCCACTTTGATGATATGGATCCATGATGGATCAACATAGATCAACTAAAAACACCATATAACACTTATATAAACACATAAACAAAAAAAAATTCTAAGCATACAAGATCTAGGTTGAGTTTAGGGTTTTATACCTTCTAGCCAAATCTTTGATTCTTGCTCTCCAAATCTGATCTAGGTGCTCAAGGGGGTGTTTTAGGGACTGAGAAACTTGTGAATTTTGGATATGTAGAGAGAGAGAGAGTTGTGGGAGAGTTAGATATCAAATGGGCCAAATACATGCACTTTCTCTCTCTTTAATCTATATATAATGTGATATAATACACATGGATGATGATTTAGCTTGATTTGGTGGAGATTTGAAGTTACTAAGTCAACATAGTAGGATACCAACTAAAGTTGCTAGCAATTTCTACAAGTCACCAATTAAAGAAATGAAAAAGGGCATTTTTGTCATTAGCAAAATTATTTTAATGGCATACTAGACAATTGCACAAACCCTTAGGGTTTAACCCTAATGTTCTAAAACTAAAATTAGGGCTTCTTAATTAAATTAGGGTTTCCTAATCACACCAACGTTTAATAAACACATTAAGCTTGCCAAATAGGATTAGGGTATCCTAATTAGGGTTTAGGAACCCCGGAAATGAAATTAGGGTTTTTCGACTTTGATTAGGGTTTCTAACTGCGCATTAGGGTTTCTAATCATGAGATTAGAGTTTCTAATATCTTATTAAGGTTTATTAATTTTAAACCTTATCCGATCAATCATTTGATCAAAATCTCTATACAGTACAAACACATACTCATCAATATAATTATTTTAATTATATTTTTTATCGAATCCCTATCCAGACATTAGGGTTAGGGTTTCTAAAACTATTAAGCACAACTCTACTCTAAATTTATTAGTCAATATACAAATTGACCTTCTCGAGACTCAGTATCACGTATACTTGTCACAAAATTGATAATCAATATTAATATTAATTAAAAGAAAATTATTTTTAAAATTTTGATTATTTGAAATCCCGGGTTATCAAAGAAACATAAACAATTTATAGTCTTACACAATATCAACACAAGTCTAAAACATAAATTCAACATCACATAAAACAACAAGTCTTCATCACTTGTTAATCTTTCCATTGCCTTTGCTAGTAGAAGACTCGTCGGACCCTTCGTTCTTCACTGCAATGTTATTATTACGCAAGAGTGAGCACGATTGCCCATAATATAAAAAAATGAAATAACAATATAATAACATGCAAGTGAATCAAAGACTTCTGGAATAAAACTCAATTTTTGAATCAAGAATGACTAACAAGAATCTAAAGATGTCTGAGGGTCATAAGACCTTTAACTATGTCCTAGCTTATCAAGGGTTATACTTGAAACCTTTAACAGTCATAAGATTATGGACTCTTCTACTCGTACTTAAGGGGATCAGCCCTTAGTACCATACTGTGCACAATATCGTAACGCTAACGCATAAGAAATCCCTATATAGGGATGTTCATCTCAGTTTGACATCAGAGTCTGCAAAAAAGGAAGTTTGGTTTGGATAAATCAATAAGGGTTCTGAAATTTAGAACGTTCATCAAGTATGGACTAGTCGAATCAATAAGGGTTCGCTTGTCTAACAAGGTTCAACAATAACTGATATTTAAATCAAATAACAAACTTAAGAGATATACATAGAATAAATATTGTATAACAGAATCATACTTTGAAAAGATTAATAAATGATAAGAACTTGCTCAATATAGAACATAAGCTTGGAATTTGTTCAATATAAAGAGATAAGTTTATAAACTTGTATAACGATAACAAGTAGGGTTAGGAAACTTGCCTTGTGCATAGATTACACGTTAATTATACACGTTCCTTGATTTAATCCTACATATCATTTTCATTCATAATACCAGTCAATTATAATGTAACTAATCATCACAAGTTCATTCTTTTGTATAAATTCTGGTTATGATTATACTTAGTCAAATTACTACACTTATTGTCATATAATTACACTACAAGAACAATAAGCTAACTATGTGTTCAATAATTCAATCCACGCGTAAATTGTGACGCCCCAAAATAGGTCCAATCCATCCAACCTATTATGAGTTGCCAAATACATGGTACGTAAAATAACTACAACTTTATTACTACAATTGTCGTGTAAAATACAACAACACATATGTTGTGAGTTTTGATACAAATATATACCAACTGTGACTCATGTCCCAACCTCGATAAGACGTCACAATGACACCTTACATAAAGGTACAAATAATAAGCTGTTTTAGAAATTAAAATCTTTAGGAAGTGCTCAAGGAAACCTTCATACATGGGAGGCCATGCGCCTACAGGTTATAATAGATATCATATGCCCACGTAATTATCCTTGGTCAATCTAATAGACCCCAAAGAAAAATGAGAAGATTACTATCATGTTTTTCGAATGGTGAGTCTTCTCTTGACATATAACTATCTCCACTGCTTGCAATTGAAAATTATATTTCAACCAAACTCCAAGATCATATAGGTAGTGCTCGTAGATATACTCAGCAAGTGGATGCACACAACCCTATCTTATGATAACACGAAGTTGTATGTCATTAGACATCTTGTATGATAGTGGCAAAATACCCTTCCAACGTTGGGTTCGCCTCACCCTATTTGATTCACCAAATATAACTACTAAATGATGTATAAAATACAACACCATTTTTTATACTGTTTAGGGAGAACTTCCACCGCTAGAGACTACCGTTCTATTCCCCTGTTACCTCCGCTCAATTCAAACTACACTCTTATTACCCGAAAGGAATTGTGAAGTAAAAGGGTGAGCTCAACTAGCTCAAGAAAGAATATCATGACTAAAGATAATAAAATTATCCATAGCTTTCATCAGTAATAAATCAGAGATTTAGAACATATGGTAGATGATAACATTTTTCAACCATAGTTGCAGCGGAACGAGCAATCCATTAGAAGAGTCAAATAAACCATAAAGTCTATTATCTTCTCCAAATTAAAAGGCCACCAACAATGTTTTATCCCTGTAACATCAATCAATAGTTCCTTTCCACAATCATATGAATAACTCATAATCATAATTGTGATTCTAAATTCTCTTCGCACCTGTGACCTAAGATAATTTTCATCACATGTCTTTACTTGAAACATCAAAGATCATGGTTATACCAAATCACATTTCCTGTTTATAATCATACTAATAAATTCATCTTTGCACTACGGGCCAAATATATTCATTACCATTTCATCTTTGCACTACAGGCCAAAGATATTCATTAACAGTTCATCTTTGCACTACAGGCCAAAGATATTACATGTCATCTTTGCACTACAGGCCAAAGATATTCAACAATAATTCATCTTTGCACTACAGGCCAAAGATATTCATCAATAATTCATCTTTGTACTACATGCCAAAGATATTAATTGTAAGACCCCAACCTTTATGAATAAAGAATAAATTTTTTTTCGAATTATATTTTTGAATATTATGGTATTGATTTGATAAAATGTTATAGTTGTGGGTAATATTTATAAATTTTACAAAGTACGCAAGTTGTTATATAATAGTCGATTGGTCGGGGAATATTCGTTTTAGCAGGGAATATTCGTACAACGGCACAATCATTGGTGGACCCCACAACGGAATTATTGTTGGATTGAGAAAACGACAAAAATACTTTATGAAAATAATGGCGGAGGTGTTACCGTTAAAACTGTTGAACTACCCGATAGTAAAAGTACGAAGAATGGCGTAGTTGCACAAAGAGCACAATCGTATTGATTATTGATGCTTACGTGAGAAGTCACCGCTTATACTCAATTATTGCTACAAGAATTCTTTGATCATATCTCTCATATTATTGATTCAATTATTATTATAGTATCATCTGCATTATATGATATATTATTAAATCAATAATTGAGACGGCAAAGTTATTCATATTATTATTTGCAATATTGACAATGTCTAGAAGTTCTGTCAAGGAGAGATTTGGTCACCTAATTGCGCGCCAATAAGGACAAATCCTTATCGGAAAGCCCCCTCTTTCCTGGGAACGACCTAGTTGTTAAATATTGTGAATTATAATATTAATGATAAATAAGTTCATGTTGATTAAAGATGAATTTTATAGTTCCATTGTGTTGGACTTATTTGTGTTAGTGTAATTGATGTCTGGAGGATATATTGTTCAATTGGGTATTCAGGACACTTTTTGTGTCAGAGTACTATTCACGAGTTACTATTCACGAGTTACTATTCATGAGTTACTATTCACGAGTTACTATTCACGAGTTAATATTCATGAGTTACTATTCACGAGTTACTATTCATGTGTTACTATTCACGAGTTACTATTCACCCGGTTACTATTCACTCTAGTATTGTGCATTCGGGTATTTGGGTAAAATATTATTCCATGAGGAGATGTGCTAATTTTTCATACCGTTGGTTGAAGATATAATAGTAAGTCAATATGGACCGCTGGTGGAATTATAATAGTAAGTCAATATGGACCGCTGGTAGAGTTATAATAGTAAATCAATATGGATCGCTGGTTTAAAGTTTTAATAGTAAATCAGTATGGACCGTTGTTTTAAGTTTTAATAGTAAACCAATATGGACCGTCCGTTTAATAGTAAATCAATCTGGACCGTTCATGAATTAGTTACTATTCATTCCATTTTCCTATAAATAGAAGCTCATTCCTTCATTGTTTTTTACGAATTCACTGAAACTCTAGAGAGAGAAACTATAGAGAGAAAGAAGAAAAGTATTTTGTTACTTCACTTTTCCAATATCCAGTTTCTTCTAAGGTAGGGAATATTATTTGTTGTACCCGTAAGGATTATTATTTCTTTTGTGTTCGTGAAGAGAACTTCTGTTATTCTATTCTTTATTATTCTGTTGGAATAACCTGTATACGCTGAATACCCTATACTTGGTGAAATTCTTCTAATATTCCTTTCTTTATTATTCTGTCGGAATATCCTGTCTGTGCCTTTACGCCGGACTTGGTTCCATTATTTATTATTCTGTCGGAATATCCTGTCTGTGCGTTTACGTCGGACCTGGTTCCATTATTTATTATTATGTCGGAATATCACATGCGTGCGTTTCGTGGGACTGGTTCCATCCTTTATTATTCTCATTGAATATCCTCACATGCATGCTTTTTTATCTGGGACCTAGTTCCGTTATTTATTATTCTGTTGGAATAACCTGCATGTGCGGTCTATCGCATGCATGGTGATTTTTTTTGTTATTCCATTCTTTATTATACTCAGTTGGTTAAAATTTGACTTCTATACTCCATAAAATTTGTGGAATATCCTTGATATTTGCGCTTCATCCAGTATCTTTTCATGGAATTATTCTTCTGAGCATTCTTGAATTTTACTCTACAAAATAGTATCATGTTGACAATTAGGACGTTATTAGTTCCCAGATAAATTAATTCTTGAACTTATTTTATTGAATTTTTATATCATGGTCATCATCCTCATGTTTATATTTTGTTGAAAGTCATCGGTGGCCTGTAGTGCATAGATGGACTTGGTATGATTATGATGAGGATTATTGATTGTAATCATTACCGTAATGTTACAAGTGATGTGGTAAAAGTCCTCATTGGCCCGTAGTGCATTGATGGACAGTTGTTGGCATGATCATGACCATTAATGAATACACATATATTCTTGGCCCGTAGTGCATGGATAATTATGGTCGTGATACTAAAGAATATCCTTGGCCATAGTGCAGAGGTGATTCGATGATGTGGATTATTTATTAAGCTGAGTCCCAACGATAAAAGTGATGAAAAACCTTTTAAATCATAAAAGATAGTAGATTTCATTCTCTACTTGACTCTTTTAATGGATTGCTTGTTCCGCTGTAGTTAAACTTTATATTTATTATATTTTATCAGTTTAACATTGTTGAAGGCTAACGATAAATTATTCTGAATTATTTTAGTCATAATATTTCTTACTAGGCTAGTTGAGCTCACCCTTTCTTTCACTGTCCTCTTCAGGAAATGAGAACGTAGCTGGGACTAGTCGGGGAATAGACTGATGGTCTTAGATGGTGCATTAGTAGTCCTCACTATTCTATGAAATAGTGTGATAATAATTATAATGAAAACTCCTTTTGAGTTTGTATACTCTCTAGTAGACAATATTTGTATTCAAACTCACAGTTTATGTTTTGTCGTATTGTACACGACAGTTGTATTATTAAGTTGTATTTGAATTCTATACCATGTATCTGGCGACTCAAGATGGGTGATGTATACCTAATTTTGGGGGCGTCACATTAATATCTCAAAGAAATACATAATCATTTCAGAATTTATATAAACCATAATTATAACCATGTTGATCAATTCACCTTTGCACTTAAGCTAAAAATATTCAATTGTAAATTCAATGGTCATGATCATACCAGTCAACAATTCAACTTTGCACTACTGGCCAAAGAGAACCCATAGTCACGCTCATACCAATAATCTACCCATCTTTACACTCAAGTCAAAGAGAAATATCATCATTAGGGTTATAAAAATGTTATATATGATAATAAAACAATATAATCAACATATAGATTTAATCTCTAGAGTAATATTCATAAATCAACGATAATTTGGTCAGAAAAAAACCAATTTTATCGTGAATAGTAACTCGTGAATAGTAACTCATGAATAGTAACTCCGATACAAAAAGATAAAGTTTCACAATAAAATCCATATCAATATTTACAACACCTTCATCCAAATGTTATAAGTCACTTAATAATCTCATAATCTAATATTATTAATATTACAACAATATTTTAATCATTTTTTTTAACTTATAAATAATTTATTTTAATTGTTTACACTTTACTAATTAATGTATTTAATCATTCTAAAATGCTAAACTCATAAGATTTCATCACCAATAACCAAAACCCTCATCAAAAATCTGCATATACATCATATAGTATTCTCAAGCCATAAAATCCTATTTTCTAATTTTCTTACTTTACATAACATATATAATTCATTTACTCATAACTAGTCCATTTTCATGAAAAATACCAAATCAGTCTCAGAAAATTTTCTTTTCTAGGATTTAGCAGAATATAGTCCCATATTGAACATATATTTTTCTCGGAATTTTTATAATTCATTTACTATTTTTCACATGGCCAAAACTGCCGAATATTTAGACATTTATCATAAATTATACTTTTGTCCAAAAATTTCAAAATTTACAGAGTATACTTCTGTTATATACATGTACTCCCAATACAAATTTGACCAATTTTGGAGTTAAGCACAAGGAGTTATAAGGGTTTACTTTTAAAAAAAGTCTTTTCCCATAAAATTCATAACTCATAATCTATACATCCAAAAATTGCCATTTTTGGACACAATCTAGAAAACTCATCAAATTATCATTTCAAATTTTTCCAGAATTTTGGAGGGTCAAAAAAATTACGAAACTAAAAAACATAATAACTTTTGCAATCCCTTACCTCAAAAGAGTAGTATTTCTGACTGGAATATCGGATGTAAAGTCGAAGGAAACTTGCACTGAATAACAACTCTCATAGTATCTAAATACTCACAAAAATACGCTCGATAATATAGAGAGAGAAAACTTATGTTTCTGGTGTGATTTTCAATTCTAACTTAAGCACATATTTATAGAAAAATGCTAGAACGCCAAAGCAGACTAAATTAATAAAATAATATATTTATTTTATTCCTACGCATGCTAAGTTAAAAATTCCAGCCCACCATATTTGAAGCTTTAATTCAGCATATGCTTTCAAATAAAAACAAAAGTGGGGCCATAAAACAATTTCTGAATCAGTCACCTCTTAAAATTCATAACAAATCATATGTTCATTTTTAACGGTTCAAACTTTGTGGACATATACTCAGCTTATATATGTATAACATATCCAAAAATAACAACGATCCAACGATCGGATTAAAAATTATAACTCACGCAATATATCTCAAGAACGCTGATTTTTCAGATTATTAGTCCTTCGGACCAGTTTCATTCAAAACTTCACCATGATAAATCTACAAAGGATTTTTGGGTGATTCCAATTTCTATGGTTAGCTTACTTCCAGGGCTTTCTTTTGATATAGGGCTCATCGCCTAAATCATTATACACAAAGAGTTATGGATTTTACAAAATCAAGTAATTAACTAATTTTTCTGAAAATCCCAAATTTTAATCTTCATTTCGACAAAATACTAATAAAACACCTCAACATTAATTCCTTCATTTATATCCACACAAAAATATATATTTCCTAATCATATAAATTAATAATTAATTATTCATAAATAATATTACAGAATCACAATTATGACAACCAGGTTGTTCCTAGGAAAGAGGGGGCTTTCCAATAAAGATTTCTCCTTATTGGCGCACAATTAGGTGACCAAACCCCTTTCTTAGACAGAACTTCCTTAGACATTGCCAATAATGCTATCTAATAATATTATTCAAATAATATGAATTATTGATCTGATAATGAAGATATTGTGCAGTGAAAATTATTGAACAACAATAATATAAAATATCAACGTAGCAATTATTGAATTAATAAAATAAAATATTGAGCAAGTAATTATCGTAACAATTATTGAAAGATTGCCTTCTTACGTAAGAATCAATAATTCAAAAAATTCATGTAATACTGGTGTGCTACCGTCGGCAACAACGCAGTATTACATTACTTTAACCAACGGGTATTCCAACGTTGTTAACAGTAATAACTACTGTAGTTATTTATAAAAACTCAAACTTGTCGCTTTTCTTCATCCCAGAGTAGTTATTTTGTTATCAGCCCTAACAATGGTTCGCTGTCGCATTTAATATTCCCCGACAACAAGAATATTCCACGACCAAACGAATATTTTCCGACAAAAATGAATATTTTATAACCATTTGCTTATTTGAAAAATTTGCACATTTCACCCATAACTTTAAACTTTTATCAATTTATCTATTTACTGAATAATAACTATAAGAAAAAATTGAATACTTTTATTTCATAAAATTTGGGGTCTTACAATCTCTCCTCCTTATAAAATTTCGTCCCCAAAATTTACATACCTGGTATTTCGAAGAGTTGAGAATACCTTACTTTCATTTCAGATTCTGTCTCCCCGGACATCATGATTTCTCCATTGCTCATCTCCTGTATTTCAGATATCATTCTAGAATACAACTTCAAAACAAAGGTTAATTGACATATCACAATTTTTCAACTTTAGTAAGAAAATTCAGCTTAGGTAGGACACACACTAGCGAAGGATATTACTCATCTCTCCCTTCCTAGTTCTAATCCCGGATCTCCGTCAGAGATCATATCCCTAAGCTCTGATACCAAATATGACGCCCCCAAAATAGGTCCAATCCATCCAACCTATTATGAGTCGCCAAATAAATGGTACAGAAAACAACTACAACTTTATTACTACAATTGTCGTGCAAAATACAATAACACATATGTTGTGAGTTTTGATAAAAATATATATCAACTGTGACTCATGTCCCAACCTTGGATAGCACGTCACAATGGCATTTTACATAAAGGTACAGTCAATAATTGTTTTAGAAATTAAAATCTTTGGGAAGTGCTCAAGAAAACCTTCGTACATGGGAGGCCATCCGTCTAGGTTATAATAAATATCATATGCCCACAGAATTATCCTTGGTTGACCCAATAGACCCCAAAGAAAAATGAGAAGATTACTATCATGTTCTTTCTAATGGTGAGTCTTCTCTTGACATATAACTATCTCCATTATCTGCAATTGAAAATTATATTTCAACCAAACTCCAAGATCATATAGGTAGTGCTCGTAGATATACTCAACAAGTGGATGCGCACAACCCTGTCTTATGATAACACGAGTGTAGACACTCGAAATTTTCTGTACACCTGTAACTAATATTGCAGGAGGACATATTCGTCTTTAAAGAGGGAACCCTGGAAGACAGTTCATATCCATTCCGGATACTACCGGAAGTTCAACATCAACCCCGGAATACACACCGGGAGTAACAAATCCAACCTCAGATATAACCCCGAGGCGTGCAGATCCAATACCGGAATACACACCGGAGAACACCGATTAATCTCGGAGATAACCCCAAGGTATCTGTGCTCACCCCAATCATGGAATAGCTACCAACCTTGGTGATCACCCCAAGGAATGCGAGTTTTACGATAACCCCGGAAGCGCTTGTTTTAAATGCAACGACTTCAATCTTCGCACTCACAACGAGATATCGAGTACCAACCGGAGATATCACCGAGAGGATACGCACACCTCGGAGATGACATCGAGGACCTTCAACAATTCTACAAAGAATCCAATCTCGGTGAAGCCCCGACGAGCAACGCGTCGCTTTATCAAATTTCAAACCGGTGATAACACCGATAAGGGGCAACATCGTCATCTCGCCAACGCGATGCCATGCCACGTCGTCTCAAACATTTCATACAAATATCTCTACACAACGATGTCCCACAAGAATCAAGGAAAACCAATCCCGAGTGACTATTGTGCGGGGTAACGGATAGAATTTGAAGCTTGAAGACCAGAGGGCATCGTCCCATCTTCAATGACTTCGTACAAACTCTAATCCCATACAATTTTACAACTCTCGACAACGACGGTCCAAAATAGGTCCTGTATACCTCAATCAGATGCCTGGATTGCACTTCTGAAAGTTCGAGCGGACATTACAAAGGTTCGAGTGCACGATTTCTGAAACGACTGGGCCCGAGAAACCTGGGCAACCCGGGTAGCTCTTCAGTACACTGCTGGCTCAACGCGCAGTACACTGTGGCTCCACCCTCTATAAATAGAGGGCTTGGGGCGGCCATTTTGCAAGAAAAAACGACGAGGAAGCCCTGCCCAATTTGCTCTGTACTCACCCCATACTGAGTGCTTTCTCATTTTAAACACCTGTGAGCTCATATATAGCTACTTTTATACGTACAAAAGCCAGTGTTTACCCACTTTAAAGATATAGAAGTCTTCTTTGGCAGTCCACTGTAAGCCTTCTCACACACTTTAAAGCTTTTCTCTTCATCTTTGCACACACCCTTCTTCACGTTGAGAGTCGGGTTGCGTGTGTTTGCCCAAACTTCGATCCGTGATTTTATTTCAGTTTATATATATATATATATATTTATATATATGGACTAACATTATCGAGTTATGCCTCGATTGAGCCTAGACTTCGGTCTGGAGCGTTTATTTGCTTTTATATATATATATATATATGTATGAACTGTGTGTCGAACTTTGTTCGATGAGCTGAACTTTGCCTCGAGAGGCGTTTTCTTGCGTTATATATATATATATATATATATATATATATATATATATATACTAATATATATTAATCGTGTGTCGAACTCATTCGATGAGCCCGATTTTACATCCAAATGCGTTTACTCGCTTTTATATATATATATATATACTTATATATATGAACTGCATTGTCGAACTCATTCGATGAGCCTCGATTTTACATCCAAGTGCGTTTACTCGCTATATATATATATATATATATATATATATATATATATATATATATATGAACTATTGTCGAACTCATTCGATGAGCCCGATTTTACATCAGAATGCGTTTATCGCTATATATATATATATATATATATATATATATATATATATATATATATATATATATATTTCGTCTCATATGGAGTTCACTTCGTGGTGGTTGATCGCTTTTACAGCTTTCTTTACGTTTCGTCTTGCCTGGAGTTCACTTCGTGGTAGTTGATTGCTTTGTACAGCTTTATTTACGTTTCGTCCCGCCTGGAATTTCCTCCGTGGCGGTTGATAGCTTTTATAGCTTTATTTATATTTTTGATCCCCCATGGAGGTGCTTCGTGGTTGATGATCATGTCTGTATATATATATTTATAGCTTTTATATATATACCTGCTTACTGCTTTCATACAAATTGCGGTATCATGTGCGCCTAGGAATCATGTGATCACATATTCAGCCTATTGGATCTAGATTCGGTTTTCGTGATGGACATTTTCAGCTGTAAGCAGCTTCTAAATTATTCTGCGATGTCTGAATTTCCTCAGATGGTTTCCATACCCACGAGGAAGTCGGCATTATTTTGTACATTATTTTCGTAAGGATGCCTCGTATCTGTAAAATAAAATCAATCAAGCCGAACACTTAATAAAATGGGAGTGTAAATGGTCTCAATTACTATTGAGCATCCGGGTTTGAAAAACCTTTTTTATAAAACCTCACTTCTATATCTTGTTAAAATTAAATTTTTACATAAATTCAAACCCTGTGTATATAGGTGCGAACGAGGCCTCGCACTACTTCCAAATAACAGCACATTGACCCATGCACACACACATTCAGATACTAGTTTCCTGAAAAGAGGCGGTCACCGTGGTAACACAGATGTCGAGGGGTGCCTAACACTTTCCCTCCGCATAACCAACTCCCCAGACCATAATGAATCTCGGTTTCACCTACCCATTTAGCATTGTCACATCACTAGGTCAATGTGCAAACCTTTTCTCGGTTGTGTTGGTACAACCATTTAAAAAACCAATTGGGGACTCTTAATAGTCCATCATCGACATTATACATGTCGGACCTTTTTCACTTGTTTTTTCAAACAAATCTCACCTAAAATGAGAACACCAAATAACAAGTAACGGAAAGGGACAACTAAAAATCCCGACGTCGACAGGTGGCGACTCTGCTGGGGACTCCAGTAAGAGGACTTAAGCCACTATTTCAATCTTTTCAAAATTGTTATCTGCTTGTGTGTGGATTTTGCATTTACATTTATGATGAATGTGTACGAATGCATTTACTTATTGCACTTAGTGCCTCGCACCATAACTGCTTGTGATATTAGTGCTTCGCATATGTCATCATTTTCATACGGTGAGACGCGATGTATATGAATGTATGTTGTGTGGTCCCTCCACCAGGAGGCTATCCCGTCAGTGTTTGATTACTGGACTCGTGGGAAGACTGATTCCCCGAGGCTCAGGAAAGGCACCACCCAAATTCGCTCCAGTTGAAAGATTGGATTAATTTCCCGTTGAGTAAATTGCAATGATTTGGGAACCTTCATGCCAAAAAGTCGCGAGAGTAACCTAAGATAGGTCAGCCTCTGATAAACCCAAAATGGAGGAAAGTCTCTTCATGCTCTCTCATTTCAAATTACATGTAAACACAATTACTTGTAATTGCATTCCATATATATCTCCATGAAATGAGAAATATGAAGAAATTTGTGCACATACATATTTTAATTAACATGCTACAAACAGCTGACATCCGTTTTCGCAGGATAAAATTCCTAAAATGGGCACATCACATAGCATGTTATTATACACATTCCCTAAAGACTAAACTATGTAAGTCTTTTGTAGGGAACCAGTCGGACCCACTACCCGGTCAAAATCCAAAAAGGCTATAGGCCTACAGTCAATCATGTCGTCATCCGACCAGACTGAACTTAATCCAGTTTCTCGCAAAGAATTCGATGGATTAAGCAAACAAATTACAAATTTGGTTGTTCTACTCAAAGAACTACACCAGTCTACTCAGGGTCAAAAAATACCCGTACATGCTGAATCCTTTACACAAGGGGGAACCCAGGTCATTACAATACCTGAACTGCAGTTGGATACGACCAACAAAGCTCATGATGCTGCCCATCCCACCGGAGATCCAGACACTGGTGACATCAAAAAGAAAGTCCTCCAAATGGAAGAGACCCTTTATGCTATCAAAGGAATTGGAACGAACGCGAGTGTTTCATATGCTAATCTTTGCATTTTCCCTGGTGTTCATAATCAAGAAAAGTTTAAAACTCCTGACTTCGAAAAATATGATGGGTTAGGAGATCCATATACACATTTAAAGGTGTTCATTGAAGAACTTGGATCTTATACAGAGGATGAAAAGCTCAGAATGCAATTGTTCCATAAAAGTCTAACTGGAGAAGCCAGTTTATGGTTCACAAGATTAGACAACTCAAAGATCCATAGCTGGGAAGAGCCAGCACATGCTTTCCTCACTCAATCGCTTTTTCGGGTCTTAGATGGCTCTCGATCCAGATCAAATTACCAAGATCAAGAAACAATCTAACGAGTCTTTTAGAGAGTATGCTCAAAGGTGGAGACGTCTGGCTGCCCAAGTTAGTCCTTCCATGACAGAATTAGAGATGGTCATGACTTTTATAGACATACAAGATGCTCCTTTCTATGAAAGAGTTTTAGCCGGCATCGGCAAACCATTTTCTGAAATAGTCAAACACGGGGAGATGGCTGAGATGGGTTTGAAGTCCGAAAAGATTCAAGACATAGCTGCCCTTAAAGTTGTTGATGATCACATCCAATCCAGAAATTATGGAAACAATCCCCAGAGGGTCCATAAAAAGAAAGAGGAAGATGTTTCCCTGATACTACAGGGTCAAAAGGCAGTCAGAACATGCCTATTCAAAGGAGAAACTACACTCCCTTTCAAGCACAGCCTGCGAACCCTCCAATACCAAAAGGTAGAGAAGTCAAACGCCCTCAAGTGTTCACACCCTTAGGGGACACCCTCGAGAACATTCTCAATCTTCTGACAACACAGAAGAAAATTACGCATCTTCTTCCACCAGCTAGCCCTAATGGACGGGGTTTTAATGCTGCTCGAAAATGTGCTTATCATGCCGAGGCGCCTGGACATGATACTCAAGATTGTTGGGCCTTGAAGCACAAGATCCAAGACCTGATAGACAACGGTGAGATCGTGGTCACCAAACCAGATCAACCTCACGTTCAAGACAACCCTCTTCCTCAACACAAAGAAGAAGTGGTCAACATGATCAATTGGAGCAATGGACAGAATTCCAATTTCAACTGTGAATCCCCCCAGACCCTCAAAGACAGTGTTGACAAATGGGATTATGCCAAGTTTTATTTCACAATGGAACGAAAAATGAAAGCTTTAGGTAAGCAAATTGAACAATTGGCAGAATTGGTAACTTATCAGCATCAAGTGACACGTCAATTAATCAGCCAGGAGCATGCCTCTCCTACCTCTTATCATGAATATTCCCTTGTCACTTTCAGAAAATGAAATGCTGGAAGACAAAGTGACAAAGAGAGCAAATGCCAAAGCCCGTCGGGATTTTGCCAACAAAAGGGAATTCACCTATTTAGGCCAACCTATGGAGGAAATCCTTCAGATGTTAATTAATGAAGGAAGGATCAGCTACCTTTTACCTCCGATCAACCCCCGTTCAGGACGGTATAATTCTGATGGAGTATGTCAATATCACTCCCATTCTCGCGGTCACAGCACAGAAGAATGCTGGGCACTCCGCCACCTCATACAAAATCTAATTGACAGTGGTGTCCTGTACCTAGCGGATGATGATACTGTGTTACGTGCAAGTGAGAATACATATCCTACTAAGTTGAAGAGTTTGGTAGTAGTCATATGCACTGAGACTGATGGGACTAACCAATCACTCACAATGCCAACAATTCAATTTAGAGGAATCAACAATCCTTTGAAAGTGGCCGCTCCCGGGCCAATCAACTTGTCGTACAGAGTACAATATCCTATTGTTAGCTTGCACAAAGTTCCGTGGAATTATGGAGAAGGTGAAGGATCCACCTCACATACCACTGTTACAGTGTCGAAGGAAAATCCACTGTATCTTCCCCAACGGGTGATGAAGTCTACCACCAAATCAAAGGGGAAAATACCCATGGAGAAGATTAAAAAATTCCTCAGCACTATGGGTCAAAACGAAGCTAAGGTGGTTTTAAGCTTAAGAGAAGCTCCACATCAAATGTCAATTTTGGACTTGGTCCTAACTTCCGAGGATCACCGGAAGATCTTGCTGAAGGTTTTAGAAGAAGCCTATGTAAGACCCCAACTTTTTATAAATGAAATTAAATTTCCTCTATTTATTATTTTGAAATAGTAATGGTTGATTTGATTAATGTGGTTAGTTATGGGTAAAATACGCAAATATTTTAAATAAGCAGGTGGTTATAAAATATTCATTGTTATCGGGGAATATTCGTTTGGTCGTGGAAAATTCGTACGATGGCGTAGTCTTTTGTCGGCCCCATAACGGAAAGCGATTGGATGAAGAAAATTACAAGTATATGTTGTTTATAAATAATGGTGTAGTTGTTACCGTTAATACTGTTGGAATACCCAGTGGTTAAAACACAGTAATACACGTTGTTGCACAGTAGCACACGGTATTGCACCAATTATTGATTCTTACGTAGGAAGGCGCTACTCAATAATTGTTACAGTAATTACTGTTCAATATTTTATTTTATCGATTCAATAATTGCTATGTTGATATTTTATATTATTGTTGTTTCAATAATTGTCACTACACAATATTTTCCATTATCAGATCAATAATTCATATTATTTTAATAATATTACTAGATAACATTATTGGCGATGTCTAGAAAGTTCTGTCTAAGGAGAGGTTTGGTCACCTAATTGTGCGCCAGTAAGGAGAAATCCTTATTGAAAGGCCCCCTCTTTCCTGGGAACGGCCTGGTTGTCATTATTGTGATTCTGTAATATTATTTATGAATAATTTATTATTGATTTATATGATAAGGAAAATATTCATTTTATGTGGATATAGATGGAGAAATTTTTTAAAGTGACAATTGTTGAAAATTGATATTTTATCTTTTCTGATAAAATAATTCATTTAAATATATTATTATATTATAATAATATAATAATGGCGATATTTTTACAATGGATGTGGGATATATGAGTAGATGAGGAGAAGGAGTATTTTTGTTGCAATAAATACTAAAACATGTTGGTGGACCCAATTTTTGACTGAAATTTGATTATAGCCTGTAAAATCGTCCGTATGTGGATTTCGGTCAATTTCTGTTTCGAATTTGAAAAAACTTAAACTTACAATGTTGTAGAGAATTGAATTTCCTATGGAAGGACATAAGATTTGAATTTTTCCGATAAAGGAGCTATTGATTATGAATTATTGAAATTCCGAAATAATTGATTTTTGAAGTTTTAATTTTTTTTTTTTAATAAAAACGTTTTTTTCATTTTGTGGGCCACAATAACATGTGCAAAGTGCTATAATCAGTTGGTAAAAGTGGGCATAAGAAATTTATATATATATATATATATATATATACATATATATATATATATTAATATTTTATTAAATTTTCTGCTTTGGTGTTTTAAGCATTTTTCTATGAATAGGGTGCTTAGGTTAGAATTCAAAATCACACCAGAAACTAAAGATTTCTCTCTCTATAATATCGATCGTATTTTTGTGAGTATTTTGGTACTTTGAGTATTTCTATACGGTGCAAGTTTCTTCAGCACTATATCCAGTTTTCCAGTTAGAAATACTATTTTTTTGAGGTAAAGGATGTTATTTTTTTATAAACGATATTATTTCTTTCGATATCATTATGTCGGAATATTGGTAAGATTTATCTTGTGAAAATCATGTCTTTTAGTGTCGGGGTTACTATTCACGTATACGACACTATTCATGAATACGGCACTATTCACAAAAAAATTAAATTTTCATTGTTTGTCCATGATATCTATTTTGGATATTAGCTTTGATTGTATCCATGTTTTGATCTTCATTCTGGAATTTTACTCCACTATGGTTATTTATGAAGTATTTTTGAACTTGGATTGTTTAAAGTACGAATCCTTAATATTTTTTCTTTTGCTTCACTGAATTCGTTTTCTTTAAAATATTTTTCATGATCCTCAGTCCTAAATGATGATATAACTAAATATCTTTTGCCTGTAGTGCAAAGATGAATGATTTTCTGATGAATATCTTTTGGTAGTAGTGCAAAAGATGAGCAGTGTTTAGATGAACATGATTAATCGATGAATATCTTTGTCCTGTAGTGCAAAGATGAATATTTGATTCCAGATATATATTGATTGATGTTACAGCGATAAAATATTGACAATGGACTTTTAAATTCATATATAGAAGATAGTAGATTTTATTCTCTACTTAACTCTTCTAATGAATTATTATTTCCGCTGCGAATATTAATTTAAAATTGGTTGTCTATTGTATTCTATTAGATTTTTCCCTGTTGAGAACTAACGATAATTTGTTCTATATTATCTTAGTTATAATGTTCTTTACTGGGCTAGTTGAGCTCACCCTTTTCCTTTTTGTTCTATTTTTCTTCCCAAGAGGCTAGAATGTAGCAAGTACTAGTCGGAGTGTGGAATGATGGTTCTAGAAGTTGTTCTAGTAGTCCTCACTATTTTGTAAAATAGTATATTAATAATTGTAATGAGGACTTATTTGAGTGTGGATATTGTCTAGATGACAATATTTGTATTTAAACTCACAGTTTAAGTGTTGTCGTATTTTGCACGACAATTGTATTAATAAAGTTGTAGTTGTTTCTGTACCATGTATTTGGTGACTCAGAATGGGTGTTGTATACCTATTTTGGGGGCGTCATAGTTGGTATCAGAGCTTAGGGATATGGTCTCTGACGGAGATCGGGGAATAGAACTAGGAAGGGAGAGACAAGTAATCCTTCGCTAGTGTGTCATACCTAAGCTTATTTGTTTGGTCGTTCATAATATAAGGATATTATGTGGCATGTTAATTTTTTTAATTAACCCTTGTTTTATGGCAGTATTTGAGAATGGTAGCTGAGAATATTAACAATGGAGTGAATGAGACCGTGGAGACACCTTTAATCACCACTGTGGAAGCGCAAACAGAAGGCAATATTCCTCCCGTGAAACAACACTATCGAACAAATGATGAATGATGGGATGTTTAGAAGATTTTTGCGTTTATGCAAAAACCGCACGAGGACACTCGTGTACAAAATACTGGTGGAAATGATAGTAACGTCGCGCTTGTCATCACGCCAAGCATTCAAAGAGTTGGGACCACCGTAATTTATTGGAAAGCGGATCCCATCAAAAGTAGACGTGGGTTAAACAAATTACCAAGATATTCGATGTCTAGGGATGTACGGAGGAATAGAAGGTTCCATTCGCCACCTTTATGTTTCGTCATGCTTTGAGTCCGTGAAGCGTCTTTCGACTGCCGCGACTCTCAAGATGTCTTGGGAAACATTTCAGAAACTTTTTAATGACAAGTACTTTCCTGAAAGTATTCGCCATATGAAGGAGGTAGAGTTTATTAGATTAGAACAAAACAACATGACAGTGTCCCAGTACGAGGAAAAGTTCGCAGAGTTATCCAGGTTTGCACATCATTTGGTAGAGAATGAGGAACGAATGACGAGGATGTTTCTGAGAGGTTTAAAACCCGAGATCCGGTAATATCTTATTTCTCATAAACTTTCTTTATATTCAGATGTTGTCAACAGGGCTCATTAATTAGAGCGAGATAATGAGTACGTTCAACCGAGGGACCACAACCAGGGTCATACCGGTGGCAGCAGTCATCGGAGCAATAAAAACCAGCGGGAGGAAAACATTCGGACAAAAGCGGTAACCACTCTGGTGGTAATCGTGGCCATGAAAATAGAAGAAGCGAGTCGGGGGAGATTTTAAAAAGAGGAGATTCAACAATGACAATGTGAAAGGCGTCAAAGACCAAAGAAGAACCGATTCTCTTTGGAGGAGAACGACCACCGGTCGTATGCTATAAATGTGGAAATGATGGACATATCAGCCCAAACTGTCCACAACAGTTCAAGGTATACTATAATTATGGAAAAGAAGGACATATCGCTCGAGATTGTACTGTAGCGAAACCAAGTCCAATGGGGATGGTGACTCAAAAGGTTGTCCCAGAAAAGTCAAAATCAACGGTTCCTGGAAGAGCGTTTGTCGTGACTGGTCAAAATGCGAGGAACCAAAACGAGGTGATCACGGGTAAGCTAATCATAAATTCTTGCGAAGTTTATACCTTATTAGATACCGGTTCTACCCATTCTTTTATCTCTCCTGCTTGTGCTCAACGTTTGAACTTGACTCCGGAGAAATTAGACCTTGACTTATCTGTTGAGATTCCGTTAGGAGAAACTTTCGTTACATCTACTATTTATAAATTTTGATGTGATTTTAGGGATTGATTGGTTAACCACTCATCATGTTAAAATTGATTGTTTTCATAAGGTTGTTAGTTTTCATATTCATAACCAACCTGTTATGCGAATCCAAACAACCAAACCACTAAAGTCAATCACTGTCATATCAAGCCATAAAGCTATTCGTTTATTGAAAAACGGATGTCAAGCTTTCTTAGCCCATGTCACGGACTTGATCAAAAACACGTCAGATTTGAATAATATTTCTGTGGTTAGTGAATTTCCACAGAACTTGAACAAAAACACGTATTTCCTGAAGAACTTCCCGGTCTCCCCCCAGAACGTGAAGCTAAATTCTTTATTGACCTTGAACCTGGTACAAAGCCCATTTCTAAAACCCCATATCGAATGGCTCCTATTGAACTTCAGGAGTTAAAGGTCTAACTACAGGAGTTGTTGGACATCGGTTTCATTCGTCCTAGTACATCTCCTTGGGGTGCTCCTGTTTTATTTATAAAGAAGAAAGACGGGAGTATACGACTTTGTATCGACTGTCGAGAATTGAACCATATCACCGTCAAGAATAGATATCCGCTACCTCGTATTGATGACCTATTTGACCAGTTGCAAGGAGCACAATTCTTTTCAAAAATCGATCTTCATTTTGGATATCATCAGCTGAAGGTTAAAACTGAGGATATTCCAAAGACTTCCTTCAGAACTCGGTACGGGCATTATGAATTCTTAGTCATGTCTTTTGGATTGACTAATGCTCCAATTGCTTTCATGGATATGATGAACCGTGTGTTTAAAGAATATTTGGATCAGTTTGTTGTTGTCTTTATTGATGACATCCTCATCTATTCCAAAAGCTGTGAAGATCATGAGCGCCATTTGAAGTTGGTACTGCAAAGGCTTCGTGATAACAAGCTATATGCCAAGCTGAAGAAATGCGAGTTCTGGCTTGAGGAAGTAGCATTCCTAGGGCATGTGGTGTCAAAACATGGAGTATCTATTGACCCGATGAAAATTGAAGTAATACAAAGTTGGGAGCAACAGCAAAAGTCGGTGGATCAAGCATCGTAAGCTTTACGGGATTATTTGGTTATTATCGGAGATTCGTGGAAGGATTTTCTAGAATCGCTACTCCGTTAACTCAGCTGACTCGTAAAGATACAAAATTCGTATGGAGCGAGGAATGCGAGAAGAGTTTCCAAGAGCTTAAGAGAAGACTCATTTCAGCACCTGTTCTAACAATACCGTCTGGTTCAGATGGATTTGTTATCTACAGCGATGCTTCGGACAAAGGGTTAGGATGTGTTTTCATGCAACATAGAAAAGTCATAGCCTATGCCTCGCGACAACTTAAAGAATATGAGAGGAATTATCCTACTCATGATCTAGAGTTGGTAGCAATCGTTTTTGCGTTGAAGATATGGAGACACTACCTGTATGGGGAGAAAGTGTAGATCTACACAGATCATAAAAGCCTCAAATATTTCTTCACCCAAAAAAGAGCTCAATATGTGGCAACGACGTTGGCTCGAGTTGTTGAAAAACTACGACCATACCATTTAATACCATCCTGGAAAAGCGAACGTGGTAGCTGACGCATTAAGTAGAAGATCTTATGCAGGAACGAGTGCGATGTTGTCAACACAAAGGCCCATTTTGTGTGATTTATAAAAGTTGAAGATAGAATTCAAAACTCCGGGGACCCATGCGATGATGTCAAGTATACGCATAGAACCAACTTTAATTGATAAAGTTAAAGTTGCTCAAGCCACAGATCCGGAGATGATGCGGTTATGTTATTTGATGTTTCATTTGTAACCATATTGTAGCCTGTAAACTGGAATATAGATCTGGGTCTTTAGATCTCTTAAAACATCAACATATTGAACAGATTAGGTGGTCAAACAAGGCCACTCATGACCGATTTTGAAATTGCGGAATTTCGTAAAAGTTCATCGACCCGAGTTTACGGTGATTTTGATCGTCTTGATTACAGCGATTTAGATGTTTTAAACTGTGATGTTGCTTTAAACATGTTCCTTGACATGTGTACTATAGATATGAACCATAAAACAACCAAACTAATGATCAAAACACTTAGATAAGTTAGCATGAAGGTGACTGGTGGGATTGTCTAGGTTTCTGGAAATCCCTGAAACCGCTTGACAGAAGATTTAGAGGCTCAGATCTCATTATTGAAATGTTGTATGACCAAGGTGTTAGTTGATGATTGTAGTGTTGCATAAAAACTACACGATCACAGTTATATCTAGTCCAGTACCTAATTACACCGAGAATTAAAGCCGATCAAAGTTGACCCCTTGCTAAGCCGGCTGTCAGTGTTCTTGAGGCTCAAGAACACCAACAACGACGGTTACTGTCGCTAAAGACCTACAACGACAGATTAATTAATTTTAAATTTCTGAATATTTCGGAAATTATTTAAAAATAGAAATAAATTACAATAATTAACAAAAATGGTTTTAAAAATTATTTTAAATTCTGAAAAATAACTTTTAATTATTTGGGATATTTTTCATTAATATTTATAATTATTTGAATATTAATGGTATTTAATTTATTTAATTAGTTTATTAAATAAATTAGAGAAAAATAATTTTAATTATATAAAAATCATTTTAAATAAGAATAAAGTATTTAAAAATATTTTGAGTTATAAAATGTAATTTTTAATATTTTTAGAGAATTTTCATTAATAAATTAATATTAATGACATTAGATGTATTTAATTATTAAATTAAATAAATAAGTTAAAAATGATTTTATTGATTTAAAAATCATTTTAAATAAGAATAAAGTGTTAGAAAATATTTTAAATTATAAAATATAATTTTCAATATTTTTGGAGAATTCTCATTAATAAATCAATATTAATGATATTAGATCTATTTAATTATTATATTAAATAAAAGAATTAATAATGATTTTATTGATTTAAAAATCATTTAACAATGAGAAAAATGAATTAAAAATATTTTAAGTGATAATTAATTACTTTTAATATTTGGAAGATAATTTCATTAATATTTAAATATTAATGGTAATGATTTAAAAATAATTTTATTACTTTAAAATCATTTAAATAGAATATTGATGATTTAAAGATATTTTAAGTTATTAACAATAACTTTAATATTTTGACAAGTATGTTATTAATATTTTTATATTATTAAATATTAATAATGATAAGATTATTTGATAATTAAATCATTTAAAAATGATTTTGATGTTTGAAAAATTATTATAAATTATAATAATTGCTTATAAATTATTAAAAGCTTCTGAAAAATATTATAAACGATATTTGACTTATCTAAAATAATATTGAAGCTTAGATACCAAGATTAATTGACAATAAATGTGTTAATTGTCGGATAGGGTGACCAAAACATCGAGAATGGACCGAAGTTCAACCAGACCGAAATAGTTAGACTTGATAAGTGTTTATATAAGTTATAAACACTAATGTGGCTATGTGGTAATGTGCCTAGGAGAAGTTTGACTGTAAATTACAGTATTGTGTGTTGTGAAATATTGTGCTAATTGTGAGACCGATATTATTGGTTATAGGTCTTTCAAACGCAGATAAATTTATTGTGTAGCTGTAATCAACGCGGAAGGCAAGTTCCCTAACTCAACCTTGAGTTATATTCATTCAATTATTATAGTGGTTAATTATTGCTAATTATACCATGTCCAGGGATTTATTGTTAATTATTCGCAGTTAGTGCATATTTAATCATTCAAATTGAATTACTGATTCTAAAAATATATTCGTAGAATAACTGTTGTTGGATATTTAAATTTGTAGCAGCTAATATTGACAGTACAGATTATTCCTATTTATTTTCAAATTATGTTGAGAAATGTCTTAGCCAATTATCCTGGACTAGACGAACATTTGTTAAAACTTGATAGGTTCGAGAAGAGAATTCAATTATTATTGACAGATCGATGCCAATTATTTCGGCTAGATCAAGAAGTAACTAGGATTTGAAATCACAGTATTTCGTTGTTAAATCAAAATCTTGATTCTGAGACTGAGAAGAACAACCTTTTATATAAAAGGAACATTTTAGGTCGTATATTCGGCCATTGCGCACTGTTAAGTATTATGCATAATATAGGGTATAATAAAGCTGATCACTTGTTATACTTGTAGAGGGGTATGATTTAATCTTTATGGTTATCTAATACTCATGCGTATATATCAAAGTAAATCTTTGATAGATACCCGAGAAAGTAAAAGTTCTAGATCCAATGGATCACTCAGCATAAATCTGGAAAACATTCCACTTTGTTATTGCGTAGAATTGATTCTTGTTTATTCATTTGAATATCGTAGAAACTTTGAAAGCGTTGTACTCTTTCATTATCAAATTATTGTGTTGCATAGAAAGGGAGAAGCCTTGTTATTGATTAACGCATTGTTCAGCTAATTCAAAGTTCCCAGAACTTTGGTGTCATTCTATCAAAATAGATAGTCTATTATTCTGATACTTATACATTCATTGTATATCTTAACTTGCGGAACAAATTTGTTGCTCACCCTTGCTAAATAAAACTTTTCAGCTAGGGACGAAGTGGTAGGAGGTGCTGTGAAGAACAAGGGCAAAGACATAGTGATTAATTAGTTATGAATAACATTATTATTATGTTATATTTGTGAACCTTTTTTGTATAACTAAAGGGTATGTTTGTAATGTTAAGGTTAGAGAACTTGGGGTAATGTATTAACTATATCAGTTAATGAAGTGTATGTTCTTCCTATTTATAAATAAATGGGTAGTTAAATGTTATTTATATTGTGGATCGTGAACACCAAACTCGGGGGTCAGGTAACCCGGATTTGGGGGTGTCACAGTCACTCTCCAATATGCTAGGATGAGGTGGGAGAAGCAACGTTGTTGGAACCAGAGTTGGTATGTGTGACTACAAAAAAGATCCAAATGATTCGACAACGTATACAAACGGCACAAGATCGACAAAAGAGTTATGCGAATCTTCATCAAAAGGACGTGGAATTTAGTATTGGGGATCATGTATTATTGGGAGTTGCTCCATGGAAGGGAGTTATAAGATTCGAGAAGAGAGGAAAGCTTAATCCACGATTTATTGGTCCATTTCAGATTCTTGATCGAGTAGGAAATGTGGCCTATAGACTCGTGTTACCTCCAAGCATGTCTCGTGTTCATAACATTTTTCACATATCTGTACTTCGTAAATATGTGAACGACCCGAATCATATTATTGAGTTAGAACTAGACGAGATAGCCGAATATTTAACGTACAAGAAGGTACCTATTAAGATCTTGGATAGGAAAGAGCATGTCCTACGCACCAAGGTTATACCACAAGTTAAGGTTTTATGGAGGAACCATGCTATTGAAGAAATGACCTGGGAGTTGGAATCAGAAATGAAAAAGAGGTATCCTCACCTTTTCAAAACACCAGGTACGTAAGTCAATTTCGAGGATGAAATTTCATAAGAAGGGAAGGTTGTAAGACCCCAACTTTTTATAAATAAAATTAAATTTCCTCTATTTATTATTTTGAAATAGTAATGGTTGATTTGATTAATGTGGTTAGTTATGGGTAAAATGCGCAAATATTTTAAATAAGCAGGTGGTTCTAAAATATTCATTATTGTCGGGGAATATTCGTTTGGTCGTGGAATATTCTTCCTGTCGGGGAATATTCGTATGATGGCGCAGTCTTTTGTGGGCCCCATAATGGAAAGCGATTGGATGAAGAAAATGACAAGTATAAGTTGTTTATAAATAATTGGCGTAGTTATTACGAATTAATAATGTTGGAATACCCGGTGGTGAAAAAAACGATGTCTGGCGTTGTTGCGCGATAGCGCACAGTATTGCACCAATTACTAATTCTTACGTAAGAAGGCACTACTCAATAATTATTACGATAATTCTTTATTCGATATTTTATTTTATCGATTCAATAATTGCTATGTTAATATTTTATATTATTGTTGTTTCAATAATTATCATTACATAGTATTTTCCATTATCAGATCAATAATTCATATTATTTTAATAATTTTACTAGATAACATTATTGGCAATGTCTACAAAGTTACGCTCTAAGGAGAGGTTTGGTCACCTAATTCTTGCGCCAAGAAGGAGAAATCCTTATCGAAAGCCCCTCTTTCACGAGAAGCTACTTTGGTTATCATTATTGTGATTACGTAATATTATTTGTGAATAATTAATTATTGATTTATATGATAAGAAAAATATTCATTTTATGTGGATATAGATGGAGAAATTTTTAAAGTGACAATTGTTGAAAATTGATATTTTTTCTTTTACGATAAAATAATTCATTTAAATATATTATTATATTATAATAATATAATAATGGCGATATTTTTACAATGGATGTGGGATATATGAGTAGATGAGGAGAAGGAGTATTTTTGTTGCAATAAATACTAAAAACTTGTTAAACATGTTGGTGGACCCAATTTTTGACTGAAATTTGATTATAACCTGTATAACCGTCCGTATGTGGATTTCGGTCAATTTCTGTTTTGAATTTGGAAAAACCTATACTTACAAAGTTGTAGAGAATTGAATTTCCTATGGAAAGACATAAGATTCAAATTTTTCTGATAAAAGGGTTATTTATTATGAATTATTGAAGTTCTGGAATAATTGATTTTTGAAGTTTTAATTATTTTTTTTAATAAAAACGTTTTTTTTTCATTTTGTGGGCCACAATAACATGTACAAAGTGCTGAAATTAGTTGGTAAAAGTGGGCGTAAGAAATTTATATATATATATATATATATATATATATATATTATTAAATTTTCTGCTTTGGTGTTCTAAGCATTTTCCTATAAATAAGGTGCTTAGGTTAGAATTGAAAATCACACCAGAAACTAAAGATTTCTCTCTCTATAATATCGAGCGTATTTTTGTGAGTATTTTGGTACTTTGAGTGTTGCTATACGATGCAAGTTCCTTCAGCACTATATCCAGTATTTTTGAGGTAAGGGATGTTATTTTTTTATAAATGATATTATTTCTTTTGATATCATTATGTCGGAATATTGGTAAGATTTTTCTTGTGAAATTCTTGCCTTTTAGTGTCGGGGTTACAATTCACGTATACGATACTATTCACGTATACGGCACTATTCACAGAAAAATTAAATTTTCATTGTTTGTCCAAGATATCTATTATGGATACTAGCTTTGATTGTATCTATGTTTTGATCTTCATTCTGGAATTTTACTCCACTATGGTTATTTATGAAGTATTTTTGAACTTGGATTGTTTAAAGTACGAATCCTTAATATTTGTTCTTTTGCTTCACTGGATTCGTTTTCTTTAAAATATTTTTCTTGATCTTCAGTCCTAAATGATGATATAACTGAATATCTTTTGCCTGTAGTGCAAAGATGAATGATTTTCTGATGAATATCTTTGGGCCGTAGTGCAAAGATGAACAGGTGTTTAGATGAACATGACCAACTGATGAATATCTTTGTCCTGTAGTGCAAAGATGAATATTTGATTCCAGATATATATTGATTGATGTTACAGCGATAAAATATTAACGATGGACTTTTAAATTCATATATAGAAGATAGTAGATTTTATTCTCTACTTAACTCTTCTAATTAATTATTATTTCCGCTGCGAATATTGATTTAAAACTGGTTGTCTATTGTATTCTATTAGATTTTTTCCTGTTGAGAACTAACGATAATTTGTTCTATATTATCTTAGTCATAATGTTCTTTACTGGGCTAGTTGAGCTCACCCTTTTCTTTTTTGTTCCATTTTTCTTCTCAGGAGGCGAGAATGTAGCGAGAACTAGCCGGGGTGTGGAATGATGGTTCTAGAAGTTGTTCTAGTAGTCCTCATTATTTTGTAAAATAGTGTATTAATAATTGTAATGAGGACTTATTTGAGTGTGGATATTGTCTAGATGATAATATTTGTATTTAAACTCACAATTTAAGTGTTGTCGTATTTTGTACGACAATTGTATTAATAAAGTTGTAGTTGTTTCTGTACCATGTATTTGGCGACTCAGAATGGGTGTTGTATACCTATTTTGGGGGTGTCACAGCCTATCTACCCACATCAGTTGATACAAAAAAATTTCAACATTTGGTTGATCACATTTTCAACAACAATGTGATATCCTTCTTCGATGATGACATCTGCCGAGGGGGATTTGGTCATTCAAAGCCGTTGCGCATTGCGGTCTTGTCCTCCAGATACATGCTAGCTAGAGTGTTGATAGATGGAGGTTCATCTCTAAATATATGTCCATACGCTACCTTGGTGAAGATGAATATCAATCTCAACTTAATTCGGAGTAGCCATACCATCATCAAAGCTTTTGATGGAGCCCGACGGAATTCGGTTAGAGTAATTGAACTGCCAATCGAAATTTGTTCCCATACATTCTGCGTATCTTTCCACGTGTTCAAGATAGATTCGAGATACAACCTGCTCTTGGGATGACCTTGGATCCATATGGCAGGAGCAGTCCCCTCCACCCTTCATCAGCAACTGAAATACATTATCAACAATAGCCTGGTCACGGTCAACGCTGAACCAGAATGTCCTCAACACGGGGACATGCCATTCATCAACGCTAATACAGATGTTGAACCGATCAGTTTTCATACCTTGGAAGTAAGCAATACCCATACCATGCTGTTGGAACGCCATTTCCCGAACCCAAGATTTCTGTAGAGGTAATGTCAGCTACTTAAGAAATGATGTCATTGGGTCATAAGCTGGGACAATTGCTGAGTAAAGATTTTCAGGGTATCAAGTACCCAATTCAATTAACCAGGTAAACTGGAATAGCTGGACTAGGTTATTCTGCCAGTTCTAGTCATAGGAATCCTCATAAGAATCAGCAGATTCCTTCAGCTTCAACCATGCGGCGTTTATCTTCGCCTTCAAACTCTGAGTCCGCACAACCTTCTGTAAAGGTGCCAGCCAATGTAATGGCTATGTTATTTCCCAAACCGAAACCGGTACTGGTAAAGGAGAAAGAAGTCTTTGTTCCAAATCCCGCAGTGGAAGAGGATGAATGAAGAATCAAGCAAGACGTCATCCGAATGATGTCAGGCATACGCATCATCGTTCATGATGAACATACCAACAGATACACCCCAGACGATGATTGCCCAGACGTATTGGCCATCATTCGGGAGAAGGAGGACCATGATAACTCCTCCATCACTGTGGTCCACCTAGACTTTGCCCTTACTAATTAGAACATCACTCCTTGCATTGGTCGACAAGGGTAAAATGGTCAGAAACTCTTTCTGCCCTGTAGATATAATAACTGCTTACTTTTCTGTACAGTATTAGCAATTTATTTTGTCAGTACATGCTAACACTGTGTATGATCAAAACATCTCATATATACTATGTGAAAGCATATTTTGTTTCAGGACCCTGGATTTAGATGTGCCTGTACTTGCTGATACGGTGCCTTTTCTCCACAAGGATTGTACATTTGATGTAGAGATGAATTCAGCCTTGATGGATATACAAGATGACATTGAGGTGCCTCCAGAAATTCAAGAATGGGTTAAAGACAAACCTAAACCCAACCTTGATCAAACCACTTCTTTCAATCTCTGAACCTTAGAAAGCCCTAAGTTAATCTTGATTGGTTCAGACCTTACACTAAACCAAAGGAATGACATGGTTACGCTATTAACCCAATTCCAGGATGTGTTTGCATGGTCTCATGAAGACATGGTGGGTTTGTCCACTGACATTGTCCTTCATTGCCTTCCCATTAAAAAGGGATTTAAGCCAGTCAAGCAAAAGCTCAGGCGATTGAAACCTGAGTGGAGTTTAAAGGTAAAAGAAGAAATTGTGAAACAATTTCAAGCTGGCATCGTCATGGTGTCCACATATCCTGAATGGATATCCAACATTGTTCCTGTGCCTAAACCCGGAGGGAAGGTGCGAGTTTGCGTGGATTATCGGGACTTGAACAAAGCTTGCTTAAAAGATAGTTTTTTCGTGCCATTTATCCACATTCTCATTGACAATACTGCTCAATACAATGTGTACTCCTTTGTTGATTGCTTTGCGGGGTACCATCAGATCATGGTTGCTGAGGAAGATCGTGAGAAAATTGCTTTCATCACACCTTGGGGAACCTTTTGTTATAGACGGTTGTCATTCGGCCTCATCAATGTCGGAGCCACCTATCAGCGAGCTATGATGGCTCTTTTCCATGACTTAATGCACAAAGAGATCGAGATCTATGTGGATGACATCATTGTCAAGTCCCGGATGGAGGATGACCATCTAGACCATCTCCGAAAATTATTCAACAGGTTGCGTAAGTACAACTTGAAGTTGAATCCAGCTAAATGCGCCTTTGGCGTTAAATCAGGCAAGTTGCTAGGATTTCTAGTCAGCCACAAAGGAATTGAGCTGGATCCTGCCAAAATCCAGGCCATCACGGAAATGCCCATTCCTCAGACAGAAAAGGAAATACGGGGATTTTTTGGAAGAATCAACTTCATTAGCAGGTTTATCTCTCAACTCACAGCAACCTGTTAGCCAATTTTTAAGCTGTTAAGGAAGAACTCCTCCATGAAATGGAATGATGAGTGCCAGAATGCCTTCCTAACAATCAAGAAACAGCTAGTCAAAGCTCCCGTGTTGGTACAACCCAAGGATGATGTTCCCCTGTTCATGTACTTATCCATAAGTGACAATGCCATGGGCTGTATGCTGGGACAGAAAGATGATAGAGGACAAGAATGAGCTATCTATTATCTCAGCAAAAGATTCAACAGCAGTGAACACAAGTACACTCTAATCGAAAAGACATGTTGTGCTTTAGCATGGGCTTCCATGAGGTTACAGCATTACCTCCATGGTCACACAACCCATCTCATATCCCGCGTGGATCCTCTTAAATACGTGTTCAATAAACCCATGTTAAATTGCCGACTGTCCAGATGGCAATTGATCCTACAACAATTTGACATTGTATATATGACTCAAAAGTCCATCAAAGGTCAAGGAATTGCGGATTAACTGGCCGCCGCACCTTCAGGGGATTTCAAACCCTTGGAAATATGTTTCCCCAATGAAGGAGTAATGACTGTTCAACAACACCATCAGTATGATACACGCCAATCATGGACGATGTATTTTGATGGAGCTGTTAATATGGAAGGTTCTGGAGCTGGAGCAGTTTTAGTATCCAATACGGGGGAGCAGTATCCCGTCGCCGTCAAATTGCAGTTTGTTAGCACCAACAACACAGCTGAGTATGAAGGTTGTCTCATGGGGCTAAAACTTGCCCGATCAATGGGCATCAGGCGGTTAACTGTCTTTGGAGATTCAGAGTTGGTAATCAGACAATCCATCAGAATCTATCAAACTAAGTAACTACATTTGCTGCCCTACCATCGGCAAGTTTTACGGATGGTTTTGGAGTTCGAAGAAATCTCCTTTCTACACGTTCCTCATAATAGGAATGACTTTGCAGATGCATTAGCAACTTTGCCCTCCTTAATTCGTATATCAGACAAGGAACACTTGCCAAGCATCACAATTTCCCTGCACAAGGCCCCAGCCTATGGGAATTACGTTGGAGAAGTATCGAATGAGCTACCTCCCATCCAAAATCCTTGGTATCAGCATATATAATGGTGTACAAGCATCACAATTTCTCTACACAAGGCCCCAGCCTATGGGAATTACGTTGGAGAAGTATCGGATGAGCTACCTCCCATCCAACATCTTTGGTATCAGCATATATGGAGCTACCTCCCATCCAACATCTATGAGATGGATCTATACCCGCGGAAGCGAGCCCGACTGAGAAAAGGCGGATCCATCGACTTGCTATGAAATTCTACCTGAGTGGAGATGCGCTCTACAAAAGAGATGCATGACTAGGTCACCTCAGATGTTTAGACAAATATTAAGCCCAAAGGCTTATGGATGAAATCCACGGTGGAGTCTGTGGCCTCCACATGAGTGGCCCCATCCTTGTCAAGAAGGTCCTCAGGACAGGACATTACTGTCTATCTCTCAAAGCTGATTGCAATGACCACGTCAGGAGATGCTATCAGTGCCAAAATCATGGGAATGCTATACACGCTCCTCCACGTGAACTCCATAATATGAGTTCACCTTGGCCCTTCTCAATGTGTGGAATGGACGTTATCGGGGCCATTGAGCCTAAAGCCAGTAATGGACATCGATTTATCTTCACCATGATCGACTACTTCACCAAGTGGGTAGAGGTAGCCTCCTTCCCCAGGGTTACCAAAGAATTCATCATTGCGTTCATCAGAAACAATGTCGTTTGTCGATATGGACAACCAGAGGTGATTGTGTCAGACAATGCTAAGAACCTCAACAATAAAATGATGGAGGAATTATGCAGTAAATTCCACAACAAACATCTTAACTCTGTCATCTATCGTCCAAAGATGAATGGTGATGTCGAAGCGGCTAACAAAAACATCAGGAAGATTATGCAAAAGATGTCCGCCAACCACAAAGATTGGCATGACCTATTGCCTCTTACTCTGTTAGCCTACAAAACCTCAATGCGCACTTCAACTGGGGCAACCCCCTACACATTAACCTATGGGATGGAAGTAGTGCTCCCCATAGAAGTTGAAATGGAATCCCTCAGAGTGTTGATAGACGCTCAGCTAGATGAAGACCAATGGGTACAAGACAGGTATCACCAATTGTCTCTAATAGACGAAAGACGAATCGCGGCTATCTTTCATGGTCAGTTATATCAGCAAAGGATCGTCAGATCCTACAATAAAAAAGTCCGACTACGGCAGTTTAAACAGCATGACTTGGTTTTGAAGAAGATCGTTGACAACCAAGATCAATCTAACGGAAAATTTGCTCCTAACTGGGAAGGCCCGTTTGTTATCAAGGAAGTATTGACAGGAGGCGCTCTTAGATTGCAAGAAATGGACGGCGATGAATTTCCACAACTCATCAACTCAGACGCCGTGAAATGATATTATGTCTGAAGTTTCCATCAAGCAAACATCCTGGTGTTGGATCATCAGATCACCAGTCATTCCGGTTCTTTAACCCTTTACAACATACAACTCTTCCACCCTTTACCCCTCAGGGAAACATACTTTTTCAAGCCAGTAGTCTGGCTTCTCTGCGTTCCTACGACTTAGGTCATCCCACTACGGATTGAACCTCTCGCGTTTGCAGTTTGGCTACCCATACATGGGATCAAACTTCTCATACCTGCAGTTTATCCTCAACCTAGGATTAAACTTTCTCCTCCCCGCACTCTGACCTGCACATAGGATTACGCTTTTCCACTCGCCCTAAGGGGCGAACTACGTTGACCTGATCTCCTCTTTAATAGGAGTACCTAGGCAACCATTTCATATGGCCCGGTCGCAATAAAACAAAAACCACAAAAAACATTTCTACCCTCTTCTCCTTACAAAAATAAAAAAAAACAAAAACAAATTCCTACACCATTTCTGCCACATACCGCGTTGAACTTCTTACACCATGTTTGAACTACGCAGACCTGATCTCCTCTTCAAAAGGAGTACGTAGGTAGCCATTCATTGTACGGTCTCACCCCCTACCAAAACACAAACCCTTTGTCAATTGGTACTGGGATCATCCTTCAATCCACTACATTTCATTCGGCTTCAGACCAAAGGGATGGAATTACCTGAACTCCTCTCCAAATAGGATATTCGGCGATCATCTAAGCTGCGGTCATACCTCAAAGAGCAACACCAATCCATAAGAGATGGAATTAACTAAGCTTCTCCTTAATAGAAGTACTAGCGACCATCTGTGATGCAGTCAATCTCAAAGAGGAAAGCCACACTCCTCTCCATATTTCCATTCAGAAACCTGTCCCAAGACACAAAAGATGGTAGGGATACATATAGATCGATGATCCATTCTGAAATATCCAGAGAGAACTCAATGTCCATCCACCCAGGAGGAATTCAGAATACATCAGGATCATAAGCCCTGAAGCAGCATGCAAAATATCAATCAAGTAGCAAAGCATATCTAAAAGGGAAGTGATCAAAAATATATTTCCCTGCTATATATATAATGTTGTTTGATATATACAATGTAAACTATATATGACAAAATGGCTAAGCTAGTCTGTGCAGGAAAATACAAGCTCATCTACAAGTCAGGGTATATGCGAGCTAACAAGCCCAACATGGCGTCCCTCTCAGAAGAAGGAGGCGAAGCTGTGGTCTCCTGTACGAGAATATCCACACGACCCAACAGATTTGCATCCATCTGCATTGTGACCATATACTCATCAATGTAAGCGTTCATCTCTGTGATCATGACAGTGGTAAGGGACCTCACTGCAGTACTATCTATGACGGCTACATCCCGGGCAAATATGGTACTATCCCGCTCAACTATCACTGCATCTCTGGCTGATCTAGCCTCATCCCGCTCAACAACAGCGGTGTCTCTACGAGATAATGCCTCGTCGCTCTCTGATAGAGCTGCGTCTCTCCCATCAAGGGCAATTAACATCGTAGATCAAGCCTGATCTCTCTCAAAGGTCATCAGATGAAGACTTCTCGCTTTCAAAAAATCTTGTCTTTGAATCTTTGAATCACAACATGATCTTGTCTTGGGAGAATCTAAAAGAGATGCTGGCAACCCAACACCTGGCTCCTCCTCGATATGGCAATCAATGTCCTCCATGGGCTCTCCCTCATCTGACTCACTATATGATACTATGGATACTACCACAACCGATAAAATCTCTGTCTCCATCCATGCGGAATACTCTGCAGAACAACCTGGATGACTAATGGAAAAATCAGCTATCTCACGCTGATCCCAACATACATACACACGGGATTAGTCCTCTGCTGAAAGAAAGTGAGAAGCTGAACGCTGACCTATCGCCCCCTCGAAAGGATGAAAGTCTTGAAACTGGTCAAACTGCGATATCACGGCCAGTGGGTGATAAGTAGTCATGCCCCTCAAACCAGCCAGAGGGAGGTAGTCTGTGACGCCCCCAAAATAGGTATACATAACCCATCTTGAGTCGCCAAATACATGGTACAAAATTTAAATACAACTTAATTATACAACAGTCGTGTAAAATACGACTAAACATATGTTGTGAGTTTTAATACAAATATTGTCATCTAGACAATATACAAACTCAATGGGGTCCTAATTACATTTATTATCACACTATTTCATAGAATAGTGAGGACTACTAATGCACCATCTAGGACCATCACTCTGTTTCCCCCGACTAGCCCCTGCTACGTTCTCATTTCCTGAAGAGAACAATGAAAGCAAAAGGGTGAGCTCAACTAGCCCAGTAAGAAATATTATGGCTAAGATAATGCAGAATAAATTATCGTTAGTCTTCAACAGTGTTAAACTGATACAATATAGCAAACATCAAGTTTAACGGCAGCGGAAAAAAAATCCATTAGAAGAGTCAAGTAGAGAATAAAATCTACTATCTTCTATGATTTAAAAGATTTTTCATCACTTTTATCGTTGAGACTCAGCTTAATAAATAATCCACATCATCAAATAATCCCTGCACTACATGCCAAGGATATTCTTTAGTATCACAACCACGAATTATCCATGCACTACAGGCCAAAGATAATCGTGTTTTCATCAACGGTCCTGATCATGCCATAAAACAATTCATCTTTGCACCCTTCGCCAAAGAGAATCCATAGCCACAATCATACCAAAAATTGTAACATTACGGTCATGATTATACCGAATAATCCCTGGTCATAATCATACCAAGTCCATCTATGCACTACAGGCCACAGATGACTTTCAATATAATATAAACATGAGGATGATGACAATGACATAATATTTCAATAAAACAAGTTCAAGAATTAATTTATCCAGGAACCAATAACGTCCAAATTGTCAACATTAAACTATTTTGTGGAGTAAAATTCAAGAATGCCCAGAAGAATATTTCCATGAAAAGATACTGGATGAAGCGCAAATATCAAGGATATTCCACTAATTTCATGGAGTATAGAAGTCAAAACTTTAACCAACTGAGTATAATAAAAAATGGAATAACAAAAGAAATCACCATGCATGCGATAGACCGCACAGACAGGTTATTCCTACAGAATAATAAATAACGGAACCAGGTCATGCGTAATTGCACAGACATGATATTCCAATAGAATAATAAATAATGGAACCAGGTCATGCGTAAAGCACAGAAACGATATTCCAACTGAATAATAAATAATGGAACCAGGTCAGGCGTAATACGCACCGATAGGATATTCCAACAAAATAATAAAGAATGGAATAACAAAAGAATTACACCATGTATGCGGTACTTCGCATAAACAGGTTATTCCAACAAAATGATAAATAATGGAATAACAGAAGAATTTCACCAAGTATAGGGTATCCCGCGTATACAGGTTATTCCAACAAAATAATAAAGAATGGAATAACAGAAGTTCTCTTCACGAATAAGAAAGAAAGAATACCCCTTACGTGTATAACAAATAATATCCCTTACGAGTACAACAAATAATATCCCCTACGAGTACAACAAATAATATCCCCTACGAGTACAACAAATAATATCCCCTACGAGTACAACAAATAACATCCCCTACGAGTACAACAAATAATATCCCCTACCTTTGAAAGAAGAGTATTCTGACTGGTAGGGCGAGGATATACTCGAAGAAAACTTGTACTACGCTCAACGTTTTCTTAAACTCTAAAGAAATACGCTCATTATTATAGAAGAAGAACTCTCTCTATAGTTTTTCTCTCTAGAGTTTCAGTGAATTCGTAAGAAATAATGAAGGAATGAGCTTCTATTTATAGAAGAATGGACTGCATAGTAACTAATTTATGAACGGTCCAGATTAATTTACTTTTAATCGGACGGTCCATATTTAAAGTAAAATCTTTAAAATAAAATATAATATATTCTATTTATAATCTAATAAAGCGAATAACTTTATAAAAGTATTCTGTTTTATATAAAAAGATTTTACTATGCAAAATACTATGCAGGCACTATGCAACACTATGCAGGCACTATGCAACACTATGCATAATAAAAAATAATATATTCTATTTATAGTCTAATAAAATAAATAACTTTATAAAAGTATTCTATTTTATATAAAAAGATTTTACTATGCAAAACACTATGCATAATAGAATATAATATATTCTATTTATAGTCTAATAAAATGAATAACTTTATAAAAGTATTCATTTTATATAAAAAAGCTTTTACATTTTATTACATTAATAATACTAATAAAACAAACACGGTGACTTATCACGTAAGCATCAATAATCAATACTGGTGTGCTACTATGCAACCACGCCAGACATCGCATTTTACTACCGAGTAGTTCAACAATTATAATAAGTAAAACTTCCGCCGTTATTTTCATAAAATATTTTTATCGTTTTTCAATCCAAACAATAATTCCGTTGTGGGGTCCACTAATGATTGTACCGTCGCATCTGGATATTCCCAAACAAAAAGAATATTCTGAAACCAATCGAATATTATACAACAACTTGCATAATTTTTAAAATTTATAAATACTACCCACAACTATAACATTATCTCAAATCCACACCATAATATTAAAAAAAATATTTTGAGAAAATTAAATCTTTATTCATAAAATCTGGGGTTTCATAATCTCCCCTCCTTATGAAATTTTGCCCTCGAAATTTACGTACATACCTGGTATGCCGAACAGGTGAAGATACCTTGACTTCACTTCAAATTCTAACTCTTAAGGTATAACCTTTGAGGGTCGAATATGATCCTTCTTATCCATGATGTTAACACGTATCTCCTCATACGTTAAATCTTCCGCTATCTAAATCGGTTCTAAATTAATAATGTGGTTGAATTCGTCCACATATTTACGTAACATCGACACGTAAAAAAGCGTTATGAACACGCGCAACATACTTGGCGGTAAAAGCGAGTCTATAAGCCAAAATTCCTACTTCATCGAGGATTTCAAATGGGCCAATTAAATCGAGGGTTGAGATTTCCTCTCTTTTCTCTAAAATCGATTCTTGCTTCTAGAATAACGCCTCTTGAAACTTCTTCACATTCACTTTTTCGAGTATGTAGCTAATGGCGGCTTTAACTTTATCGATTAAAGTTGATTCTAATCTTATATTTAAGTTATCTTCACGTTTTTGGGTTAATATATTCACACTTATAACCGCATACAATCTTCTACTCAACGCGTCAGCTACCACGTTCGCACTTCCACAATGATATTGAATGGTACGATCGTAATCTTCAATAGCTCGAGCCAACGTCTTTGGCGCATGTTACGTTCGTTTTAAATAAAGAAATATTTGAGGGTTTTAGAAATGGGTTTTGTATTGGGGTTAATACAAAATTCGATTTCACGCTCTAGGGGTAGGCTAAGAAGTCTTTAGGAATACGTCAAGAAATTTATTAAAAATAGAAATATCATTCAAAACTGTGACTCTCATCCAAAACTTGGATAACATGTCACATTGATACCTATAAACTTGCCATCGTCATTCACAACGTCTCCTACGGAAAGTTTGGCTTCGGTGCATTCCCCACAAGGAAGTCAACAATGAAAGGATCGGGGCTCTTTACTTATGGCTTGATATGACAATGATTGACTTTAGTGGTTTGGTTGCTTGAATTCACATAACAGGTTGGTTAGGAATATGAAAGCTAAAAACCTTACGAAAAGCATGATGAGTAGTTAACCAATCGATTCCTAAAATCGCATCAAAGGTAAGTATTTTCAAATGACAAGATCGACACGTAACGTGAAAGTTATAAATAGTGGATGTAATGAAGGTTTCTCCCAACCGAGTTTAAACAGATATATCAAAGTCCAACTTCTTGAGAGTTAAATTTAAACATTGAACACAACTAGGTGAAATAAAAGAGTAAGTAGAGAACCGGTATCTAACACGGTATAGATTTCACAAGAGTTTATGATTAACTTACCCGTGATAATTTTATTGGGTTCCTTGTCACGAAAAAAACGCTCTCTCTTAAACTAGAAGCTTTAGCTTATGCAGGACATCCTTTGGCATCACTATCCCATGGACTTGACTTCACCATCACGACAAAATCCAAATAGGTGACCTTCTCTGAATCAATTAAAACTTTTGGATTCCATATCGATTTGACGGATGTGTTGTGACACCCCCAAATCTTGGTACTTCATTTCCTCAAGATTTGGTGTTCACTTAATCAAAACATTCATTTATAACTACCCAATTATAATAAAATTGAATAATAAAACCTGCCCATACAGGAATAAATTTAAATAAAAATCTCCCATGTTATTTAGCCTTTAACAACAATCATTCAAATGCGGAATTCAAATAAACTTCATTACAATCTTTAAACCAAAGTCTAAAAATAAAACTATCAAATCTATTACAAGTCTTCAATACTTGTTCATCTTTCCTTTTCCCTTACTGGTGCTAGGTACGTCACCAGTTTCAACTTTAGCTGTAAGAAATTTTACAGGCAAGAGTGAGCAAACAAGGCCCACTTGAAATAACAATAAATAAATCTTTAAACTTTTACATCAATTGCCAATATTAGGCTCAATAGAACTGAACAATATATTCTATTAACTTTTAGAAAATTATAACATTCACTGAGGGTCTAATGACCATGAATCATGTCCACAGTTATAAGTAATCTTTCAACTTTAACTTTAATGATCATAAGACTATAAGGACTCCACGTGCTTAGGGGATCAACCCTTCGTACAATGTATTGTGCACAACCATTTCAACGCTAAGCGTAAACCTCTATTAAAAGAGTTGTTCATCTCAATTATTTAGAATACAAGTCCGCACTCAAAGTAAGTTTGGTTTGGATAAGCTTTCAAGGAAATTTGGAATTTAACGAACATCAACTAAGGAGTAGTTGAATAAGACCAATAACACTATACTATAGAATAATAGTGATTGAATCAATCATAGTAAACTAAAGTCATGCATTAGGAATAATCTAATAGCATACAATTTGAATAACTATAGCATATACCTTGCTTGAACAATACTAAGCCAAGGTTAATTAGAATTGAATACTAAACATGCATAGCAATTTAGTTATGCATGCTAAACAACAAGTGAAATACAAGAATAACTTGTTCAACATCAAACCAAATTTTAGACAGCTTGCATCATTATAAGGTAATCGAATTGAAAACAATAATTAGTTCAATAAGATAAAGGATTAGAAAACTTGCTCAATTATAAATTAAAGTTAGAAAACTTGCCTTCAGCACAAGCTAAACCTTACAACTTGAATCAATACCCTATACATATGCCATATTGACATAGATAGTAATTACCAACATTGTATATCTATATAAACAATACATACATCATGTAGGTTGAATTACCCACTCACATAATCAAACTATGTTAGTACTAGTTAACACTCGATACATGCACATTCATAGTTTAATACTACTGAAATCATCATTTGGCATTCATATTATTAACACATAACCTTTATTTTCAAGCTTTGCACACTTAAACAAAAGCTCAGAACATTACGCTAACTTTCGTGCACTGCCACGATTTTTATTGTGGTGTTTGTATTTGCGGCTTTGAGTTAGCATTCATGACTCGGAGTCACGAGCCATTGGTTGGGCCTATGTATGTATGGCGCCTTTACATGACAATGGCGTGAGATTTGTATTCTTTTGAAATATGCACTGTACGCCCAAACTCGTAATCTGGCTACCAAGCTCGGCAACAATATGAACAAAAGCCAAATTGGCCTAAAAGATGGAATCTAATAGACTGATTAACATGTAATACACATATAGACTTCATATAAACATATTGTGAAGACTTCAAACATGTTTCTACTCATAAAATAACATAGACATCAAAGTTACAACACCTAATTTTAATATTTTTGGCAAAAACTCCATTATTGACATTTTTTTATGAAAATCAACACTGTGATTTTGTTTTTCAATCAAAACAGAAATTTCAAAACATCATAGTTATGATTATACATACTCTATCAATTTCTATAATCAATTTATCAATTTAACAACTAATTAAACCTTAAATTTCTATTTTAAACTAAGTCATGTTCATATATATATTTTCATATAAACACTGTAATATACTTTCTTCCACAAAACACATATATACATGAATTACTTTATCTATAATCATATATAAACTCATGGAATAACCTTATAATCAATAATCATACAACACTATATACATAACAATAATTTATCCTTTATAAAAATTTCACAGAGAACTTTTTGGAAGAAGAAGAAAACTAATTTTTTTAAAGAAAAGATTAAGCTCCTACCTTTGATTAAGAAGATGATGGTTATTCTCAAGCTTCTTCTCTCCAATTCCTTTCTCAAAAACCTGTTAGAATCACTCACTTTCTCTCTAGAGTTTTCTAAAATTTTTCTCTGTGTTCTTCTTCTTTTTCTCTCTTCTCCCAACTCTAGTTTACGTAATAAAAATATAACGTATATGGATATAATGTATATATTAAATATATAATATAACTCTAACTTAACTGAAATCAGTTATTTTTATTTTGAAAATCAAAAGCCATAAGGCTTGTTTGGCTAACCACTAAAAATGATCAATTAACCCTTATGTTTTGTTTGGTAAAACACAATTAGAACAAATGGATTAAATCCTTATACCTTGTTTGCTAAAACATCATTAGATTAAAGACTTATTATGCAATAAGACATGTTTGGCAAAAACTAAATTAAATTCTTTTAATTTATTTTAATAACTCCTTTATAGCAAAGTTATTTGTCACACTCCTTATTAAATTAAATAATCAATTTAATTTTAATCAATTAAAATGTTAATCTATTAAATTACTTTAGTACATAATTTAATATCACATAACTATAATTTCTTTATAATTATAATTTTATTTAACCAACTAATATTTTAAATTACAATTTCCCATTTAAAATATTATAATTTATTTAAATCATTATAAGCTCTCTAGCTTACTTATTAAATTAAATTGGTATATAATCTCATAACAATTAATTTTCTTAGCTCCTTAATTATTTATTCAACAAATAATTAACTAAACCACATCAACTTCAAATTGCCATTAAATACTTATATAATTCAATAAATATTTAATATTGCAAATAAATATTTAATATTTAATATTTAATTATTTATTTAACAAATAATTAACTAAACCACATTAACTCAAATTGAACAATTATTTATTCAACAATAAACATATCCATTAAATACTTATATAAATCAATAAATATTTAATATTACACTTTAAAATTCTGGAATGTTACATCATTCCCTCCTTACAAGGATTCTGTCCTCAGAATCACAACTCAAACAAATCATTCGTTACATTCTTCCCTACTTACAAAGATTATGTCCCCAGAATCGAAGACACAGATTAAACAAATAACTCAGGGTACTCTTTCAACATTTTCTCTTCGAGTTCCCACGTAGCTTCTTCAGCGTTGTGGTTCCTCCATATCACCTTCACAGAAGGTATCACTTTATTCTCGAGCACTTGTTTTTCTCGTCGACTATCTGGATAGGAACCTCTTCATAAGATAAATCTTTCTCGAACTATAACGGTTCATACTCGATCACATGTTTGTAGTCGGGTTTATATGGTCGTAACACCGAAATGTGAAAAATATTATGAATGTTCTCCAACTCTGGAGGTAGAGCTACCTCGTAAGCCACTTCTCCCACTCTTCGCAGCACTTCAAAGGGTCCAATAAACCTCGGGCTTAGCTTTCCCTTTTTACCGAAATGAATTTTCCCCTTCCAGGGAGAAACTTTTAGGAATACAAAAGTTTCTACGTCGAATGCACGATCTTATATGTGTTGATCAACATACTTTTTTTTCATGTTGTCTTGGCTACTACTAATCTTGTCGATGAGTTTTTGACAACGTTAGTAGTTTGTTGCACCGAGCTCGGGTCCTAACGGTTGGCGTTCACCGACTTCATCCCGGCCACAGTGGAGTTCTCGCACTTTACCGCCGTCTGATGCCTCGTAAGGTGGCATGCCGATGCTTTCGCGTGATAACTTGTTGTTGTAAGCAAATTCCACCAACGGTAATTGTTCTTCCCAGCTTCCTTTAAAGTCCATGACACATGCTCTCAAAGATATCTTCCAATGTCTCGAATTGTTCGATTCGCTTTGGCCATCTGTTTGTGGATGATAAGTCGTACTCATTCGCAATCGCTGTGTCCCCATGCATTCTTGTAGTCTCTTCCGAAATTTGACGTGAATCATGGATCTCTATCGGACACAATTGATACTGGCACTCCATGCCTCGAAATGATCTCTTTAATGTATAATCTTGCCAATTGATCAAGATTGAATCTAATCTTTATTGGTAAAAGTGCTATTTGATTTCGTCGGTCATCCACTATCACCCAAATTGCATCGCATCCTCTCTGAGTAGTTGGAAGACCCACCACAAAATCCATCGTGATGTGTTCCCACTTCCATTCCGGTATTTCCAACGGTTGAAGTAACCCGATGGGTCTTTGATGTTCGGCTTTTACTCTTTGACATGTCAAGCATTTTTCACGCATTCAAAGAACATCCCTTTTCATGTTTGCCACCAAAATGTCGGCGCAAATCTTGATACATTTTCGTGCTTCTGGATGAATCGAATATCTTGTGTTGTGTGCTTTGATCAAGATTTTGTCTTTCGGTTCTAAAGATCGCTTGAACCCAAATTCTTCCCTCGAACCGTAGTAGTACTCCTTAGATTATCGACCTTGTATTTTACATCACCGCCTTCAATCGATTCTCTTTGATTTTCCCACACTCTTCATCTTGTAGTTGAGCATTCTTCACTTTGTCCACTAAAGTTGGGACCGACTTTCTATCTGGAATAGTTGTTCGTTCGATTCTTTTGGAAATTTGATTTCCAACTCCAGTTTTGTCATTCTTTGAAATGAGCTCCTCTCCGAGTTGTTATCAGCATCAACTTTTTCTCGACCTTTCTCGCTTAAAGCATACGCCACCACATTCGCTTTGCGGGATGATAAAAGATTTCACAATCATAATCTTTTATCAATTCCATCCACCTTCTTTGACGCATGTTCAAATCCTTCTGAGTGAAAATATACTTCAGACTTTTGTGGTATGTGTAGATCTCACATTTCTCTCCATAAAGATAGTGTCTCCATATCTTCAGAGCAAATACAACTGCAGCCAATTCCAAATCATGAGTCGGATACCCTTTCTCATAATCCTTCAGTTGTCTTGATGCATAGGCAATAACTTTGCCGATTCTGCATAAGAACACAACCCAACCCTTTGTGTGAGGCATCACTATACACCACAAAATTTCTGTATTATTATCGGTAATGTCAACACAGGTGCCATACTTAATTTTTTCTTCAAATCTTGGAAACTCTCTTCACATTTCTCCCTCCAAAAGAATTTTACAGTTTTCCTTGTCAAATTTGTTAGCGGAGTGGCTATCTTAGAAAAATCTTGGATGAATCTTCTATAATAACCAGCCAGTCCCAAGAAACTCCTCACTTCTAACGGTGTTCTTGGTTGTTCCCAATTGATTACAGCTTCCACTTTTGATGGATCCACTTAAATCCCATCCATGACCCAAAAATTGTATACGATCGAGCCAAAATTCGCACTTAGAGAATTTCGCGTACAACTTTTCCTTCCTTAGTGTTTCCAATGTCAAACGTAAATGTTCCACGTGTTCTTCTTGAGTTTTGGAATACACCAGAATGTCATCAATAAATACCACTACAAACTTGTCTAAGAATGGTTTAAACACCCTGTTCATCAAATCCATGAACGCGTTAGGGCATTAGTTAAACCAAAAGACATCACCGTAAACTCGTAATGTCCGCATCGAGTTCGAATGCCATTCTAGGTATATCCTCCTTTCTTACCTTCAATTGGTGATACCCACTTCTCAAATCTATTTTCGAGAAATATTTAGCACCCTTCAACTGATCAAACAAGTCATCTATTCTAGGCAACGGATACCTATTCTTAATAGTGACTTTGTTTAACTCTCTATAATCAATGCAAAGACGCATTGATCCATCCTTCTTCTTCACGAATAATACTGGCGCTCCCCACGGTGATACGCTTGGTTGAATATATTTCTTGTCCAGTAACTCTTGCAAATCGCATACCATCGGTTCCTTCATTTCTACCGGAGCCATTTCATGACGGGCCTTCGATATCGGTCTTTGTTCACGCGCGCTAAGTCGATCACGAACTCAATTTCTCTATGTCAAAGCGGAAGTCCTGGCAAATCTTCCGAAACACGTCTTGAATTCTCTCTCACACGGTATTTCTTCTAGTTTCACACCCTTCTTCTGAGTATCGACTATGTAAGCTAAATAGCTCACACAACTTGACTCAACAATTTCTTGGCCTGCATAGTCGTCAGACATTTCATTTGTCTAGGTGACTTGCTACCATAAAATACTACCTTTGACGGAGTCATAAGGTTTACACACTTCTTGTGACAATCGATTCTTTGCTCCTCCATATTTGAGCCAATCCATTCCAAAATTACATCAAATTTCAGTCTAAGTCTAATCGTAATCAAATCTACCAACAAGATATTCTCCTTAATGTTCACACTACAGTTCTTGTATACGAATCTAACAGGGATTACTTCCTTATTCGCAATTTCTATGTTCAAAGGAAAATTCAATTCTTCTCTAGGCAATTCTAACCTCTTAGCAAATTCATCAGATATAAGCGAGCAAGTAGCACCCGAATCAAATAATACATAAGCATTAATATCATTGATTGGGATAATACATGACACTACATCTTTTGATTGCACAACATCTTGCACAGTCATGTTGAAGGTTCTGGCTGTGGGTTTGTTTGATGTTGCAGGTCCTGCAATGGCCCATGTACCTCCATTGTTACCTCCATTGCTTCTGGTTGTCACTCCCTCCTTCTTCTTAGGGCACTCACGAGCAAAGTGATCCTTAGATCCGCACGTGAAGCATACATTCTTCTTTGGTTGAGTGCAATTTGGGGCGATGTGACCCTCCTGGCCACAATTGTAGCATACCCGCTTCCCCATTAAGCACGCACCCTTGTGAAATTTCCCACATGTCGCATATGCTTCAAACTTTTTATTTTGCTGGTTACCCTGATGGTTTCCAGCACCCATGTTCCCATTTCACTTCCTCTTCAAGTTGTTGTTGTTGTTGTTGTTGTTGTTATTGTTGTTGTTGTTTCCACTGCTACCACTCCCATTCTTAATCTCATTCTCATTCCTCTTCTTCTTTTATTCCTGATTGAACTTTGTCACTGCCTCGCCTCCACCTTCAGCGAGTACTGCTTTCTCCACCACCACTGCAAATGTCTTCAACTGGAACAGGGATACCCCTCTTGTCTGTACCAGGGCTTGATCCCTATTCAAATCTCTTCGCTTTACGCTGCGTCAAATGCATTTGACTTGATATGGCACAAACCTTGCCAATTCATTGAATTTTGTGGCATACTCGAATACCGTCATCATCCCTTGTTTTAGTTCCGTAAAGCGCACTTCTAGTCGACTCTTGAACTCTCCGGAAAATAAGTCTCAAGAACAACTCCTTGAACCTATCCCAGTCATCACTCCCGGCCCTTCACGAGTTTTATTGGCTCGCCACCAATAACTAGCTTTCGCTTTCAACATGAACGTTGTGAAAGCGATCTTACGATCATCCCCTACCCTAGCGACATCGAACACTTTTTCTATCTCCATAATCCGGGTTTGTGTTTTCGTTGGATTCATAGACCCACGAAAATTGGTGGTCCAACCGCCTTGAAATCCTTAAACGTTGTACCATGGTTTTGTGGTTGATTCGCAACGCTCCCATCGATAGTGTCACTAAGTTGTAAAACGGGGTACCGCGTCAACATTATCGTTATTGGTAGTTCTCTCATTGTTTTCTCCGTCGGGGTGGTTCACGCCCGGGAGGCATTTTCTCGTTAAAACAAAACATCTATTAGACTATTACTCAACTTCTTTAAGTATTTCTAATTAACTTGCCTCCATAAACGAAATAAACACATAACACATAACACATTGAATAAAATAATAATTTTTATTTATTCATCATTACTTCGAAAAACATAAAAACAATAGCATCACTGCTATTTACATTCCCTTCCTGAACTACAAAAGTTACAGGACAACATCATTATTATCATATCCCATTGTTACTTAACACTAGGGATTTACACATTATTAAATACTTATTACGTGCATTACAGGCACATTTTCTACGATGATCTATTAAGATATTTCTTAGCCCTATCACGTTCTTCCTCTATGACTTGAAACATTTTTCTGCGATCTAACACGAATGATGGCAGCGTCTCGAACTGAATCGGATATCCCATGACCCGATCTTGAGCTCGATTAATTGCGGTGTTAAAAACTTTATCCATCTCTTCCATCTTCATCCTCTTCACCTGTGAGTCCCTTACTGCTCTTTCATTTCGTTGATAAGCTTTCTCGTATGCATCTTCAGCTCTTACCCTCTTGGTAGCTTCTTCCTTCAACTTGTTCTTCAGCTCCACGACCATCTCGATCAATTGTTCCTTCTCTCCTTCAGTTTGTACTAGTTTCTCCTCGACATTTGTCAGTCGTTCTTCACGATCCTGGATCTCGCCGTCTTTTTGTGTCATTGCGATGCATTTGTTCGGCTACTATCTCTCCGCAACTCCTCAACTGTATCCTGAAGTTCCACGTTACGGTCATGCACCTCATCGTATATACGGCCTGCTATCGAGTTAAGTGGAATCCTTTCCTCCTCGTCCTCATCATCCTCATCCTCCTGTGGTAACTCAACGGGATCCTCCTCGTCTGTCTCCACATCATCATCCTCATCTTCAACTACTGTGACCAACGGGGCTGACTCCCGTGGCAGTAGTTGTTCCCAAACTACCTGAATGTCGCGAGGCTCCTCCTCTATAGGCACTTGAGGTCCCTCCTCCCCTAACTTTGTTGGATTCTCCGACATTAGTCATCCTGACAACAAAGTTTTAAAGTTTTAATTATTAATCATTACTATTCGACACTCACGAGTACATAATTTAAAATCACATAAGCACATAAGTGTTTTATTACTTCTTTCCTAAAACTCGATAAGAGTTATCTCCACTATCTTTTCAAAGGTTACTTCCTAAGGCTTTCCCCCCACCTAAGGTTCATAACCTAAAGCTTTGATACCAACTTGTGACACCCCAAATCCTGGTACTTCATTTCCTCAAGATTTGGTGTTCACTTAATCAAAACATTCATTTTTAACTAAATTATAATAAAATTACCCAATTATAATAAAATTGAATAATAAAACCTGCCCATACAGGAATAAATTTAAATAAAAATCTCCCAGGTTATCTAACCTTTAACAACAATCATTCAAATGCGGAATTTAAATAAACTTCATTACAATCTTTAAACCAAAGTCTGATAATAAAACTATCGAATCTATTACAAGTCTTCAGTACTTGTTCATCTTTCCTTTTCCTTTACTGGTGCTAGGTACGTCACCAGTTTCAACTTTAGCTGTAAGAAATTTTACAGGCAAGAGTGAGCAAACAAGGCCCACTTGAAATAACAATAAATAAATCTTTAAACTTTTACATCAATTGCCAATATTAGGCTCAATAGAACTGAACAATATATTCTATTAACTTTCTGAAAATTATAACATTCATCGAGGGTCTAATGACCACGAATCATGTCCACGATTATAAGTAATCTTTCAACTTTAACTTTTTAATAAATATAAGACTATAAGGACTCCACGTACTTAGGGGATCAACCCTTCGTACAATGTATTGTGCACAACCATTTCAACGCTAAGCGTAAACCTCTATTAAAAGAGTTGTTCATCTCAGTATTTAGAATACAAGTCCGCACCAAAGTAAGTTTGGTTTGGATAAGCTTTCAAGGAAATTTGGAATTTAACGAACATCAACTAAGGAGTAGTTGAATAAGACCAATAACACTATACTATAGAATAATAGTGATTGAATCAATCATAGTAAACTAAAGTCATGCATTAGGAATAATCTAATAGCATACAATTTGAATAACTATAGCATACCTTGCTTGAACAATACTAAGCCAAGGTTAATTAGAATTGAATACTAAACATGCATAGCAATTTAGTTATGCATGCTAAACAACAAGTGAAAAATACAAGAATAACTTGTTCAACATCAAACCAAAGTTTACTCAATACTTGCATCATTATAAGGTAATCGAATTGAAAACAATAATTAGTTCAATAAGATAAAGGAGTTTTGAGAAAACTTGTTCAATTATAAATTAGATTTAGAAAACTTGCCTTTAGCACAAGCTAAACCTTACAACTTTAATCAATACCCTATACATATGTCATATTGACATAGTTAGTCATTACCAACATTGTATATCTATATAAACAATACATACATCATGTAGGTTGAATTACCCATTCACATAATCAAACTATGTTAATACTAGTTAACACTCGATACATGCTCATTCATAGTTTAATACTCTTGAAATCATCATTTAGCATTCATATTATTAACACATAACCTTTATTTTCAAGCTTTACACACTTAAACAAAATTATTCGAAATTTCGCTAACTCACTCACTTCATGGCTACGGGCTGCTTAGTTGTGGTTCACATGCTTAAGATGACAAGTCAATGTCATGACTTCAGTCATAGGCCATTGGTTCATGGTCATGACATGGTATATTGTGTTGGCATGCATGAGATTTGTATTCTTTACGCCACGCGCCGGACTCAATCTGGCGACCAAGCTCGGCAACAATATGAACAAAAGCCAAATTGGCCTAAAAGCTCGAATCTAATAGGATCGATTAACATGTAATACACATATAGACTTCATATAAACATATTGTGAAGACTTCTAACATGTTTCTACTCATAAAATAACATAAACATCAAAGTTACAACACCCAATTTCAATGTTTTTGGCAAAAACTCCATTGTTGACATTTTTTTATGAAAATCAACACTGTGATTTTGTTTTTCAATCAAAACAGAAATTTCAAAACATCATAGTTATGATTATACATACTCTATCAATTTCCATAATCAATTTATCAATTTAACAACTAATTAAACCTTAAATTTCTATTTTAAACTAATATATATATATATATATATATATATATATATATATATATATGTATTCATGTAAACACTTTGTAATATACTTTCTTCCACAAAACACATATATACATGAATTACTTTATCTATATCTATAATCATATATAAACTAATGGAATAACCTTATAATCAATAATCATACAACACTATATACATAACAATAATTTATCCTTTATAAAAATTTCACATAGAACTTTTTGGAAGAAGAAGAAAACTAATTTTTTTTAAAGAAAAGATTAAGCTCCTACCTTTGATTAAGAAGATGATGGTTATTCTCAAGCTTCTTCTCTCCAATTCCTTTCTCAAAAACCTGTTAGAATCACTCACTTTCTCTCTAGAGTTTTCTCAAATTTTTCTCTGTGTTCTTCTTCTTCTTCTCTCTTCTCCCAACTCTAGTTTACGTAATAAAAATATAACGTATATGGATATAATGTATATATTAAATATATAATATAACTCTAACTTAACTGACATCAGTTATTTTTATTTTGAAAATCAAAAGCCATAAGGCTTGTTTGGATAACCACTAAAATAATCAATTAACCCTTATGCCTTGTTTGGTAAAACACAATTAGAACAAATGGATTAAATCCTTATACCTTGTTTGCTAAAACATCATTAGATTAAAGACTTATTATGCAATAAGACATGTTTGGCAAAAACTAAATTAAATTCTTTTAATTTATTTTAATAACTCCTTTATAGCAAAGTTATTTGTCACACTCCTTATTAAATTAAATAATCAATTTAATAAATTAAAATGTTAATCTATTAAATTACTTTAGCACATAATTTAATATCACATAACTATAATTTCTTTATAATTATAATTTTATTTAACCAACTAATATTTTAAATTACAATTTCCCATTTAAAATATTATAATTTATTTAAATCATTATAAGCTCTCTAGCTTACTTATTAAATTAAATTGGTATATAATCTCATAACAATTAATTTTCTTAGCTCCTTAATTATTTATTCAACAAATAATTAACTAAACCACATCAACTCAAATTGCCATTAAATACTTATATAATTCAATAAATATTTAATATTGCAAACAAATATTTAATATTTAATATTTAATTATTTATTTTTAACATTTAACAATAAAATAATTAACTAAACCACATCAACTCAAATTGAACAATTATTTATTCAACAATAAACATATCCATTAAATACTTATATAAATCAATAAATATTTAATATTACACTTTAAAATTCGGAATGTTACAGATTATTGATTCGTGGAGAATCAACGGTCTCCTATGCTCCATTGCTATTCTCAACATTCTCGGATGTCATTTTCAGATACTACCACAAAACAAAGGTTAATTGACATGTAACATATTATCCCTATATTCTGACCGACCAATTAAATACCAAATAAACTTAGGTAGGTCATACTAGCGAATGAAATCCCCGTCTCTCCCCTCCTAGTTCTACTCTCACATCTTAGCCAAGGATCATATCGCTAAGCTTTGATACCAACTATGACGCCCCCAAAATAGGTATACATCACCCATCTTGAGTAGCCAAATACATGGTACAAAATTCAAATACAACTTAATTATACAACAGTCGTGTAAATTACGACTAAACATATGCTGTGAGTTTTAATACAAATATTATCATCTAAACAATATACAAACTCAATGGGGTCCTAATTACATTTATTATCACACTATTTCACAGAATAGTGAGGACTACTAATGCACCATCTAGGACCATCACTCTGTTTCCCCCGACTAGCCCCTGTTACGTTCTCATTTCCTGAAGAGAACAATGAAAGCAAAAGAGTGAGCTCAACTAGCCCAGTAAGAAATATTATGACTAAGATAATGCAGAATAAATTATCGTTAGCCTTCAACAGTGTTAAACTGATACAATATAACAAACATCAAGTTTAACTGCAGCAGAACAAGCAATCCATTAGAAGAGTCAAGTAGAGAATAAAATCTACTATCTTCTATGATTTAAAAGGTTTTTCATCACTTTTATCACGGAGACTCAGCTTAATAAATAATCCACATCATCAAATCATCTCTGCACTACAGGCCAATGATATTCTTTAGTATCACGACCATGAATTATCCATGCACTACGGGCCAAAGATAATCGTGTTTTCATCAACGGTCCTAATCATGCCATAAAACAATTCATCTTTGCACCCTTGGCCGAAGAGAATCCATAGCCATAATCATACCAAAAATTGTCCATCAATGCACTACGGGCCAATAAGGATTTTTTTCACATCATTTGTAATGATGACGGCCATGATTATCTTAGAATAATCCACGGTCATAATTATACCAAGTCCATCTATGCACTCTGAATTATAGATGACTTTCAACATAATATAAACATGAGGATGATGACAATGACATAATAATTCAATAAAATAAGTTCAAGAATTATTTTATCCAGGAACCAATAACGTCCAAATTGTCAACATGATACTGCTTTATGGAGTAAAATTCAAGAATGTCAGAAGAATATTTCCATGAAAAGATACTGGATGAAGCGAAAATATCAAGGATATTCCACTAATTTCATGGAGTATAGAAGTCAAAACTTTAACCAACTGAGTATAATAAAAAATGGAATAACAAAGAAATCACCATGCATGAAATAAACCGCACAGGCAGGTTATTCCAACAGAATAATAAATAACGGAACCAGGTCATGCGTAAACGCACAGACAGGATATTCCAACAGAATAATAAATAATGGAACCAGTCAGTGTGTAAAGCATGAATGCAGGATATTCCAATGAAGAAATAAATAATGGAACCGGTCAGGCGTAATACGCAAGCGGAGATATTCAATAGAATAATAAAGAATGGAATAACAGAAGAATTTCACCATATATGCGGTACTTCGCATAAACAGGTTATTCCAACATAATGATAAATAATGGAATAACCGAAGAATTTCACCAAGTATAGGGTATCCCACATATATAGGTTATTCCAACAGAATAATAAAGAATGGAATAACAGAAGTTCTCTTCACGAATAAGAAAGAAAGAATACCCCTTACGAGTACAACAAATAATATCCCTTACGAGTACAACAAATAATATCCCCTATGAGTACAACAAATAATATCCCCTACGAGTACAACAAATAATATCCCCTACCTTTGAAAGAAGAGTATTACATTTGGTAGGCGAGGATATACTCGAAGAAAATTTGTCTATCAATTCAACATTTTCTTAAACTCTAAAGAAATACGCTCAAGATTATAGAAGAAGAACTCTCTCTATAGTTTTTCTCTCTAGTTTTTGATTGAATTTCGTAAGAAATAATGAAGGAATGAGCTTCTATTTATAGAAGAATGGTACGATAGTAACTAATTCATGAACGGCTTGATTGATTTACTTTTAATCGGAGAAATCCATATTTAAAGTAAAATCTTTTAAATAAAATATAATATATTCTATTTATAATCTAATAAAACGAATAACTTTATAAAAGTATTATGTTTTATATAAAAAGATTTTACTATGCAAAACACTATACAGGAACTATGCAAAACACTATGCAGGCACTATGCAACACTATGCAGGCACTATGCAGCACTATGCATAATAAAAAATAATATATTCTATTTATAGTCTAATAAAACAAATAACTTTATAAAAGTATTACATTTTATATAAAAAGATTTTACTATGCAAAATACTATGCATAATAGAATATAATATATTCTATTTATAGTCTAATAAAACGAATAATTTTATAAAAGTATTACATTTTATATAAAAAGCTTTTTTTGTTTTATTACATTAATAATACTAATAAAACAAAATTGAGTGACTTATCACGTAAGCATCAATAATTAATATTGTGTGCTACTTGCAACCTAGCGTATTCTTCGTACTTTTACTACACAAAGTAGTTCAACAAGTATTAATGGTAAAACTTCCATAGTTATTTTCATAAAATATTTTTGTCGTTTTCTCAATCCGACAATAATTACATTATGGGGTCCACCAATGATTGTCTTAGTTATCATTGAATATTCCCCGACAAAAGAATATTCCCCGACCAATCGAATATTATACAACAACTTGCATACTTTTCAAAATTTATAAATACTTCCCACAACTATAACATTATCTCAAATCCACACCATAATATTAAAAAAATAATTTCGAGAAAATTAAATCTTTATTCATAAAATCTGGGGTTTCACATAGCCCATGCCTGGAGCATGAGTAATGAAGCTGTATGGTGAGCTGAGCCCCGAGCATGGAAATGTGACAAATAGATCTATGATATCCGCCAAGAATGTGGACCAAGACATAGCATTTATGCACTCCGATGGCTGAAAGGAGTATGACAACGCTATATCATGGGTGAACCAATACCCATGCCGTCTAAGAGTGCCAATCGGTCTCAAATGTGACATAAACCATACATATAGCATGATTGAGCTACCCGTGAACACTCCTGTCGGATAAGTGCAGCAGTAGGAGGCTGACCGCAAAGTCTCTGCTATAATCATAGGTATAATGGTGCGACCCTCCCTGAGAGCTCTCACTGCCATGATGACACCAATGTCTATCTCATCCATGTATCGTGGCATATAGACATATGATAGTACACACAACATCAGTACATCAACCCTGACAAAATGTCAATGATCCTCCGGCGTGGTGAAATCCCCGGAATGGCTCGATGTAAGCTCATCATGCACCACTCTGCGCCGCAATCCAGTGAGAGTCATGAACCGTCGACTCATGTCTCCCAAAGCCATATACAGAAAAGGTCTGTCCAATGGCATCATCGTCAATCGTGCATACTCCTCTAGAGTAGGAGTCAACTCATGGGTCCCAAATCAGAAAACCTGCTTATCCGATACCCAATGCTCTAGCATGCCATCCACAAACCCTGCAGGAACCTGAAACATCAATAAGGTCATGGTATGCTGCAACAAATGATTCGCGATCACCCTATCTGATGGTGACATGCTATCATACCATGATCGCATACCCAATGCCACCAATAATGGTGGGGTATGATCAATACGGCTAACTGTCGAAGAAAACATCTGTACAGGCCATGTCATAAGACCATCCAGGGGTCAATGCTGAATATCTCTGGACATACATACATATGCATAACATGATACATGCATAGCAGATAATGGATGACAATATGATATAGGGAATGGAAAAACTGTGCATACATTCCTAAGTATATCAACATCTAATACATCATCTCTGTACAGCTACAAAAATAGGGAAATGGGGAACAGACGCCCTACTACTAATAGAGGCCTATCAAAAGATATAGAAAAAATGGGGTACAACCACCCAATATCTAACAGAGGCCTATCAAAAGATATAACGAGAATACACATCAGAAGAAGACAATGGTATCGATGTCCACATCATCAATCCTGTCCACCTGATGTAACTCCTCCTGAGTCACTGGATCTCTATCAACAGGGATGTCAGGCTTATATAGAGGAGGATCTGCACCGGAAAAACTGAATGGGTCATCTGAGGGTCCAACCCCTGAGCTGGAAGGATCAAACGAAGCTGCCTCTGCAGGATCTTTGCCCAAATGCCAGATAAATATGTGTGCCTGGTCCAACTGCCGGGTCAAACTATCAATCTGTGTTATATGAGGCGGATCTAGGACACAAGCTATCAATCCGCCATCATCATCACGGATCACGGAACCATATCCCCATAAAGCGTGTGGCGCGGATTTGGGCTCCGGATGATACTGAGGAACCACCAACGCTGGGCGTCTCTCGAGTACATGGACCCTCGATAATGCAAAAACCGTCGACCCCAACAATGGGATGTCGATGACGGGTGATCGTGATCTGAGCCGATGATGCTGACGGGGAGGCAAGATCGGCATACGAATATCCCCTGTGGTGCTCCTAATAGCACGCTCTCCTAAATAGAGCTCCCAGCCTCCATCTGTGAAGAGAGGAACTCTCCTAGTGGAAATCATGTACTTGACTCCGGTCAGGTATCCATCCTCAAAACCGATGGTCAAGTGTTCCCCTGAATAGGGAATCCATGTGATGGTGTCAGCTGTTAGCAACTCCAGCTACATACGGCAGTGAGTGAAACCCTCAGCTACAGGGACCTCCAAAAAAATGGAATGATGCCATCGTCTTCCTTGTGGATAGGTATCTAAACCTAACACACTCACAAGACGCAAGCATGGGAGCCTCTCGTAGGCCCAAAATTGCCAACACAATGGCAAAACATCTACGATCAGTAAATACTCTTAACCTATAAATGGGAAATGACAAGAGAAATACTCACCAGCAGAAATGGGTAGAATCCTAGCCAAGCCTCAGTCAAACCCTGTGAGCGCATATGCATGCCCTGGAGGAAATAGGCAAAGGTGTAGGAACCCCAATCATACTTTCCAATACGGTCCACATGACGCGTGGCGCTGATCAAAGCGAACGACACCGTAGAAGAATTATCTGCTATGAAGCAGCCTCTAATGATCATCAAGAACAATCGCCGAAGAATGCGATCCTTGACTCTGACATCATCAGGCATGGGCTCACTCAAAAGCCCACTCATAGCATCTACGCTCAAAGGACCTGAACGGACAGTCCTGCCCTTGAGCGCCTCCGCCGGAACTCCCAACAAGGATTTGACGGTAGTAGGGGTAATATTCGCCATGCAAGGCACTGGTTCCCCTCCAAACTCCATACCTGTGATAAATCGCCAATCCATCAGCGTCATCATCACCTCACAATCCAGCAAATGGAGTGACTGAGTCTGATGAAATCATCGCTCAGACAATGCCCTGAGGTAACCCCAGGGACAACGACGGGGAAAGATGGAGAAGAATGCCCCGAATCCTCAATCCTGCACTACCGCTCTGTAATCAGGATGAAGAGCCTGATACATGGAGTGTATACTAAACCAATTCCCTCGAGGCTGTGTGAAGCAGGGAACCTGCATGAAATGCAGATCAACATCAGAATCCTTTACTCCTCGTCAATAGGAAAGAAGGAAGATTAAGATCTAATGTCATACCTCGTTAGCATGCAAGTACATCGAGGGATGTCTGCTTAAATCACCCAGAAGCTCTGGGTTTGCCACCTGAATACAAGGGAGCTCCCTACGGGTAACATGTGCAGCAGGAGCGGAATCCTTAGTCGAAATATCCTCATCCTCGTCCTTAACGTCTAGAACGTCAGCCCGGACTGGACGAATCATGGCCTCCACCAATCGACGAGGCTGTCTGACAGAACGGGGTTGAGGCACTTCAGAAGCCCTCCTCTGTATACCAGAAGTGGTCCTACGGGAACTACTCGGCTGATCTGGATCCATAATATCTGGACAACAAGTCTCCAAATCACCTCAGAAAGAGTGTGGTATTTCCTTACCTGGAGCTTTTTAGAATGCATTTTATGACTATATGCATGCATGCATTTACTTTAACATACAATAGAGTTAAAATGCATGACTATCCAATGCCTATATTTTGAAATTTTTTTGCCATAGTCCCCTTTGAAAATAGGACTATCCACATGCACATAGGCATGTCTAGGTGGCCATTCAGTAGCACACCTGCCTCCAAAGTCATATACAATATATGCATTAAAAATCAAAATCATCCATGCATAAGGTTAACCTCAATACCAGGAGTACTTTGCCTTTCTACCTTTTGTTCATTGGACCTCAAATAGAACAAAAAATAGCAGAAAAAGGTGCCGATTTGACTGTCTCAAAAGTCAAATTTTTTCACATCATTATGTTCAGCATGGTTTAATACTAACATTTTCTATGTTGAATATTTTTTATCAAGTCATTTGTGCATACATAATCACTACTATGTGTTTAGATGCATTTCATGCGATAACTCAAATTCCAACGGATAAAAATTGGAAAAAATACATGCATACGTTACCAGGATATATAGTGCAGAACACTTGTACGGTGATAGAATTTGCAGAAAGTAGCCCGAACTCAGCAGATCTGAAGGAGGCTCTCAGATTTTCCTTGGCGAAACAAGTTGAAAGTGACTTATGTTACCAACCTGCTGGATTATATCATCCACGGTTGGCTGCAGGCTCATCTGCGGCTGAAGCAGGTGCACCTGTGACACCCCTATGTCGGCCCCACCCCTCCGGCTCGGTCCAGTTCGAGTTGCAAAGGAGTTCTTATGGACTAGAAAGGTCAAATCGGGAATAAAAACGCCACACGATTGAGCAAAACAGCATACAATCCTGGTCTTCTCAGATAAAACTTTGAGTCTGTACATCACTCATTGGTAGTCACCCAAACACAATGTATACCCTGCCAATGATCTCATCTGTTACAAATCACATTCGGTAATACCTTGTATAGGTCCAATGCCGCCAACTCTGGGTCATTACCCTAAAAGATCAATGTGGATCCCTGAAGGGGGTTACAACGTGGATCCCCGTCGGGGGTTACAACGTGAAGCCCCGGCAGGGGATTAAAACGCACATTCAGCCGTTGACACACATATCAATGAAGGTCAAGCAGCCTTGACGTTATCTCAACCGATGGTGATTAAACCTATCAGAGCTCTAAAGCTATTCGAGGATTTCATGCTCGATTACTCATATTCCACAACAGATCCCCGGAGAGGGTCACAACGTAATGCTCTGTTGATTCACACGTCAGTGAAGGTCAAGCAACCATGACAATCTACCCACAGATTACCAGCCGTTGATTCACATGTCAGCGAAGGTCAAGCAACCTTGACAGTCTATCCCATAAGTTTTTCAGCCGTTGATTCACATGTCAGTGAAGTACACGTTAACGAAGGTCAGGCATCCCTAACAACATTTTCTGTTGGCAGTAAATCCAACAGAATCTTGACATGTCCTGGCAATAACAACCGGGAAAGATCAATGATATCAAGGAGGATCGATGATGGAATATGTTATACACATCCTCAAACAGACCAAGCTTTATCCCCAAAGATCTCTTACACATAAGAGGTACATCTTCAAGATCAAGTCGTTACCAAAGACCCAGGAATTTGGTGATAACCCCAACATCAACATCCTAACAAATTCAGATTACACATCAAATCTGGTCATCATTGCCAATCCCCAGTTGAAGCAACAGGGAGCCAGCAATCATCCCCAGCATGTTGGGCTACAACCCCATACACATGCGTCATACATTTGCATCATGTTTCTACGTATAATACCATGTTTGTCTTGTTGCATTTCAAGTGTCTAGGATTCTTTATCCTACCCATGCATTACCTTGCATGAGTATGATAAAGAGGGGCATCTATAGACACTCGAAATTTTCTGTACACCTGTCACTAACATTGCAGGAGGACAGATTAGTCTTTCAAGAGGGAACCCTGGAAGACAGTTCATATCCATTCCGGATACTACCAGAAGTTCAGCATCAACCCCGGGACACACACCGGGAGTAACAAATCCAACCTCAGATATAACCCCGAGACGTACAGATCCAATACCGAAACACACACCAGAGAAGATCGATTAATCTCGGAGATAACCCCGAGGTATCCAGTCTCAGTCCCAATCATGGGAATTGATACCAACCTTGGTGATCACCCCAAGGAATGCAGTTTCAGCGATAACCCCGGAAATGCTTGTTTCAAATGCAACCAGCTTAAATCTCGGCACTCACAACGAGATACTCAGTACCAACCCAGAGATAACACCGGGAGGACATGCACACCTCAGAGATGACACTAAGGAACTTCAACAATTACAGCAGTCCAATCTCAGCGAAGCCCTGAGCAACGTCTGCTTTATCAGCCCAAACCGGCGATAACACCGGTAAGGGGAAACATCGTCATCTCGCCAACGCGATGCCACACCACGTCATTTCAAACATTTCATACACACATCTCTACACAACGATGTCCCATAAGAATCAAGGAAACCTAATCCCGAGTGACTATTGTGCAGGGTAACGAATAGAATTTGAAGCTTGAAGACCGGAGGGCATCGTCCCATCTTCAATGACTTTGTACAAACTCTAATCCCATACCATTGTACAACTCTCAACAACGGAGGTCCAAAATAGGTCCTGTATACCTCAATCAAATGCCCAGATTGCACTTCTGAAAGTTCGAGCAGACATTACAGTGCCCGAGTGCACGTACTATGAGACGACCTGACCCGAGAAACCCGGGGCAACCTGGGTAGCCTCTGGTACACCTGCGGCTCCACCCTCTATAAATAGAGGGCTTGGGGTGGCCATTTTGCAAGAAAAAATGGCGAGGAAGCCCTGCCCAATTTGCTCTGTACTCACCCCATACTGAGTGCTTTCTCATTTTAAACACCTGTGAGCTCATATATAGCTACTTTTGTACGTACAAAAGCCAGTGTTTACCCACTTTAAAGATATAGAAGTCTTCTTTGGCAGTCCACTGTAAGCCTTCTCACACACTTTAAAGTTTTTCTCTTCATCTTTGCACACACCCTTCTTCACGTTGAGAGTCGTGTTGCGTGTGTTTGCCCGGACTTCTGTCCGTGATTTTATTTCAATTTGTATATACATATATATTTATATATATATTTATATATATGGACTAACATTATCGAGTTATGCCTCGATTGAGCCTGAACTTGATGCGGAGCATTTATTTGCTTATATATATATATATATATATATATATATATATATATATAATGTGTGTGAACTTTGTTCGATGAGCCTGACTTCGGTTTGGAGCATTCTTCGCTTTTTATATATATATATATATATATATATATATATATATATATATATATATTAAGCGTGTGTGAACTCTATTCGATGAGCCAGGATTTTACATCCGGTGTGTTTACTCGCTTTTATATATATATATATATATATATATATGAACTGTTGTCGAACTCTGTTCGATGAGCCTGGATTTTACATCCTATGCGTTTACTCGCTTTTATATATATATATATTTCGTCCCACCTGGAGTTCACTTTGTGGTGGTTGATCGCTTTTACAGCTTTCTTTACGTTTTGTCCTACCTGGAGTTCACTTCGTGGCAGTTGATTGCTTTGTATAGCTTTATTTACGTTTTGTCCCGCCTGGAGTTTCCTCCGTAGCGGTTGATAGCTTTTACAGCTTTATTTACATTTTTGATCCCCCATGGAGGTTCTTCGTGGTTGATGATCATGTCTGTATATATATATTTACAGCTATTATATATATACCTGTTTACTGCCTTCATACAAATTGCGGTATCATGTGCACCTAGGAATCATGTGATCACAGATTCAGCCTATTGGATCTAGATTCGGTTCCCGTGATGAACATTTTCAGCTGTAAGCAACTTGTAAATTATTATGCGATGTCTGAATTTCCTCAGATGGTTTCCATACCCACGAGGAAGTCGGCATTATTTTGTACATTATTTTCGTACGGATGCCTCGCATCTGTAAAATAAAATCAATCAAGCCGAACACTTAATAAAATGGGAGTGTAAAAGGTCTAAATTACTATTGAGCATCAGGGTTTGAAAAACCTTTTTTATAAAACCTCACTGCTATATCTTGTTAAAATTGAATTTTTACATAAATTCAAACCATGTGTATATAGGTGCGAACAAGGCCTCGCACTACTTCCAAATAACAGCACATTGACCCACACACACACACATTCAGATAATAGTTTCTTGAAAAGAGGCGGTCACTGTGGTAACACGGATGTCGGGGGTGCCTAACACCTTCCCTCCGTATAACCAAGTCCCCGGACCCTAATGAATCTCAGACATCCTGACACCTTCCAACGTCAGACATCCTGACAACAAAATTTTGAGTTTTAGTTACTAAGTCGTACTAGTGAGCACATAATTTAACACATAAGCACATAAAGTCTTTTATTATTTTCAATGAATTACAAAAATTCATTTCCTAGAACTCGATAAGAGTTTTCCATCACTATGTTCTTCCTATAAGGCTACTACCTAAGGTTGTTCCCCCACCTAAGGTTCATAACCTACAGCTTTGATACCAACATGTGACACCCCCAAATCCAGGTACTTCGATTCCACGGGATTTGGTGTTCACTGTACAAATATCATCTATCTATCTACCCATAATAAATGCAAACCATGCAATAGATAGAAATAAATCTTCCCCTTATGGGGTTACAACATCTGAATAATAAACATAATCCCAGGTCATAGTAACCTTAAACATCTGTGTAGAAACATAAACAAATAAGTCTTAAACAACATCATTAACTTAAGTCTTAAACATAAATACATCATCATATAAAACAACAAGTCTTCATCACTTGTTAATCTTGCCCTTGCCTTTGCTAGTAGAAGGCTCGTCGGACCTTTCGTTCTTAACTGTAATGTTATTATTACGCAAGAGTGAGCACTATTTCCCATAATTAATATAATGAAATAATAATGTATAATAAGATGCGAGTGAATCAAAGATTTCTGAAATAAAATCTCAACTTTTGAATCAAGAATGAATAACAAGAATCAAAAGATTTCTGAGGGATATAAGACCTTGAACTATGTCCTAGGTTATCAAGGGTTATACTTGAAACCTTTAACAGTCATAAGACTATGGACTCTTTTTCTTGTACTTAGGGGGATCAGCTCTTAGTACCATACTGTGCACAATATCTTAATGCTAACGCATAAGTAGTCCCTATCTGAGGTTGTTCATCTCGATTTGACATCGAGTCCACTTTTCAAAGGAAGTTTAGTGCGGATAATTCAATAAGGGTTTCGAAATTTAGAGCGTTCATCAACTATGGACTAGTTGAATCAATAAGGTTCACTAGTCTAACAAGGTTCAACAATAAGGATATTCAAATTGAATAATAATCTCAAGATGTATACAATCGAACAAATATTGTATAACAGAATCATACTTTGAAAAGATAATCAATATTTAATATAATAATTTGAACTTGAATACTAGTAATGAGAATTTACTCGAGGTAAATAATAAACTTGAACAATGATAACAAGTAGGGTTAGGAAACTTGCCTCGTGCGTAGATTACACGTTAATTAAACACGTTCCTTGAATTTAATCCTACATATCATTTCTATTCACAACTATAGTTAATTATAACATAACTAATCATCAAATGTTCTTTCTTTTTGTCTAACTTGATTATGACAATACTTAGTCAATTTACTACATTGTCACATACTTTACACTTCACGAATGACAAGCTAATTATGTATTCAATAATTCAATCCACATGCAATTTTGTTATTTACATGTTAAGCATCTATTTTAACATCTCATTATATTTCTAACATATCTCTATGTTATTTAAATTAAGTTGCTATCACATTGCTAGACTTGAACATTTAAAAATAATTCATTTCGAACATTACGGAGAGTGAAATTGCTTGGCTAATTGTTATACTAGTCTTATTCACTGCAAGTATCGTATGGCTATGACTTGAGACTGGCGCTTCTACTTGAGGAATTAAGCAGCAAAATGATGCTATGTGTGGCGTACCGATTCTGAGAATTTGTAGTTCGCGAAAAATCGCAGAACATGCCAATTTGTACCAATTTCTTATTTTCTACACGAATTTAGACATACCCACATGATATAATTAATACATAATCATTACCCAACATTTATAAAATGATTTTAACCCATTAAAACATATAATTATAGAATTAAAATATGTAAATTTCACTTTCTTGATGTTCTTGAAGGTTTTGAACATAAATCATGAAAATTAATACTACGGATTCGTTATAACACCGAATTCGTTCATTTAAGGTTTGGTCTCTTCGTATCAACATGCATAATCAAATAAGAGTGGGAAATTTTACAAAACATTTATGTTTGACATATTAAAATCACGTATAAGGCCATATGGTCATATTCCATACTCTGTAAATTTTGAGGCCATATATACGTTAATATTATGAAACTGATGATATGGTCTACATAATATATATATATATATATAATCAAATACGATATGGTAACATTTAACACATACATAAACACATACATCCTCTGGCCTCACCTTCAGTTGATGATAACCATTCCTCAAGTCTATCTTGGAAAAGTATCTCGCTCCCTTCAATTGATCAAACAGGTCGTCGATCCTCGGTAATGGATATCTATTTTTAATTGTGACCTTATTTAGTTCTTTGTAGTCAATGCAGAGCCGCGTTGATCCGTCCTTCTTTTTCACAAACAGCATCGGTGCTCCCCACGGCGATACGCTCGGTTGAAGGTACTTCTTGTCTAGTAATTCTTGTAGTTGTACCATTAGTTCTTTCATCTCTACTGGTGCCATTCGGTATGGTGCCTTTGATATTGAAGCAGTTCCGGGCGCCAAATCGATCATGAAATCTACCTCTCTATCTGGTGGAAGTCCTGGTAAATCGTCTGGAAATACGTCGACGAAGTCCCTCACAATTGGTATTTCTTCTACCTTCGAATTCTCTTTTCGACTATCGACTGTGTAAGCTAAGTATCCTACACAGCCATGTCTTAATAACTTCCTGGCCTGCATCATCGTTAGACAACTCGCTTGTCTAGGCGACTTGCTACCATAAAACACAACCTTTGATGGAGTCATAAGGTTAATACGCTTCTTTTGGCAATCAATTACAGCCCCGTAATTGAATAACTAGTCCATTCCCAATATAACGTCAAATTCCCCAAGTCGAATAGGGATAAGATCTACGGTCATGATATTACCCTTAATATCCACTCTACAGTTCTTATACACGTACTTAACAGGGATTATTTCTCTATTCTCAATTTCTATGTTCATGGGGTAATCCAATTCATCCTTAGGCAAATCTAAATTCTTAGCAAAGTCATCGGATATAAAGGAACAAGTAGCACCCGAATCAAATAATATATAAGCATTAATTTTATTGATCAGAATGATACCAGACACCACATCACGATACTGAACTGCATCCTGCACCGTCATGTTGAAAGTCCTAGCGGTCGGTCGGTTGGTTGCGGTTGGTCCTATAATAGTCAAGGCGTTTCCACTGCTGTTTCCCTTGTTTCCTCCTAATCCTGCTCCTCCAGATCCCTTCTTAGGACAGTCTCTTGCCAGGTGGTCCTTTGAACCATAAGTGAATCAAGCACCCTTCTTTGGGTTAGGACAGTTAGGTGCTATGTGGCCTTCCTAATTACAATTCTAGCACACTCTTTTTCCCTTCATACAAACTCCCAGATGATTTTTCCCGCAGGTCGGGCATGCTTCAATTCTTTTCTTCTGACTTCCTTGTTGATTCCCCAATGATGAGTTGTCATTCCACCTTTTCTTCTGATTAAAATTTTCACTTCATGTGCCATTTCCACTAGCCTTGTTATTTCCTTCACTTTCATTCTTCTTCTTCTTCTGATCTTGATTGTACTTGGTCACCGCATCGCTTCCACCCTCAGTGAGGATGGCCTTTTCCAGTACTCTGGCAAATGTGTTTATCTGAAACATTGATACTTTACTATATACCTAGGGCTTTAGTCCTTGTTCAAATCTTATGGCTTTTCTCTCGTCCTTGTGTACTTGGTACGGGGCGAACCTCGCCAACTCGTTGAATCTAGCCGCATAATCAGGTACGCTCATATTTCCCTGCTTCAATTCCAGAAATTGAGCCTCCATCTAGTTCTGCGAACTGGTCGGGAAATACATCTCGAAAAACATCTCTTTAAATCTCTCCCAAGTAATTACACCTTCACCTCCACGAACTTTGTCTGCTTGCCACCAATAGCTAGCTTCAGACTTCAGCATAAAGGTTGCAAAAGCGGTCTTCTGGTCTTCTCTAACCCTAGCAACGTCGAAAACCTTCTCCATTTCCATAACCTACGTTTGAGCCTCGATCGGGTTCATGGAACCTTTAAATTCTGGCGATCCCACCGCCTTGAAATCTTTAAACGTAGTATTTGGTGGAGCTTGAGGTTGATTATTCATTGCTCCAGCTAGCAAGTTAACCAATTGCTGAACAGGATTAGCATTAGCGTTAGTTGTTATTCGTAGACTCTTCCTGAGCTGGTTGACGTTGTTGTCTTCTTCTTGGCGGCATAATTCTGTTAAAATATATGCTTATTAAATTCTCTAAATAGTTAAGACTTAACTCAATAATTTAATATAATTATTAACACATTATCTCAAACAACTTGATATATATTCATTCAAATAAAAAGTTTTAACATCAGACGATAGCATCACTGCAATTTACATCAACTATCCTAAGATAAAGAATCCACAGGATTTAAATATTAAAATATTCCTTTGTTCATAACTACATCGGAATTTACATCTAAATAATAGACAAGTTTATCACATAAGTAAACAAATTCTATCACTGTCTGTCAAGGCGCTGAATAGCCTTGCTAAGCTCCTCTTCCATGATGCGAGACATCGTCCTGCGATCCAGCATGTACGATGGAAGTCCTTCGAACTGGATGGGGTACCTTAAAACTCGATCCTGGGCCTCATCCATTCCATGATTAAGTGTAGAGTATGTCTCCCCAAGCTTCGCCTTCTTTGCACGACCATCCTCTTCCGCAAGATCAGCACGACGTGACTCTCTTACCCAACCTTCCTCTGCTATGATCAGCCTTTCAGAGCTTTCCTTCAGTTCCTTCTTCAATGTTTCTATCTCTGTGGTCTTATCTTTGGTTTGACCCTTCCCGTGGACCAAATCCCATTCTACATTTCCCAGTCGTGAGTGAAGAGTCGAAATCTCCCTCTCCTTCTACTCGAGAGTAATCTGCTAAATAATCGCCCACTCAGTCAGATCCTGCACCTCATCTCGTAACTCCACGTTACGGTCGTATAATGTGTTGTACATCTCAACATCAATGGAGTGCTGTGGAAACTCCTCTTCTTCCTCTTCCTCTTCAAATTCCTCCTCAGGATCCTCCTCAGGATCAGTCTCAGGTTAATGCTCCTGACCAACAACGGTGATCAACGGAGATGACTCCCTCTGTACCAACTGTTCCCTAACGACATGAATGTCTCGGGGTTCCTCCTCTGTAGGTACTCGGGGTTCCTCCTCCCCAGCTCGACTAGTTCCTCCAATGTCAGACATCCTGACAACAAAATTTCGAGTTTTAGTTACTAAGTCGTACTAGTGAGCACATAATTTAACACATAAGCACATAAAGTCTTTTATTATTTTCAATGAATTACAAAAATTCATTTCCTAGAACTCGATAAGAGTTTTCCATCACTATGTTCTTCCTATAAGGCTACTACCTAAGGTTGTTCCCCCACCTAAGGTTCATAACCTACAGCTTTGATACCAACATGTGACACCCCCAAATCCAGGTACTTCGATTCCACGGGATTTGGTGTTCATTGTACAAATATCATCTATCTATCTACCCATAATAAATGCAAACCATGCAATAGATAGAAATAAATCTTCCCCTTATGGGGTTACAACATCTGAATAATAAACATAATCCCAGGTCATACTAACCTTAAACATATGTGCGGAAACATAAACAAATAAGTCTTAAACAACATCATTAACTTAAGTCTTAAACATAAATACATCATCATATAAAACAACAAGTCTTCATCAATTGTTAATCTTGCCCTTGCCTTTGCTAGTAGAAGGCTCGTCGAACCTTTCGTTCTTAACTGCAATGTTATTATTACGCAAGAGTGAGCACTATTGCCCACAAGTAAAATAATGAAATAATAATGTATAATAACATGCGAGTGAATCAAAGACTTCTGAAATAAAATCTCAACTTTTGAATCAAGAATGAATAACAAGAATCAAAAGATTTCTGAGGGATATAAGACCTTGAACTATGTCCTAGGTTATCAAGGGTTATACTTGAAACCTTTAACAGTCATAAGACTATGGACACTTCTTCTCGTACTTAGGGGGATCAGCTCTTAGTACCATACTGTGCACAATATCTTAACGCTAACGCATAAGTAGTCCCTATACAGGGTTGTTCATCTCAGTTTGACATCAGAGTCCGCACCAAAGGAAGTTTGGTTTGGATAATTCAATAAGGGTTCTGAAATTTAGAACGTTCATCAACTACGGACTAGTTGAATCAATAAGGTTTACTAGTCTAATAAGGTTCAACAATAATGATTTTCAAATTGAATAATAATCTCAAGATGTATACAATCAAACAAATATTGTATAACAGAATCATACTTTGAAAAGATAATCAATCTTTAATATAATAATTCAAACTTGAATACTAGTAATGAGAATTTACTCGAGGTAAATAATAAACTTGAACAATGATAACAAGTAGGGTTAGGAAACTTGCCTCATGCGTAGATTACACGTTAATTAAACACGTTCCTTGAATTTAATCCTACATATCATTTCCATTCACAACTACAGTTAATTATAACATAACTAATCATCAAATGTTCATTCTTTTTGTCTAACTTGATTATGACAATACTTAGTCAATTTACTACATTGTCACATACTTTACACTTCACGAATGACAAGCTAATTATGTATTCAATAATTCAATCCACATGTAATTTTGTTATTTACATGTTAAGCATCTATTTTAACATCTCATTATATTTCTAACATATCTCTATGTTCTTTAAATTAAGTTGTTATCACATTGCTAGACTTGAACATTTAAAAATAATTCATTTCTGAACATTCTGGAGAGTGGTAAATAACATGGCCACTGTTGTACTGGTCTTGGTATTGCATTGATGTATGGTGGTATACCATGCGACTTGAGACCTAGCATTTGGCATTGAATTAAGCAACGGTACAGTGGCACTGCTGGGCCTGGCGATACCGATTCTAGAATTTGCGAGTCATGAAAAATCGCAGAACATGCCAATTTCTACCAATTTCTTATTTTCACGAATTTAGACATACCCACATGATATAATTCATACATAATCATTACCCAACATTTATAAAATGATTTTAACCCATTAAACACATAATTATAGAATTAAAATATGTAAATTTCACTGTTCTTGATGTTCTTGAAGGTTTTGAATATAAATCATGAAAATTAATACTACGGATTCGTTATAACACCGAATCCGTTCATTTAAGGTTTGGTCTCTTCGTATCAACATGCATAATCAAATAAGAGTGGGAAATATTACAAAACATTTATGTTTGACATATTAAAATCACGTATAAGGCCATATGGTCACATTTCATACTCTTGAAATTTTGAGGCCATATATACGTTAATATTATGAAACTGATGATATGGTCTACATAATATATATATATATATAATCAAATATGATATGGTAACATTTAACACATACATAAACTCATAATCATACCCTTTTCCAATTACAAAGACTTTACAAAAGCTTTGAAAGCCATTTTCATGAAACTAAATGACGTAAAAAGAGAATTTGGGTTTGGAGAATTTACCTAGAGTATAAAGTGTAAAGTATAAAGATAACAACTCTTTTTCAAAAGCTTCTTCAATCACAGAGTTTCTCACAACTCCTCTGAATTTTCTCTTGAATTTCTCAATTTCTCTCTAACTAGTTTTATCAGACTTAGTAAAATGAAGAAATAAAGAAGACGTCGTATATCAATTAAACTGACGCGTTGTGGAGGTCCATTACCCATCATGGGTTAACTGCCCTCAACCTCCACTAGTGCCATGTTTGGCTAGCCTTAAAAAGGCTTATACATAATTAATTTTATAAACCTTTTTATCATATAGTTTAAATAATGTCACACCCTTTATAAAATAACTCAATTAATTTATTTAATTTAAATTAAATAAAATATAATAAATTCTCATTAATTCACATAGTCACATAATTAATTTTCTCATTAATTAATTATATCAAATTATTAAATCTCTAATTTATTATTACATTAATTAAAATAACATTAGGTTTATTAAATATTTCTTTTAATTTAATAAACTCACATAATTACAAACTTTGAATAATAAAATTCTCTACATTAATTTAATAAATATAATACATATCATTAAATTAATCTATCACAATTTCATCAATTAAATATTTAATCTAATAATTAAATCATTGAAAATATTTATTCAATTCAATAAATATTAAGAATTAAATTACAAAAATCTCGTTCATCACATCGCCTAACCCTATTTGATTCACTAAATATAACTACCAAATGATGTATAAAATACAACACCCTTTTTATACTGTTTAGGGAGAACTTCCACCGCTAGAGACCACCGTTCTATTCCACTGTTACCCCCACTCGACCCAACTACACTCTTATTACCTAAAAGGACTTATGAAGCAAAAGGGTGAGCTCAACTAGCTCAGTAAAGAATATCATGACTAAAGATAATTAAATTATCCATAAGTTTCATCAGTAATAAATTAGAGATTTAGAACATATGGTAGGTGATAATATTTTTCAACCATAGTTGCAGCGGAACAAGCAATCCATTAGAAGAGTCAAATAGACCATAAAGTCTATTATCTTCTCCACATTAAAAGTCCACCAACAATGTTTTATCCCTGTAACATCAATTAACAGTTCCTTTCCACAATTATATGAATAACTCATAATCATAATTGTGATTCTAAATTCCTCTTCGCACCCAGGACGAAGATAATTTTCATCACATGTCTTTACCTGAAACATCAAAGATCATGGTTATACTAAATCACATTTCATGTTTATAATCATACTAATAAATTCATCTTCGCACTACGGGCCAAAGATATTCATTATCATTTCATCTTTGCACTACAGGCCAAAAATATTCATTAACAGTTCATCTTTGCACTACAGGCCGAAGATATTCAACAACAGGTCATCTTTGCACTAAAGGCCAAAGATATTCAACAATAATTCATCTTTGCACAACAGGCCAAAGATATTCATCAATAATTCATCTTTGTACTACAGGCCAAAGATATTAATATGTTAAAGAAATACATAATCATTTCGGAATTTATATAAACCATAATTATAACCATGTTGATCAATTCACCTTTGCACTTAAGTTAAAAATATTCAATTGTAAATTCAATGGTCATGATCATATCAGTCAACAATTCAACTTTGCACTACTGGCCAAAGAGAACTCATAGTCACGATCATACCAATAATCTACACATCTTTACACTCAAGTCAAAGAGAAATATCATCATTAGGATTATAAAAATGTTATATATGATAATAAAAACAATATAATCAACATATAGATTTAATCTCAAGAGTAATATTCATAAATTAACGATAATTTGGTCAGAAAAAGAAACCAATTTTATCGTGAATAGTAACTCGTGAATAGTAACTCATGAATAATAACCCCGACACAGAAAAATAAAGTTTCACAATAAAATCCATATCAATATTTACAACACCTTCATCCAAATGTTATAAGTCACTTAATAATCTCATAATCTAATATTATTAATATTACAACAATATTTTAATCATTTTTTTAACGTATAAATAATTTATTTTAATTGTTTACACTTTATTAATTAATGCATTTAATCATTCTAAAATGCTGAACTCATAAGATTTCATCACCAATAACCAAAACCCTCATCAAAAATCTTCATATACCTCATATAAGATTCTCAAGCCATAAAATCCTATTTTCCAATTTTCTTACTTCACATAACATATTTAATTCATTTACTCATAACTAGTCCATTTTCATGAAAAATACCAAATCAGTCTCAGAAAATTTTCTTTTCTAGGATTTAGCAGAATATAGTCCCATATTGAACATATATTTTTCTCGGAATTTTTAAAATTCATTTACTATTTTTCACATGGCCAAAACTGCCCAATAAAAATTTCACCAATTTTGGAGTTAAGCACAAGGAGTTATAAGGGTTTAATTTTAAAAAATGTCTTTTTCCATAAAATTCATAACTCATAATCTATACATCCAAAAATTGCCATTTTGGGACACAATCTAGAAAACTCATCAAATTATCATTTCAAATTTTTCCAGAATTTTTTGAAGCGTCGTAAAAAATTAAACCTGAAAAAACATAATAACTCTTACAATCCCTTACCTCAAAAGAGTAGTATTTCTGACTGGAATATCGGATGTAAAGCCGAAGGAAACTTGCACTGAATAACAACTCTCAAAGTATCTAAATACTCACAAAAATACGCTCGATAATATAGAGAGAGAAAACTTATGTTTCTGGTGTGATTTTCAATTCTAAATTAAGCACCTATTTATAGAAAAATGCTAGAACGCCAAAGCAGACTAAATTAATAAAATAATATATTTATTTTATTCCTACGCATGCTAAGTTGAAAATTCCAGCCCACCATATTTGAAGCTTTAATTCAGCACATGCTTCCAAATAAAAATAAAAGTGGGGCCCACCTTCTAGAAATTTCCACCAAAATCATTTATAAAATAATTTCTGAATCAGTCACCTCTTAAAATTCATAACAAATCATACGTTAATTTTTAACGGTTCAAATTTTGTGTACATATACTCAACTTATATATGTATAACATATCCAAAAATAACAACGATCCAACGGTCGGATAAAAAATTATAACGCACGCAATATATCTCAAGAACACTTATTTTTTGGATTATTAGTCCTTCGGACCAGTTTCATTCAAAACTTCCCCACGATAAATCTACAAAAGATTTTTGGGTGATTCCAATTTCTACGGTTAGCTTACTTCCAGGGTTTTCTTTTGATATATGGTTCATCTCCTAACTCATTATACACAAAGAGTTATGGATTTTACAAAATCAAGTAATTAACTAATTTTTTTGAAAATCCCAAATTTCATTCTTCATTTCGACAAAATACTAATAAACAGAACTTCCTTAGTCATTGCCAATAATGCTATCTAACAATATTATTCAAATAATATGAATTATTGATCTGATAATGGAGATACTGTGCAGTGACAATTATTAAACAAAAATAATATAAAATATCAACGTAGCAATTATTGAATCAATAAAATAAAATATTGAACAGTAATTACTGTAACAATTATTGAGTAGTGCCTTCTTACGTAAGAATCAATAATTCAAAAATATTGTGCAATACCATGTGCTACAGTGCAACAACGCGTTTTACTTTACTTTAACCACCGGGTATTCCAACAGTGTTAACGGTAACAACTACACCGTTATTTATAAAAACTCAAACTTGTCATTTTCTTTCCGATGCTTATTATTACATTATGGGGCATAAATGGTTTGCTGCCGTCGATATTTAATATTCCCGACAACAAGAATATTTCACGACCAAACGAATATTCCCCGACAAAAATGAATATTTTATAACCACTTGCTTATTTTGAAAATTTTGCACATTTCACCCATAACTTTAAACTTTTATCAATTTAACCATTTACTGAATAATAATTATAAGAAAAAATTGAATACTTTTATTTCATAAAATTTGGGGTCTTACATAAATGTGTTATTGACATGTTAAGAATCTATTTTAACGTCTCATTATACGTCTAATATATTTTTATGTTCATTAGATTAGGTTACTATCATATTCCTAGACTTAAACAATTAAAAATTTGATTTACGGACTATCTGGCAGAGTGATTGTTTGTGGCGCCATCTTTATTGAGCTTGTTCTTTGGCATCTATGACAAATTGATTTTAAGACTTGAGTCAAGGCACACGGGCTAAACCAAAGACTAGATTACGTAATTCGCGAAAAATTGCAGAATATGGCCAAAACCTCCAATTAATTTATTCTTACACGAAATTGGACATACCCAACCACTGTAATACACATATAACTACTACTCAACCCTTCTAGCGTGATTTTAACAAGTTAAAACACATAATTTACATAATCAAAACATGTAATTTTACTGTTCTTGATGTTCTTTAAAGTTTTGAAAACAAAACATGAAAATTAACACTACGGGTTCGTTATAACACCAAATCTGTCCATTTGAAGTTTGATTTCGTTTTAACATACATAATTATATACCAGTGTAAAATTTATGATACAACATATGATTAACGTATTAAAGTTGCATGTAAGGGCCATATGGCCATATTTTATACTCTGTATTTTGAAGAAAGTATAAACGACATGTTTTTATGAAACTGATGCTATAGAATTATACAATATATATAGTAAAAAATGATACAGTAACATCTTATCACGTATATACACATAATCTTTACTATTTTTCAATTACAGAGCTTTTACAAAACTTGAAAGCCATTTTCTTATAAAACCTAAACAACGTAATTTGAAATTGGTTTTAAAGAATTACCCAGAGTATAGATTAGTAGGCTCAGATGCTTTTTCAATCACTCACTCTCAATTTCCCTAAAAAATTCTCAAATTCTCTCTGATTGTTTTTCCAGACTTAGCAAACAAATGAAAGAATAAGACGTATTAATTTTATAAAATGAAACTGAGCGCAGTTTTGGTGGTCAGTTAACCCATCATGGGTTAACTGCTCTCAACCTTCATTAAGGCCTTGTTTGGCTAATCCTAATAAACTTATTCCCATTTAATTTTATTAATCCTTTATACTATATATAGTTTAATAATGTCACACCCCTTTATAAAATAATTCAAATATCTTATTTACTTTAAATTAAATAAAATATAATAATTTCTCATTAATTCACATAGTCACATAATGAATTTTTTTATTTATTAATTATGTCAAATTATTAATTTTCTCATTAATTATCAATTTAAATAAAATAATATTAGGCTTATTAAATATTTTTTTAATTCAATAAGCTCACATAATTACATACTTTGAGTAATAAAATTCTCCACATTAATTTAATAAATATAACACATATAATTAAATTAATCTACCACAATTGTATCAATTAATTATTTAATCCAATAATTAAATCATCGAGAATATTTATTTAATTCAATAAATATTAAAATTAAATTATAAAATCTCGTTCGTCACATTTACTGTGAAGACAGTGTATCCACATGGTGACCTCTTGTTTAATTCTGTTAGGATCATATTTTTTTCCCATTTTCATGTTAGTTTTTTATAGTATAACAAGTGTTGGTATAAGTTTTGTTGAAGCTGAATGTGCATATTATGATGATTAGGAGTAGCATATAGAGCATTATTTTGGGATATTCATTCATGAATATTAATTAGTTCATGTGACGCCCCCAAAATTAGGTATACATCACCCATTCTGAGTCACCAGATACATGGTACAAAATTCAAATACAACTTCATTTATACAACTGTTGAACTGTCATATAAAATACGACCACAGTTAACTGTGAGTTTTAATACAAATGTATGTAACTCTCATGGTGCCTCGACCACAACCTTATTATGGTACTTTACATAAAAGTATAGTCAAAAACTATTTTAGAAATTAAAATCTTTGGGAAGTGCTCAAGGAAACCTTCGTATACGCTTGGAGGTAAATGCCTCAGGTTATAATAGATATCATATGGCCACAGAATTATCCTTGGTCGACCCAATAGACCCCAAAGAAAAACGAGAAGATTACTATCATCTTTTTCCCAATGGTGAGTCTTCTCTTGACATATAAATATCTCCGTTGTCTCCAGGTCAAAATTATGTTTCAAATAAACTCCAAGATCATACAAGTAGTGCTCGTAGTTATATTCAGCTAGTGGATGTGCGCAACCATGTCTTATGAGAACACGAGGTTGTATGTCATTAGACATCTTGTATGATAGTGGCAAAACACACTTCCAAAGTTAGGTTCACCTCACCCTATTTGATTCACCAAATATAACTACTAAATGTTGTATAGAATACAACACACTTTTCTATACTGTTTAGGGAAGACCTCCACAACTAGAGACCACATTCTATTCTCGTTATCCCCACTCGAATTCGGCAACACAACACTCTTACGGCAACACTCTTATTACCCGAAAGGAATTGTGAAGCGTAAAGGGTGAGCACAAACCGATAAAGAATATCATGAATAAAGATAATTAAATTATCAATAGCTTTCATCAATAATAAATCGTAGATTTAGAACATATGGTAGATGATAAAACTTTTCAACATCAAAATAATATAAGCATGAGGATGATGACAATGATATAAGAATTAATCAAATGAGATAAAGGATAAATATTAAACATTTATAATACAATTTATCCAAAGTGCTCAATAATAACCAAATGTTATCAATCACTTAATAATTTAATATCATTAATATTATAACAATATTTTAATTATTTCTTAAACTTATAAACAATTTATTTCAATTGTTTACACTTTATCAAATAATGCATTTAATCATTCAAAATGCCATACTCATAAGATTTCATAATCAATTATCAAATCCCTCATCAAAAAAAATCAGATATACCCTATATAGGATTCTCAAGCCATAAAATCCTATTTTCCAATTTTATTACATCACATAACATATTTAATTCATTTACTTATAACTAGTTCATTTTCATGAAAAATACCAAATCAGTCCAAAAAATATTTCTTTTCTGAGATTTAACAGAATATAGTCCCATCTTGAACATATATTTTTCTCAAAATTTTTAAAATTCATTTACTATTTTTCATATGGCTAAAACTGCCGAATATTTAGACATTTATCATAAATTGTACTTTTGTCCAAAAATTCCAAAATTTACAGGGTATACTCCTGTTATATACATGTACTCCCAATAAAAATTTCACAAATTTTGGAGTTAACTACAAGGCGTTATAAGGGTTTACTTTTAAAATAGTCTTTTCCCATAAAATCCATAACTCTTAATCTATACATCCAAAAATCGTCATTTTTGGACACAATCTAGAAAACTCATTAAATTATCATTTCAAATTTTTTCAGAATGTTTGAGGGTTAAAAAAATTACGAAACTGCCCCTGGAAGAAACCCATTTTTAATGAAAATACTATTCGTATGAATACGAAGGATCATTTACAATGCATGCGGTAATCCACATAGACAGGTTATTTTAACTGAATAATAAAGAATGGAACCAGGTCATGCGTAAACGCACAGAAAGGATATTCCAACATAATAATAAATAATGAAATAATAGAAGAATTCACCAGGCTTGCGATAGACCGCACAGACAGGTTATTCCAATAGAATAATAAATAATGGAACCGGGACACGCGCGTAAAGAATGGCGAGGATGTTCCAATGAGAATAATAAAGAATGGAATAATGTAAGAATTTCACCATGTATGAGGTACTCAGATAAACAAAGTTATTCCAACATAATAATAAATAATGGAACCAGGTCCAAGATAAACGCATTTACATGTGATATTCCGACAGAATAATAAAGAATGGACTAACAGAAGAATTTCACCAAGTATTTGGTAGCCCGCGTATACAGGTTATTCCAACAGAATAATAAATAATGGAATAACAGATGTTCTCTTCATGAATACAAAAGAAATAACACCCCTTACATTAGTAGGAGATTAAATACTGCAGTAGTGTAGTAACAGAATACTCTTCTTCTTTCTCTCTTATTCTCTCTATACTTTCTCTCTCTATAGCTTGAATGAATTCGTGAAAAATAATGAAGAATTAGGCCTCTATTTATAGAAGATTTCTAGCTTAGCACTTGCAATGTGAAAAGGCAAGCGGCTTGACGACTGGTGATGTGAAAAGAAAAATGGTTTGACGCCTGTAATGTAAAACACCAAGTGGTTCGACGCTTGTAATGTGAAACGACAATTGGTTCGACGTCTGGTAAAGGTAATTACTATTGGTGAAAGAGACTCTTAGATGATGACATATGGGCCCCCATAGAATAACCAAATTTATCATAAACGTCTCATAATAGACTCTTTATATACATCAAGGATTGAATAAATATTACCACAAATCATTTTATTTTTAATCAACACATATTTAATCTTTCAACAATTATTAATCATTAATATTATAACTTGTCGTCTCAATTATTGATTTAATAATATAACATATTATACAGATGATACTGTGACAATAATTGAATCAATAATATAAGAGATATGATGCAACAATTATTGTAGCAATAATTGAGTATAACTAAGTGACTTCTCACGTAAGCATCAATAATCAATACCGTGTGCTACTATGCAACCACGCGTATTAATATACTTTTACTACCGAGTAGTTTAACAGTTTTAACGGTAAAACTTCCGCCGTTATTTTCATAAAAATATTTTTGTCGTTTTCTCAATCCGACAATAATTTCGTTGCGGGGTCCACCAATGATTGTACCGTCGTACGGATATTCCCCGACAAAAAGAATATTCCTCGACCAATCGAATATTCCCCGAAAAAATGAATATTTTATATCAACTTGCTTACTTTGCAAAAAAAAAAATCACATATTACCCTTAACTTTAAACTTTTATCAATTTAACTATTTACCAAAATAAAAAAAAAATTGAATACTTTTATTTTATAAAATTCGGGGTCTCACAGTTCATGTTTATCTTGGAGAATTGGTATCTCATACTGGTACTTTTCAGATGCGTGTGCATTGCAAACTATCGATATTTACTTTGTTTCGCTTAAAGATTCATTTCGGTTTATTTTGTCAGTGTGCAGGTCGTCGCATAATCGCACTCTTCAATAAGTCAAATTCGCCTGGCCGTTATACTTCTTTATAAACAGTGAACCAGCAAGGTCCGCCGCCATTAGCCAAGACAAAATCGCATTTAACCGTGCCCAAGACCGGAGTTTGAATTTTTTTTATAAAGTTCTTAAAGACGTGTCACCCCAACTCTCTTATATCAGTTACTTTGAAGACATGCGTCTCCCCATTTCCATTCAAAACTGATGCATATCTTCTTCTCTCCCAAAACGGTTCTTTTTAATTTCAACTTCCTCACCCCATTACGCATTTTATGCGTCAGTTTCCTACCCACGTTCAAACTCCTCAACTGATCTTTCATTCAGTTCCAAGGATAAAGTTAGGGTTTCTTCAGAGGGTGAGCGAAAATAGTAAGATTTGAGGAGTTCGAATACAGAGCACGCATTTTCTCAGTCACATTCTTCTCTTCAATTTAGAGTTTTTCTTCTCTTTATCCAATGTAATGGGGCCAAAACAAGCACGTTCTCGCACTCCAGAATCTTCATCCTCTAGCAGCCAGAGTGAGGACAGTGTTAATTTTTCCAAGTTTGTTAGCCTTGAAGTGCAGACAGAGTACTACAGAATAGTGTCGCAGACATTTGTGAGAGAGCGTGGTTTCAAGCCTGAGGCACAAGATAGGCAACTTAAATATATGATCAGAGAAAGATGTTGGCATGGAGTCTGTTCTACACCCATACCTCCACCCATGGCCAATTTTATGCAAATGCAAAGGATACCATGAGCTGATTTTCATATGTCAGAGGTGTTTAAGTAAACTTCACCCACATGCGATTCATGGTGTGTTCAATTTATCACCCGATCCTCCTACTGGACGTACAAATTGGGTCGAGGCTGCAAGGTTTGAGACTGACCTCGACATAGTAATCACTGACTTATGCATTCCAGGGACACAATGGGGTTACAAGCCTGGTATGAATTAGCCTAGGACTTTTCAGGCGTTAACTCTCAACCGTTATGCCAACGCTTGGAATCTATTTGTCTGTGAACTCATGCCATCATCCTATCAACATGAGATTATGATCGAGAGGGTTATTATTCTATGGGGTATAATTATAGGAAAATATATTGATGTTGGTCATCTCATTAATCAAAACATGTTACGTTACATGAGGGGGAGCACTACAGATAGTATACCACATGCCTCGATTGTTACTCATTTATGTGCTCGAGCAGGAGTCACGTGGGTTAATCAACAGTTGTAATACCCAAGTCAGGATATCACCCCGCACCCAAGGGGTAAGGGTTTCATACTTCAACCCGCATCATCTATGCCATCACCATAGCCCTCGTGGAAAAATGAAGCAGGCACTTCAACTCAAGCTACTGCTGCTACTGAGGATTGACATCTCCAAAGGTTGGAGAGGAAGGTTGATGCAATGTATGACAACTTTGTAGCATTTGCTACTAGATTGACGAGATCTTTAGCCGAGGCTTTTGTGCAGCAAGGAGCAATGCTTGAGTGGCCACAATTCGGGATAGCCACGCCATTTCCACCACCGGATTCACCACCTGAAGAGGGTGGTACAGCTGATAACTAGAGGAGTTCCTTTAAACCCTTTACCTTCATTCATTGGGACAATGAATAGTTTAAGTTTGGGGGTATTGGGTAGTAATGTAGTTGCATGTAGTTAATTTTTGCATCATTTTTGCATGATAGTTTAATTTTTGCATGTCTATTGTGTAGTATGTTTTTATTTAATAATTGCAAAAAAAATTTGACTTTTAGTGGTTATTAGATGTTTTAATTATATGTTTAGTTGCATATCCCAAGTATATAGTCTTATGGAATTTTAGTCTAGCCAATGATGAACTAGAATTTGATGGATTTTTGAATTTAGTCGATAACATGAGCTTAGTTATAATAGTTTACATGATGTGAGACATGCTTGTTGTTTAGATACTTTCGGTTAGCACTTAAATGTTCAAATATGCTTGTTGGTATAAGAATACCATGTTTTGCCTACTTAGTAGAAAATGTTGTTTTAAAAATAGAATTGTGTAGAAAGTGGACTTAGGCTATGAAAATATTGATAATCAAACTTTGGGAACACATGGGTATGCTTATTGTATATAAAAAAAAAGAGAAAAAGAGAAAAATCCATTTCAGAACCTTCCTGAGTTGAATTATTGAATCCTTGGAAGGGGCGAGATGGAGCGTATAACACACTCGCTGCATATAAAAAATAGCAATAAACACCGCAAAAAAGTGCAAAAATCGCTCTCGTGAGTAAAAATAAAACAGATTAAACCCATTGTTGAACCTTAGTTTGTATTGATGTGTTGGAGTAGTTTTTGTTGCATGAGTATACATGGTTCTTGACTTAGACTTCAATTTTCTGTCTTTAGCAGTATAATATGTGTAGTCTTTGCCTTGGTCAAGTTTATTTATGAACACAACACACACACAAAACATCTTTCACTACAAAAAAATGGGGCTTCAGCAACAACCAATTTTCGTTGCTAAAGGTGCCAAATTTTATTAAAAGGGTTTGGCAACGACTTTAATGTCGTCAAGCGCCTTTCGTCACAAGAATGAAAGCGTTGCTAATTGTTCCACAACGAACGTTATTTTTTCGTTGCCAAAAGTAATACATTTTGCAACGAAATTTAGCTTTCGTACAGAGACATCGATCATTTAGCAACAAAATGTATTATTGCAGAATAATTAAAATTTCATTGCTAAAAACCCCATTTCGTTGCAAAAGTCTGCTAATTGGCAACGAAATGAACTCTTTTGTTTTGCAACGATCATGCATTTTCGTTACAATTGACACCATTTTGCAACGACATTTTTCGTTGCAGTAAATTATGAAAATTGTTGCCTAAGCTTGCTTTCGTTGCGGAATGTAAACTTTTTAGCAACGATTTTCGTTGCTGATTATATTATTTGGCAATGACATTATGCTGAATCAGCAACGAAAATGTTTGTTGATGGTTATTTTTCAATAGCAACGAAAGTCGTTTCTTTATATGTGCAACGAAAGTTGATATGATTTACAACGATAAAAAATGTTATCTTTTATGTTAGTATTAGCAACAATATCTTATCCGTTGTTATTAGGTTAATTTTTCATTGCCAAATATTATATTTTTAATGCCATTAGCAACGAAAAATTGTTGCTATATTAAAACTCGTTCAATGCTTTGGTAACGAATTATATTGTTGCTAAATCTAAATTTGACATTCTTTTTGTGTACCTCAATGTCCCCATAGCAAATAATGGCAAAAATACAAAAAACTAAAATATTATTAGCTTAATAAAATCATCCACTACATAATCATTCATTATCTTTACAATTAATCATCTAAAGTTACCACAGTTTTTCAATCAAAGTATATATCTACATATATAGAGAGTATAATTCATAATTTCGTCCCTTGTCTTCCGTAAACGTAGCACGAAAATTTGATACCCAATATTGCAAGGCAAGTCGTAGAAGCAGTCTTCCTGCACATATTTAAAAATAATAGCAAGTCAGAAAATTAAAGCAAATAGGTCGCCAGAGGCACTTAATGCCAAAATCAATACACAGAGACAATAGAGTTGCTACGTGGTACTAATATTATTAAACCAACAGAGTACCCACAATATTTATTAAATGGTTGAGCATATAGAAAGATTCCAGAGTCCTTCAACTTCCTTCAACTGACTAAATAAAATGCCTTAAACAAGATAACATGAAGTACATACTAGTTTGACAAACATACACAAGATGGTACCATGTGCAATGTGCATGTATAAGATTACAACTATGACAAAGATACACTTGCTCTATGTGTCCAACTTTGAAGTAATATGTGAAAAAAAGCTAAATCTTCTTTTACACTTGGCACACAGCCTCAGATGCCTATTTACACTAGTCCTTGGTTTTATTTTGACAAACTCAAAATTACTAAACCGGACAAACAAGATACAATTTGATACACAAATTGACGCATTTAAAAACTCACAACTCTAGAAGGGTACAGGCGTGTGGGGGCATAAAGCACTTGCTCTTATCAATATCATTACCATCTACCTTGAGTTGCAGAAACTAAGATTAAGAGAAAAAAAAAATTATTATAAGTTACTACGAAAGTTTCTATGAACCCGCAACAGATGCTCAACAATTTGTTGGCAAAAAAAGCAGCATATTTTTCGCATGTTCCTGGGGAACCGAAGAGGATATAATGATCAAGAAAAAGAAAAAGTCAAGAAATATTAAATGCACGTGGCCAAATATCTCCCTTGTGGCGGCATTACTATAAAATTGAAGATGATGAATATTGAGTTATTTGCATTAAAGCAAATTAAGGATACATGCACACAAACTTATAGATTCATGGCAAATTATTAGTTGACTAATACTTTCATGTGAATGTGGCATATATAGTAGATATAATTACAAGTAAAATGCCAATAACAATACCTCTGAACAGTAATCATCCATTTCCTCTTCCTTCTGTTGGTGAAATTCGTCCTAAAGCAACAAATTCAGTTACTAAGAAGTTGATTTTGTATTTCAGTTTAACTAAACAAGGCAGGCATATAATAGTATTAGTGGCTTTGATGTTCACTTATTCATATCATAACAAAGTTCCACATAGATGATGTAACACCCAAGATTATAAAAGAGGCCAGACATATAGTAACAGTGAACAAAAAATTTTTAAAACTAAAGAGAGCCAATCTAATCATAGCCATTATAAATCAAAGGAAAAGAAAGAAACAAAAAACGAATAAACATATAGTGGAAACTAAACTAGAAGAAGAAACACTCCTACAGGCAGTCTGGAAGGAGTGAAAAAATTACATATTTGATGAGGAAAAAATTAGAGTGAAAAAAACATAAATAGGTAAAAGTATTTTACATCAACTTTCTAAATGACTCGTAACTATAAGAATTCCCTTTGTTGTTGGGCACAACGAGCTGGCAATGTAATACTAAAAAAATGTTCTATTGCTTTGGCACCTATTTTCAATCGTTACCTTTGTGGAAGAAAAAAATTAGATTCCCAGGTAATTTCTTTTTTGTTTTGTGTATTTGTTTTCTGGCCTCATCCGTAGAGAAATAACTAAAGCAGACAACTTAAAGGAGAACAATTTTACCAGGAGTAATGAATTCAACTTTGGCTTGTTATCAGCTCCGACTTCAGCAATTTTGGTGTCTTTCGATGCCTTGGCTAATTTGGCTATATTGCCAACATCAAAGTCCAATGCTATCCTTTTCACAAGTCCCTCGAGCATCTGTATTTGGAAAACATATCAATGACATCATATACTCACAGGTAAACTAAAATATAATACAGCATGTCATTTTTTCATATAGTATTTCCAAATCAGTTTTCCAAATAAATTCTGGGGATTTGAACTTGTTGATATAATAACTAAGATATAATACCTAAGAGATGGCTTATTTCCTCAACCCAAGGAAGTGCAACAAACTACTGATAGTGAGAGGTTGCTCCCCCTATAAAAATTCCAATGAAAATACATAATATTCGTGCCTGTTATCTATTGACCACAATTATATGTATAAGAATATGAAAATGTTACTTTTTGAAATAAAGGAGCAAACTTAAATAAATAAATATATAACAGACAAGGGAGAGAGAGAATGTTCGGAAAAGGGGGAAGGGAGAGAGTGCATTCTAGAATACCTCAAATGAAATACAATTAACAGAAAGAGTATCCAAACAATCACAAATTTTTTTTTTTGAAACAATGATGAAATGTCAATTAGACTATCACATAAGATGCCAAAAACAAATAAAAAATGGTCAAGTACTTGTGTAATCCTATGGTCCTACCTGCATTGACACTACAAAGTAAGACATAAATAAGTTGCAACAAGGTATAAATGAGCTGAAAATAGGAAGACATAAAATCAAAAATTAAGTCGAACTATAATTCACCAATATAATACACCAATTAAAACCTTTTTCTTCAACTTTCTGCCTAGAAATAAGGAAATTTAATGGTTGATTTTTCTCCAACTTTCTGCACAGGAATAAGGCAAGTCCCGATCAACTAAATTCATAAGATACAAATAATTAAAGAAAGTAGATAGTTTCGTAAATATTTGAACCGTGAACAATATATGCAAAATAGTGAGAGGTTACCATTCGTCAAAAGTATGACAAAATGTACCCCAATTCCAACATATTAATTAGCAGGTTCTGAAATTAACATTACTTCTAAATTAGATTACTATCAGTTTAGATATATGTATATTAGATTCCAAATTGCACACAAACCAAACCAAGCACATGCCATGATTTCTCAAAGTGGATGTGTAAGCCCATAAAATGTCATAAGTCTAGGAGGCAAAGTCCCAAGCTTCCATAGAACCCTGTCTACATTATAATACCAATGCAAACAAGAGTAGAGAAACCCAAAATTAAAGAGAACTCAAGGGGGTGCGGGGGGAGACAACAACAATTTTAATATTGTATTTCCTTTTGTTACTAAAATAAAATTTTATGAAAGGGGTAAGGCAGTCTAAGCTCGTTTCACACCCAGTAGAAACATAAACATGAAAGCAGTTAAAAGGTATCCAACACTACAAATTTATTTATGACAGTAATACAAAATTCTATTGCTAAGTGGTTGATTGGTTTTTTCTAGATATCTTGCTGACCTCTACAGAAGTTTAATTAACGAGGCACATGCATGAGATTCTTTGCAAGAGATGTACATATAAATGAAGGTTGAGAACAACTTACAATATTCTGCCACGTGTGATATATGCCAGTTATATCCTTCTTTTTCCACTCCTTATGATCAAAGATGTTCATGCCATATGCCCAACCGCATGCATTTGGATCAAAATTTCGTGCAATATGAGGATTTGAGAAATTTAGATACTTGTCGAAACGGTGAAAGCTCTCGCCACAGGTTTCAACTGCACCATTAACTTTTCCATGGAGATTTACTGACCACATTCCAGTCAAGTTCTTCTGAACAACAATGTCAACAAAGTGGTTAAGAACCCAACTCAAAAATAGGCCAACCCCACCATAATTCCCAAATTCATCAACTACTATCACCAAAAACATTTAAAACAAAGAAATAAAATAAAATTAACTTCTAAATAATGGAATACCACCAAAAATGGAAAACGAATAATAGAAATTCAAGCTTCAACGGAAGATCAACACATGATGACTTTAATTTAAAAACATCTATTTTTTTCAAGCTTCTAGAAGCCTAGTTGTTCATCTGATTGTTCCCCCTCAACAGATATAATAATATGACATATGACATACCAAATAATAATAACCAACAAGGAATAGGTAATAACATAATTGGAAACCAGGGATAACCTCCAGTAACAAAAACCTATAATTTGAGCACTCAATAAAATGGAAAGAAAAGCTAGCAGATAAGATAAATCAAACTAAACATTACCAATAGTGCTCTTGCTTCATCAAATGGTGGTAATGTGGAAATCCCCAAACTGGTCTTTCAAATCACAGTGGGATATACCTAAATAACTTGAATCATTGCAAAACTTATATATATGTACTCTCTTGTCCTGAACATTAGCTAATTTTCATATTTTATCATAAAAATCTCTTTAAGACATTTTATCAAACATGCTATGTGCATGACTTACATTCCCAGATTTCATAAGCTTTTAAATATGGTTCTAAACAAATTTTTTATCCTTAATAACCTGTATAACACTTAATTCATAATATCCCAACCAAGCACAACAATTTCAAAACAATAATCATTATGTATGCTTTCAATTTCTTTGAACTTAACCAAATTCATGGCTTACCTCTTTATTCTGCTGAAATTTAAGCTCAGTGATAATGATTTAGTCCATTCTTTACGCCAATTATAGCTCCCACTCACTTGTAATTCCAGATTCTTTACACAACCTCTTCAGTCTTCTCTTACCGAACCAAGCAATTTTTAAAAATTTGTGGCTAAGCTTTGGTTCGGATGGAGTAATTCTTTACACAACCTCTTCTCTTCCCTCGCTAATTCGTTTCGCTTAGCAACCCTTGATTCGATTGACCTTCGATTGAGTGACCGTCTACTTAGGGTGTGATTCGGCTACGAAGATTTAGGTTTTGGCAATTTAAAGTAGCTAATGAGAGAGATTAGAGGATTTAGGTTTTGAGGTGGGGAGAGGGGAGATTGAAAGGGTTAGAAAGCAGAGAAAGGACGGGAGAGGACTGAGCTAGTGAGGAACACGATACTTAAAAAAGTGTTATTAAAAGTAAATTTTCTATTGTTAAAAATTTAATTTATTTATATATAATATAATTTATATTTATTATAATTAATTTTAAAAAAAATATTTTAAGAAAATAGTGACTAATTTTATTTCTCACAAATAATATATAGCAAGTAATATTTTTCTTTGCAAATTTTCACATGGCGTTGAATTTTTAGATATTTTTATTTTGGCTAAAAATCAGAAAGGCAACCAACGCTATTTTAAAAAAAAAATTAAACGAATTTAAAAAAATTATCTTACTTTTTTTAAAAATGATTTTATTTTTTAAAAAAAAATTAAAAAAAAAATGTGATCCAATGCCAAACTAACCGGCATTATAATTTTTTTAAAATTTTTTTATAAAGCAAATTTGTAAAAAAGAAGAGTAAAATATAACATCACTTTAACTGACGTTGGAATCTTCTTTTTTTTTTTTAATTTCTTTGATCTCTTGTACTTGTTTTCAAACATGAATATTTTTTTATGTTTATTCTTTGTCATCGCCGTTGGAAATGAATGAGTATATAAGACTTCAGCTATAAATTATTTCTACAAATTATTATAGAACAAAAAATTACATTTGCAATCTTTGATTTTTAATCACTAAAGTATTCATCCTCTAACATGACAAGTTTAAATACTCAATATGCCTACAACCCAATCTAACTAGATCGAAAAATAAAAAAATGATAAAAGATTATATATATTTAAGCAAATTAGTTTAAATATAACTCTAACAAATCGTCACAAACTTCATCCAAAATAATTTACTTTTAACGACAAAAAAATAAAAAAAATTATTCAATTATCCACGTGTACATGCCAGAAAAATACTTGGGGCCCATATAATTGTATGTGGCTACCAAACTAGTAAATTATATGTTAAAACAATTATAATGTCAAAAAAAAATTCAATTATTTGGTTAATTTCGATTATAACTGTGACGCCCCCAAAATTAGGTATACATCACCCATCTTGGGTCGTCAGATGCATGATACAGAATTCAAATACAACTTACTAATACAACTGTCGTGTACAATACGACAAAACATAAACTGTGAGTTTGAATACAAATATTGTCTACTAGAGATTATACAAACTCAAAAGGAGACCTCATTACAATTATTATCACACTATTTCACAGAATAGTGATGACTACTAATGCTATCCTCTGGACCATCACTCTGTTTCCCGACTCGTCCCAGCTATATTCTCATTTCCTGAAGAGAATAGTGAAAGAAAGGGTGAGCTCAACTAGCCCAGTAAGAAATATTATGACTAAGATAATGCAGAATAAATTATCATTAGTCTCCAACAATGTTAAACTGATAAAATATAATAAACATCAAGTTTAACTGCAGCGGAACAAACAATCCATTAAAAAGAGTCAAGTAGAAAATAAAATTTACTATCTTTTATGATTTAAAAGGTTTTTCATCACTGTTATCGCTGAGGCTCAGCTTAATAAATATTCCACATCACCGAATCACCCCTGCTCTACGGCCAATGATATTCTTAAGTATCACGACCGCAATTATTCATGCACTACGGGCCAAGAATATTTGTGTATTCATTAATGGTCATGATCATGCCAACAACTGTCCATCAATTCACTACGGGCCAATGAAGACTTTTTCCACATTATTTGTAACATTACGGTCATGATTACACCGAATAATTCCTGGTCATAATCATACCAAGTCCATCTATGCACTACTGTGCCATGTAGATGACTTTCAACATAATATAAACATGAGGATGATGACAATCGTGACGCCCCCCAAAATAGGTATACACAACACCCATTCCGAAGTCGCCAAATACATGGTACAAGAAGCAAACTACAACTTCATTAATAATACAAATGTCGTGTGAAATACGACATAATATATATAATGAGTTTAAATACAAATATTATCTTCTAGACAATATCTATACTCAAATAAATTCTCATCACATTTATTGATACATTATTTTACAAAAATGGTGAGGACTACTAAACAACTCTCTCTAGAACCTTCATTCCATACCCCGACTAGTACTCGCTACATTCTCGCCTCCTGAGAAGAAAAATGGAACAACAAGGAAAAGGGTGAGCTCAACTAGCCCAAAGAAGAATATTATGACTAAGATAATATACAACAAATTATCGTTAGTCTCCAACAGGAAAAATCGATAGAATACAATAGACAACAAGTTTCGGATCAATATTCGTTATTGAAATAATAATTCATAGAAGAGTTACGTAGAGAATGAAATCTACTATAATCTATGAATTTAACGATCCATCATCAATATTTTATCCTCGTAACATCAATCAATATTCATCTCAAATCAAATATTCATCTTTGCACTACATGTGCCAAAGATATTCATCAATCGGTCATGTTCATCTCAACACTGCTCATCTTTGCACTAAAGGCCAAAGATATTCATCGATCGGTCATGTTCATTTAAACACCGCTCATCTTTGCACTACAGCCAAAGATATTCTTCAGAAATCATTCATCTTTTTTCTACGTGCCAAAGATATTCAATAATATCATCATTTAAGACCGAGGATGATGAAAAATATTTTTAAAGAACGAATCCAAATTGAAACAAAATGACAAGGATTAAGGATTAAGGATTCAGTACTTTGTTTTATCCATGTCCAACAATACCTCAAAAATAATCATAGTGGTGTAAAATTCAAGAATGATCAAAACATGGATACAATCAAAGCTAGTATCCGAATAGATATTTTGGACTTAAAAGAAGAAATTTTATTTTTCAATGAATAGTGTCAGATATACGTGAATAGTCCGAGTATCGTGAATAGTAATCTCGACACCAAAAGATAGAAATTCCACAAAAAAACATTTTCACGCTTCATAAATAGTACTCGTGAATAGTAACTCGTGTATAGTAACTCATGAATAGTAACCCCGATATGAAAAAGTTCCAAATTTGATAAAAACTTCAGATCAACATTTCAGCATAATGATATTGAAGAAATAATATCATTACGAAAAAAATAATATCCCTTACCTCAAAGAATCAAGATTTCTTAAGGAAAGGCTCAAGTGATCTTTGAATGAAACTTTATCTTAATCAATAAAGAACTCTCAAAGTATCTAAATACTCACAAAATACGCTCAATAATATAGAGAGAGAAGAGAGAAAACTTATGTTTCGGTGTGATTTTCAATTCTAACTTAGCCTCTATTTATAGGAAAATGTTAAGACGTCAAGGCATTTAACTCCGCAACCCGATGGCTTTACTCGCTACTATTCCCACCCACCACATTTGAAAATAAAATTCAGCACATTTTTTCACCAACCACAAGTGGGGCCCACCAATTCTAGAATTTTCCACCAAAATCATTTATAACCTAATTTCGAATCGGACACCTCTTAAAATTCACAACAAATCATTCGTGCATTTTAATTCGGTTCAAAATTTGTGGACATATACTCAACTTATGTATGTATAACATACCCAAAAAATTATTACAATCCAACGGTCGGATTAAAATTATAACCCCGCAATATATCTCAAAACCCCGATTTAATTTTTAACACCTCCAATCCGATAAAATACCGATAAAACACCTCAACAATAATTTCTTCATTTATAACCACATAAATAAATCCATCATTTATATCCACATAAAATAAATATTTCTTTATCATATGAATCAATAATTAATTATTCACAAATAATATTACTGTAATCACAATTATGACAACAAAGCCGCTCCTGGAAAGAGGGGCTTTCCGATAAGGATTTTCTCCTTCTTGGCGCCGCAATTAGGTGACCAAACCTCTCCTTAGACGTAACTTTCTAGACATTGCCAATAATGTTATCTAATAATATTATTCAAATAATATGAATTATTGATCCGATAATGGGAAAATATTGTGCGTTGACAATTATTGAACAACAATAATATAAAATATCAACGCAAAGAATTATTGAATCAATAAAATAAAATATTGAACAAGAATTCACCGTGAAAATTATTGAGTAGTGCCTTCACGTAAGGATCAATAATTGATGCAATACCGTGTCATCTTTGTGCAACCACGCCAGACATCGTATTTTAACCACCGGTATTCCAACAAATTCTTAATTCAGAATAACCACGCCGTTATTTTTAAACAACTTATATTTGTCGCTTTCCTCATCCAATCGCTTTCGTTATGGGGCCCCATACATGGTCTTACCGTCGCATTTAATATTCCCGACAAGCATTTAATATTCCACGACCAAACTAATATTCCCTAAACAAAATGAATATTTTATAACCACTTGCTTATTTTGAAATATTTGCGTATTTAACCCTTAACTATCCACATTAATCAAATCAACCCTTACTATTTCAAAATAATAAATAAAGGAAATTCCTTTTTATTTAAAAAAATTTCGGGGTCTTACAACAATGATATAAGAATTCAATAAAACAAGTTCAAGAATTAATTTATCTAGGAACTAATAACGTTCAAATTGTCAACATGATACTGCTTTGTAGAGTAAAATTCAAGAATGCTTAGAAGAATATTTCCATGAAAAGATACTGAAATGAAGCGCAAATATCAAGAATATTTCACTAATTTCATGGAGTATAGTAGTCAAAACTTTAACCAACTGAGTATAATAAAGAATGGAATAACAAAAAAAATCACCGTTGTAAGACCCCAACTTTTATAAATAAAGATGAATTTTCTATAAATATTATTTTTGAATATTATGGAATAAATTTGATATAATATTATAGTTCTGGGTAATATTTATAAATTTTTCAAAGTAAGCAAGTTGTTATAAAATATTCGTTTGGCTCTGGGAATATTCTTTTTGTTTCGGGAAATATTCGACGACTACTCAATCATTAAGTGGACCCCACAACGTAAAGTATTGTCGTAGTTAGAAAATGACAAAATTATTTTTCTATAAAAATAATGGCGGAAGTGTTACCGTTAAAACCGTTGAACTACCCGTAGTAAAGTACAAAGAATGTCTGGCGGTCGTGATAAGAATATAACACCAGATTGATTATCGATGTTTACGTGAGAAGTCACTCACTATACTCAATTATCACTGAAGAATTACGCGATCATATCTCTTATATTATTGATTCAATTATTGTCACAGTATCATCTGTATAATATGTTATATTATTAAATCAATAATTGAGACGACAAGTTATAAATGATTAATAATTGTTGAAAGATTAAATATGTGTTGATTAAAAATAAAATAATTTGTGGTAATATTTATTCAATCCTTGATGTATATAATTGAATCTAATTAAGTGACTTCTCACGTAAGCACCAATAATTACTACCGTGTGCTACTATGCAACCACGCGTATTACTGTATTTTTACTACCGAGTAGTTCAACAGTATTAACAGTAAAACTTCCGCCATTATTTTTAATCAAATATTTTTGTCGTTTTCTCAATCCGACAATAATTTTGTTGTGGGGTCCACCAATGATTGTACCGTCGTATGGATATTCCCTGACAAAAAGAATATTTCCCGACCAATCGAATATAATATGACAACTTGCATACTTTGCAAAAATTATTAATATTACCCACAATTATAACATTATATTAAACTCATTCCATAATATTCAAAAAGGATAATTATAGAAAATTTATTTTTATTCATAAAAGTTAGGGTCTTACAATAACCAAATTTTATTTCTGGTTTTTAGATTCGGTTTTGGATAGGAAAATTCTACTATTTGATTAACAAATTAACCTAATAGTAGATTTTTTTTAAAAAAATAATTTTTAATTGCCAACTCATAGAAGAACACACTGTTGTTGTGACGCCCCCAAAATAGGTATACACAACACCCATTCTGAGTCGCCAAATACATGGTACAAGAAGCAAACTACAACTTCAATAATACAAATGTAGGTGAAATCTGACAATATATATCGTGAGTTTAAATACAAATATTATCTTCTAGATAATATCTATACTCAAATAAATCCTCATCACATTTATTGATACATTATTTTACAAAAATGGTGAGGACTACTAAACAACTCTCTAGAACCTTCATTCCATACCCGACTAGTACTCGCTACATTCTCGCCTCCCGAGAAGAAAAATGGAACAACAAGGAAAAGGGTGAGCTCAAACTAGCCCAAGAAGAAGAATACTATGACTAAGATAATATACAACAAATTATCGTTAGTCTCCAACAGGAAAAATCGATAGAATACAATGACAACAAGTTTCGGATCAATATTCGCAATGGAAAATAATAATTCATAGTAAGAGTTACGTAGAGAATGAAATCTACTATAATCTATGAATTTAACGATCCATCATCAATATTTTATCCTCGTAACATCAATCAATATTCATCTCAAATCAAATATTCATCTTTGCACTACAGCCAAAGATATTCATCAATCGGTCATGTTCATCTCAACACTGCTCATCTTTGCACTAAAGGCCAAAGATATTCATCGATCGGTCATGTTCATTTAAACACCGCTCATCTTTGCACTCTGTGCCAAAGATATTCTTCAGAAATCATTCATCTTTTGCACTGACAGCCAAAGATATTCAATAATATCATCATTTAAGACCGAGGATGATGAAAAATATTTTAAAGAAACGAATCAAGGAAACAAAATGACAAGGATTAAGGATTAAGGATTCGTACTTTGTTTTATCCATGTCCAACAATACCTCAAAAATAATCATAGTGGTGTAAAATTCAAGAATGATCAAAACATGGATACAATCAAAGCTAGTATCCAGAATAGATATTTTGGACGAAAAGAAGAAATTTTATTTTTCAATGAATAGTGCCGTATACGTGAATAGTGCCGTATACATGAATAGTAACTCCGACACCAAAAGATAGAAATTCCACAAAAAAACATTTTCATGCTTCATGAATAGTACTCGTGAATAGTAACTCGTGAATAGTAACTCATGAATAGTAACCCCGACATGAAAAAGTTCCAAATTTGATAAAAACTTCAGATCAACATTTCAGCATAATGATATTGAAGAAATAATATCATTACGAAAAAAATAATATCCCTTACCTCAAAGAATCAAGATTTTAAGGAAAGGCTCAAGTGATGCTGAATGAAACTTGTACTGAACAGCAACTCTCAAAGTATCTAAATACTCACAAAATACGCTCAATAATATAGAGAGAGAAAGAGAGAAAACTTATGTTTCTGGTGTGATTTTCAATTCTAACTTAGCCCTCTATTTATAGGAAAATGTTAGCACGCCGAAGCAGACTTAACCTGCAACCTGATGGCTTTACCTGCTACTATTCCCACCCACCACATTTGAAAATAAAATTCAGCACATTTTTTCACCAACCACAAGTGGGGCCCACCAATTCTAGAATTTTCCACCAAAATCATTTATAACCTAATTTCAAATCGGACACCTCTTAAAATTCACAACAAATCATTCGTGCATTTTTTATCGGTTCAAAATTTGTGGACACATACTCAACTTATGTATGTATAACATACCCAAAAATTACCACAATCCAACGGTCGGATTAAAAATTATAACCCCGCATAATATATCTCAAAACCCACGATTTAATTTTTAACACCTCCAATCCGATAAAATACTGATAAAACACCTCAACAATAATTTCTTCATTTATAACCACATAAATAAATCCATCATTTATATCCACATAAAATAAATATTTCTTTATCATATGAATCAATAATTAATTATTCACAAATAATATTACGTAATCACAATTATGACATAACCAAAGCCGTTCCTCAGGAAAGAGGGGCTTTCCGATAAGGATTTCTCCTTACTAGCTAGCGCAATTAGGTGACCAAACCTCTCCTTTAGATGTAACTTTCTAGACATTGCCAATAATGTTATCTAATAATATTATTCAAATAATATGAATTATTGATCCGATAATGGGAAAATATGTGCAAAGTGACAATTATTGAACAACAATAATATAAAATATCAACGCAAAGCAATTATTGAATCAATAAAATAAAATATTGAATAAAGAATTCATCGTGAAAATTATTGAGTAGTGCCTTCTTCACGTAAGGATCAATAATTGATGCAATACCGCAGTATCTTCTTGTGCAACCACGCCAGTACATCGTATTTTAACCATAAAGGGTATTCCAATGCCTTAATTCAGTAAATAACTACGCCGTTATTTTTAAACAACTTATATTTGTCGCTTTCCTCATCCAATCGCTTTCCGTTATGGGGCTCATTACACATGGTCGCTACCGTTGCATTTAATATTCCCCGAGCAGCATTTAATATTCCACCACCAAACTAATATTCCCGACAAAATGAATATTTTATAACCACTTGCTTATTTTGAAATATTTGCGATTTAACCCTTAACTATCCACATTAATCAAATCAACCCTTACTATTTCAAAATAATAAATAAAGGAAATTCCTTTTATTTAAAAAATTTGGGGTCTTACAACAATGATATAAGAATTCAATAAAACAAGTTCAAGAATTAATTTATCTAGGAACTAATAACGCTCAAATTGTCAACACGATATCGCTTTGTAGAGTAAAATTCAAGAATGCTTAGAAGAATATTTCCATGAAAAAGATATCGAAATGAAGCTTAAATATCAAGAATATTTCACTAATTTCATGGAGTATAGTAGTCAAAACTTTAACCAACTGAGTATAATAAAGAATGGAATAACAAAAAAAATCACCGTTGTAAGACCCCAACTTTTATAAATAAAGATGAATTTTCTATAAATATTATTTTTGAATATTATGGAATAAATTTGATATAATATTATAGTTCTGGGTAATATTTATAAATTTTTCAAAGTAAGCAAGTTGTTATAAAATATTCGTTTGGTCGGGGAATATTCTTTTTGTCGGGAAATATTCGTACGACGGCTCAATCATTGGTGGACCCCACAACGAAAGTATTGTCGTAGTTAGAAAATGACAAAATTATTTTTCTATAAAAATAATGGCGGAAGTGTTACCGTTAAAACTGTTGAACTACCCTAAGTAGTAAAAGTATAATGAATCGCCGTGGTCGATAGTAGCAATACCAGATTGATTATTGATGTTTACGTGAGAAGTCACTCATTTATACTCAATTATTGCTACAAGAATTCACGCATCATATCTCTTATATTATTGATTCAATTATTGTCACACAAGATCATCTCGATAATATGTTATATTATTAAATCAATAATTGAGACGACAAGTTATAAATGATTAATAATTGTTGAAAGATTAAATATGTGTTGATTAAAATAAAATAATTTGTGGTAATATTTATTCAATCCTTGATGTATATAATTGAATCTAATTAAGTGACTTTCACGTAAGCACCAATAATTACTACCGTGGTGCTACTATGCAACCAATGCCAGACATCAGATTTTTACTACCGAGTAGTTCAACAAAGATAACAAAGAAACTTTCGCCATTATTTTTAATCAAATATTTTTGTCGTTTTCTCAATCCGACAATAATTTTGTTGTGGGGTCCACCAATGATTGTACGGTCGTATGGATATTCCCTGACAAAAAGAATATTTCCCGACCAATCGAATATAATATGACAACTTGCATACTTTGCAAAAATTATTAATATTACCCACAATTATAACATTATATTAAACTCATTCCATAATATTCAAAAAGGATAATTATAGAAAATTTATTTTTATTCATAAAAGTTAGGGTCTTACAATAACCAAATTTTATTTCTGGTTTTTAGATTCGGTTTTGGATAGGAAAATTCTACTATTTGATTAACAAATTAACCTAATAGTAGATTTTTTTTAAAAAAATAATTTTTAATCGCTAACTCATAGAAGAACACACATTGTTGTTGTGACGCCCCAAAATAGTATATACACAACACCCATTTCGAAGTCGCCAAATACATGGTACAAGAAGCAAACTACAACTTCAATAATACAAATGTCGGTGAAATACGACAATATATAATGTGAGTTTAAATACAAATATTATCTTCAGATAATATCTATACTCAAATAAATCCTCATCACATTTATTGATACATTATTTTACAAAAATGGTGAGGACTACTAAACAACTCTCTCTAGAACCTTCATTCCATACCCCGACTAGTACTCGCTACATTCTCGCCTCCCGAGAAGAAAAAATGGAACAACAAGGAAAAGGGTGAGCTCAACTAGCCCAAAGAAGAATACTATGACTAAGATAATATACAACAAATTATCGTTAGTCTCCAACAGGAAAAATCGATAGAATACAATAGACAACAAGTTTCAGATCAATATTCTAATGAAATAATAATTCATGTAAGAAGTTACGTAGAGAATGAAATCTACTATAATCTATGAATTTAACGGTCCATCATCAATATTTTATCCTCAGAACATCAATCAATATTCATCTCAAATCAAATATTCATCTTTGCACTACAGCCAAAGATATTCATCAATCGGTCATGTTCATCTCAACACTGCTCATCTTTGCACTAAAGGCCAAAGATATTCATCGATCGGTCATGTTCATTTAAACACCGCTCATCTTTGCACTACAAAGCCAAAGATATTCTTCAGAAATCATTCATCTTTTGACTACAAAAGCCAAAGATATTCAATAATATCATCATTTAAGATCGAGGATGATGAAAATATTTTTAAAGAACGAATCCAATTGAAACAAAATGACAAGGATTAAGGATTAAGGATTCAGTACTTTGTTTTATCCATGTCCAACAATACCTCAAAAATAATCATAGTGGTGTAAAATTCAAGAATGATCAAAACATGGATACAATCAAAGCTAGTATCCAAAATAGATATTTTGGACAAAAAGAAGAAATTTTATTTTTGATGAATAGTGTCAGATACGTGAATAAGGCCAGATACGTGAATAGTAACCGACACCAAATGATAGAAATTCCACAAAAAAACATTTTCACGCTTTCATGAATAGTACTCGTGAATAGTAACTCGTGAATAAGTAACTCATGAATAGTAATCCCACATAAAAAGTTCCAAATTTGATAAAAACTTCAGATCAATATTTCAAAGATAATGATATTGAAGAAATAATATCATTACGAAAAAAATAATATCCCTTACCTCAAAGAATCAAGATTGCCGGAAAGAAAGGGCTCAAGTGATGTGAATGAAACTTGTCTTGAGCAAAGAACTCTCAAAGTATCTAAATACTCACAAAATACGCTCAATAATATAGAGAGAAAAAGAGAAAACTTTGTTTCGGTGTGATTTTCAATTCTAACTTAGCCCCTCTATTTATAGGAAAATGTTAGCGTACCAAGGCAGATTTCGACTGCTACACCGATGGCTTTACCTACTACTATTGCCACCCACCACATTTGAAATAAAATTCAGCACATTTTTTCACCAACCACAAGTGGGGCCCACCAATTCTAGAATTTTCCACCAAAATCATTTATAACCTAATTTCTCGAATCACCACCTCTTAAAATTCATAATAAATTATACGCTCATTTTTAATCTGCTCAAAATTTGTAGACATATATACTCAACTTATATATGTATAACATATCCAAAAATTACAACGATCCAACTATACGGATTAAATATTATAACTCACACAATAAAGTCGTAATAACACCGATTTGATCTTTTAATACCTCCAATCCGACAAAATTAAACATCTCAAACATTAATTCCTTCATTAATAACCACATAAATAAATCCATCATTTATATTCATATAAAATAAATATTTCTTATCATATGAATCAATAATTAATTATTCACAAATAATATTACGTAATCACATTTATGACAAACCAGTCGTTCCTGTGAAAGAGGGGCTTTCCAATAAGGATCTCTCCTTCATCAAGCGCCGCAATTAGGTGACCAAACCTCTCCTTAGATGTAACTTTCTAGACATTGCCAATAATGTTATCTAATAATATTATTCAAATAATATGAATTATTGATCCGATAATGGAAAAATTGTGCAGTTGACAATTATTGAACAACAATAATATAAAATATCAACGCAAAGAATTATTGAATCAATAAAATAAAATATTGAGCAAAGAACTACCGTGTGAAAATTATTGAAAAGTGCCATCTCACGTGAGGATCAATAATTCAACAATACTCGCATGTAATACTGCAAAGCTATCGCAGGCAACCACGCCAGACATCAGATTTTAACCACCGGTATTCCAATGCCTTTAATTCAGAATAACTACGCCAATTATTTATAACCACCCAAACTTTGTCGCTTTCCTCATCCAATCTTTTCACATGGGGCCCACACATGGTCGCTACTGGTTGTATGCGAATATTCCCCGACAAAGATTTAATATTCTACGACCAAACTAATATTCCCGACAAAAATGAATATTTTATAACCACTTGCTTATTTTGAAATATTTACGATTTAACCCTTAACTATCCACATTAATCAAATCAACCCTTACTATTTCAAAATAATAAATAAAGGAAATTCCTTTTTATTTAAAAATTTTCGGTCTTACAACATCCCTCCTTATGAAATTTCGTCCTCAGAATAATTGACGTATTCGGTGTGTTTCGAAAAGGTGAGGATTGTAACAACCCCAAAATAGGTCTATTCCATCCAACCCATTCTGATGTCGCCAAATATATGGTATGTAAAATAACTACAACTTTATTACAACAATTGTCGCGGGCAAAATACAACAACACATATCATGTGAGTTTGGATACAAATATATACCAATCAGTAGTACGTCACAATGACACCTTACATAAAGGTATAGTCAAAACCTGTTTTAGAAATTATTATCTTTGGGAAGTGCTCAAGGAAACCTTCATACATGGGAGGCCATGCTTTTAGGTTATGGTAGATATCATATGGCCACGTAATTATCCTCGGTTGACCCAATAAACCCCAAAGAAAAACGAGAAGATTACTATCATATTCTTCCCAATGGTGAGTCTTCTCTTGACATATCATTATCTCCAATTGTCTCTAATTGGGTATTATACTCCAAACAAACACCAAGATTATATAGGTAGTGCTTGTAAATATACTCAAAGCAAGTGGACGAGCACAACCATGTCTTATGATAACACGAGGTTGTATGTCATTAGACATCTTGTATGATAGTGACAAAACACCCTTCCAAGTTAAATTCACCTCACCTCAACATCTATAGACCACCACTCTATTCCTCGCTATCCCCCGCCGATTTGAAAATTTACACCTTTATTACACGAAAGAAATGTGAAACAAAAGGGTGAGCACAACTAGCTCAAGAAAAGAATATTATGACTAAAGATAAATAAATTATCAATAGTCTTCATCAAGAATAAATCGTAGATTTAGAACATATGGTAGATGATAAAACTTTTCAACCATAGTTGCAAATGAATGAGCAATCCATTAGAAGAGTCAAATAGACTATAAAGTCTATTATCTTCTCCATGTTAAAATCCACCAACAATGTTTTATCCTCGTAACATCAATCAACAATTCTCGCCCACAATCACGTGTATAACTCATAATCGTAATTGTAGTTCTAAATTCCTTTCCTCATCCAAGACAAAGATAATTTTCATCACTTGTCTTTACCGAAACATCAAAGATCATGGTTATACCAAATCATAGTTCCTGCTCATAATCATAATTAATAAATTCATCTTTGCACACGGGCCAAAGATATTCATCAACAGTTCATCTTTACACTACAAAGCTAAAGATATTCAACAACGGGTCATCTTTGCATTACAAGCCAAAGATATTCATCAATAATTCATCTTCGCACTACAAAGCTAAAGATATTCAACAAAGTCATCTTTGCATTTCGAGCAAAAGATATTCATCAATAATTCATCTTGCACTACCATTAAAGATATTCAACAACAGTCATCTTTGCATTACGAGCAAAAGATATTCATCAATAATTCATCTTTGCAGACCATCACTAAAGATATTCAACAACAAGTCATCTTTGCATTACGAGCAAAAGATATTCATCAATAATTCATCTTTGCACTACTGGCTAAAGATATTCATCAGTTGGTCATGTTCATTTAAACACTGCTCATCTTTGCACTACTGAAGCCAAAGATATTCTTTAAATCATTCATCTTTGCATCGATTTTATCCACGTCCAAAAAAAATACCTCAAAAATAATCATAGTGGTGTAAAATTCAAGAATGATCAAAACATGGATACAATCAAAGCTAGTATCCAAAATAGATATTTTTAGACGAAAAGAAAATTTTCATTTTTTAAATTGAATAGTCAAGTATTCGTGAATGAATAGTCAGATACGTGAATAAGAATCTCGTGACACCAAAAGATAGAAGTTCCACAAAAAACATCTTCACGCTTCATGAATAGTACTCGTGAATAGTAACTCATGAATAGTAACTCCTGAATAGTAACTCATGAATAGTAACCCCGACATGAAAAAGTTCCAAATTTGATAAAAAGTTTCAACCAATATTTCAGCATAATGATATTGAAGAAATAATATCATCTGAGAAGAAAATAACATCCCTTACCTCGAAAGACAGTACTTCTAGTTGAAACACCGGATATAGTTTGAAGGAACTTGCAACCGCCTAACAATACTCAAAGTATACTCAAAAAATACTCACAAGAATACACTCGATAATATAGAGAGAGAAAGAGAGAAAACTTGTTTCTGGTGTGATTTTCAATTCTAACTTAGCCCTCTATTTATAGGAAAATGTTAGCACGCCGAAGCAGACTTAACTCCGCAACCGATGGCTTTACTCGCTACTATTCCACCCACCAAAATCAATAAAATCATCTTTCCCAACAACCAAGAGTGGGGCCCACTCAATTCTAGAATTTTCCACCAAAACCTAATTTCCTAATCGGCCACCTCTTAAAATTCATAACAAATCATACGTTCATTTTAACGGTTCAAAATTTGTGGACATATACTCAACTTATATATGTATAACATATCCAAAAATTACAACGATCCAACGGTCGGATCAAAATTTATAACTCACGTAATATAGCTGAAGAACATTGATTTTTCGGACTATTAGTCCTTCGGACCAGTTTCATTCAAAATTTCACCACGAAATATCTACAAAGAATTTTTGGGTGATTCAAATTTCTACAGTTAGCTTACTTCTAGGGCTTTCTTTTGATATATGGCTCATCTCTTAACTCATTATACACAAAGAGTTATGGATTTTACAAAATCAAGTAATAAACTAATTTTTCTGAAAATCCCATATTTTGTTCTCCATTTCGACAAATACTGATAAAACACCTCATCATTAATTCCTTCACTTATAACCACATAAATAAATCCATCATTTATATCCACATCAAATAAATATTTTCTTATCATATGAATCAATAATTAATTATTCACAAATAATATTACGTAATCACACTTATGACAACCAGTAGTTCCAGTGAAAGAGGGGCTTTCAATAAGAATTTCTCCATCTTGGCGCCGCAATTAGGTGACCAAACCTCTCCTCGATGTAACTTTCTAGACATTGCCAATAATGCTATCTAATAATATTATTCAAATAATATGAATTATTGATCTAATAATGGGAAATAATGTGCGTTGATAATTATTGAACAACAATAATATAAAATATCAACACAAAGAATTATTGAATCAATAAAATAAAATATTGAACAAAGAATTACTATAACAATTATTGAGTAGTGCCTTCTCATGTAAGAATCAATAATTAAAAAAAATATTATGTAATACCGTGCTAATACGCGGCAACAACGCCAGACATTACTTTACTTTACCAACGGGTATTCCAACAAATGTTAATTCAGAACGATTACGCCGTTATTTATAAAAACTCAAATTTGTCGCTTTTTCTCCATCCGACGCTTATTACGTTATGGGGCCCACAAATGATCGTTGGCTGGTCGCATTTAATATTCTCCTACGTAAAGAATATTCCACCACCAAACTAATATTCCCAAACAACAATGAATACTTTATACCCCCCTGCAGTATTTTGAAAAAAAAATTTCATATATCACCCTTAACTTTAACTTTTATCAATTTAACCATTTCTTGAATAGAAAAATTGAATACTTTTATTTCATAAATTCGAGGGTCTTACAATCTCCTCCTTATGAAATTTCGTCCTCGAAATTTACGTACTCAGTATTTCAAAGAGTTGAGAATACCTTGCTTTTCATTCTGATTCCATCTTCCCCGCCATCATGATTTCTCCATTGCTCATCTCCCGTATATTAGAGATATCATTCTAGAATACGACTTCAAAACAAAGGTTAATTGAGCAAATTAACATATCACATAATATCTCGATATTATGACTGACCAACAAATAAGCTTAGGTAGGACATACTAGCGAAGGATTTACTCATCTCTCCCCTCCTAGTTCTATTCCCCGATCTCCGCCAGAGATCATATCCCTAAGCTCTGATACCAAATGTAACAACCCCAAAATAGGTCTATTCCATCCAACCCATTCTGATGTCGCCAAATATATGGTACAGAAAATAACTACAACTTTATTACAACAATTGTCGTGCAAAATACAACAACACATATGCTGTGAGTTTGGATACAAATATATATACCAATCAGGAAGACGTCACAATGACACCTTACATAAAGGTATAGTCAAAAACTGCTTTTAGAAATTAGAATCTTTGGGAAGTGCTCAAGGAAACCTTCATACATGGGAGGCCATGCTTTTAGGTTATGGTAGATATCATATGGCCACGTAATTATCCTTAGTCAACCCAATAAACCCCAAAGAAAAACGAGAAGATTACTATCATATTCTTCCCAATGGTGAGTCTTCTCTCGACATATCATTATCTCCAATCGCTCTAATTGGGTATTATACTCCAAACAAACACCAAGATTATATAGGTAGTGCTTGTAAATATACTCAAGAAGTGGATGAGCACAACCATGTCTTATGATAACACGAGGTCAGTATGTCATTAGACATCTTGTATGATAGTGACAAAACACTCTTCCAAGTTAAATTCACCTCACCCTCAACATCTATAGACCACCACTCTATTCCCTCGCTATCCCCGCCGACTCCAAATACACCTTTATTAACGAAAGGAATTGTGTGAAACAAAAGGGTGAGCACAACTAGCTCAAGAAAGAATATTATGACTAAAGATAAATAAATTATCAATAGTCTTCATCAAGAATAAATCGTAGATTTAGAACATATGGTAGATGATAAAACTTTTCAACCATAGTTGTAAAATGAATGAGAAATCCATTAGAAGAGTCAAATAGACTATAAAGTCTATTGTCTTCTCCATGTTAAAAATCCACCAACAATGTTTTATCCTCGTAACATCAATCAACAATTCCTCGCCCACAATCACGTGTATAACTCATAATCGTAATTGTAGTTCTAAATTCCTTTCTCATCCAAGACAAAGATAATTTTCATCACTTGTCTTTACACCGAAACATCAAAGATCATGGTTATACCAAATCATAGTTCCTGCTCATAATCATACTAATAAATTCATCTTTGCACCACGGGCCAAAGATATTCATCATGATTCATCTTTACACTACAAAGCTAAAGATATTCAACAACGGGTCATCTGCATTACAAGCCAAAGATATTCATCAATAATTCATCTTTGCACTACAAAGCAAAGATATTCAACAAAAGTCATCTTTGCATTTCGAGCAAAAGATATTCATCAATAATTCATCTTTGCACTCAATGGCTAAAGATATTCAACAACAGTCATCTTTGCATTAGAGCAAAAGATATTCATCAATAATTCATCTTTTGACCATGGCTAAAGATATTCAACAACAGTCATCTTTGCATTACGAGCAAAAGATATTCATCAATAATTCATCTTCAATTCATCAAGCAAAGATATTCATCACTTGGTCATGTTCATTTAAACACTGCTCATCTTTGACACTACATGTGCCAAAGATATTCTTCAAATCATCATTCATCTCTTTGCATGATTTTATCCACGCCCAAAAATACCTCAAAAATAATCATAGTGGTGTAAAATTCAAGAATGATCAAAACATGGATACAATCAAAGCTAGTATCCAAAATAGATATTTTAGATTTAAAAGAAAAAATTTTCATTTTTAAATTGAATAGTGCCAGATTCGTGAATAGTGCAGATATACGTGAATAAGATATCGTGAATAGTAACTCGACACCAAAAGATAGAAGTTCCACAAAAACATCTTCACGCTTCATTAATAGTACTCGTGAATAGTATAGTGAATAGTAACTCATGAATAGTAACTCATGAATAGTAACTCATGAATAGTAAACCCGACATGAAAAAGTTCCAAATTTGATAAAAGTTCCAACCAATATTTCAAAGATAATGATATCAAGAAATAATATCATCCGAGAAGAAAATAACATCCCTTACCTCGAAAAGACAAAGACTTCTAGTTGAAACACCGGATATAGTGTCAAGGGAACTTGCACTGAATCTAACAATACTCAAAGTATACTCAAAATACTCACAAGAATACGCCGATAATATAGAGAGAAAGAGAGAAAACTTGTTTCTGGTGTGATTTTTAATTCTAACTTAGCCCTCTATTTATAGGAAAATGTTAGCACGCCGAAGCAGACTTAACCTGCAACCTGATGGCTTTACCTGCTACTATTCCACCCACCAAAAATCAGCCATCTTTCCCAACAACCAAGAGTGGGGCCCACTCAATTCTAGAATTTTCCACCAAAACCTAATTTCCGAATCAGTTACCTCTTAAAATTCATAACAAATCATACGTTCATTTTTACGGTTCAAAATTTGTGGACATATACTCAACTTATATATGTATAACATATCCAAAATTACAACGATCCAACGGTCGGATCAAAATTTATAACTCACTTAATATAGTGAAGAACACCGATTTTTCGGACTATTAGTCCTTCGGACCGATTTCATTCAAAATTTCACCACGAAATATCTACAAAGAATTTTTGGGTGATTCAAATTTCTCAGCTTAGCTTACTTCTAGGGCTTTCTTTTGATATATGGCTCATCTCTTAACATTCATTATACATTAAAGAGTTATGGATTTTACAAAATCAAGTAATAAACTAATTTTTCCGAAAATCCCATATTTTGTTCTCCATTTCGACAAATAATCGATAAAACACCTCATCATTAATTCCTTCACTTATAACCACATAAATAAATCCATCATTTATATCCACATCAAATAAATATTTTCTTATCATATGAATCAATAATTAATTATTCACAAATAATATTACGTAATCACATTTATGACAACCAGTAGCTTCAGAAAGAGGGGCTTTCCAATAAGAATTTCTCCTTACTAGGGCGCGCAATTAGGTGACCAAACCTCTCCTTGATGTAACTTTCTAGACATTGCCAATAATGCTATCTAATAATATTATTCAAATAATATGAATTATTGATCTAATAATGAAAAATATATGCAGTTGATAATTATGAACAACAATAATATAAAATATCAACACAAAGCAATTATTGAATCAATAAAATAAAATATTGAACAAGAATTACTATAACAATTATCGAGTAGTGCCTTCTCACGTAAGAATCAATAATAAAAAAAAATCATGTAAAATGCTGCGCTTCATCGCAACAACGCGTATTATTTTACTTTACCAACCGGGTATTCCAACAATGTTGTTAATTCTTGAACGATTATTACCGTTATTTATAAAAACTCAAATTTGTCGCTTTTCCATCCGACGCTTATTCGTTATGGGGCCCACAAATGATCGCTACCGTCGCATTTAATATTCTCCTACGTAAAGAATATTCCACCACCAAACGAATATTCCCCACAACAATGAATACTTTATACCCTCGCGTATGAAAAAAAAAAAAAAATTTCATATATCACCCTTAACTTTAACTTTTATCAATTTAACCATTTACCTGAATAGAAAAATTGAATACTTTTATTTCATAAAATTTGGGGTCTTACAATCTCCCTCCTTATGAAATTTCGCCCTCGAAATTTACGCATTCTGTATTTCAAAGAGTTGAGAATACTTTGCTTTCATTTCGCATTCCATCTTCCCCGTCATCATGATTTCTCCATTTCATCTCATCGTATTTTTATTTCAGATTTCGATATCATTCTAGAATACAAATACTTCAAAACAAAGGTTAATTTGAAAGCAAATTAACATATCACATAATATCTCGATATTATGGTACGACCGACAAATAAGCTTAGGTAGACACATACTAAGAAGGATTTACTCATCTCTCCCCTAGTTCTATTCCCGATCTCCGCCAGAGATCATATCCTAAGCTCGATATCAAAAATGTAAAATGTAACCCAAAATAGGTCTATTCCATCCAACCCATTCGATGATCGCCAAATATATGTACGTACAAAAATAACTTGTAAAATAACTACAACTTTATTACAACAATTGTCGTGCAAAATACAACAACACATATATGTCGTGAGTTTGATACAAATATATACCAATCAGAAAGACGCCACAATGACACCTTACATAAAGGTATAGTCAAAACCTGCTTTTAGAAATTAGAATCTTTGGGAAGTGCTCAAGAAACCTTCATACATGGGAGGCCATGCTTTTAGGTTATGGTAGATATCATATGGCCACGTAATTATCCTTGGTCAATCTAATAAACCCCAAAGAAAAAACGAGAAGATTACTATCATATTCTTCCCAATGGTGAGTCTTCTCTCGACATATCATTATCTCCACTGCCTCTAATTGGGTATTATACTCCAAACAAACACCAAGATTATATAGGTAGTGCTTGTAAATATACTCAAGAAGTGGATGAGCACAACCATGTCTTATGATAACACGAGGTCAGTATGTCATTAGACATCTTGTATGATAGTGACAAAACACCCTTCCAAGTTAAATTCACCTCACCCTCAACATCTATAGACCACCACTCTATTCCTCGCTATCCCCGCCGACCCAAAAGCCTACACCTTTATTAATTCCGAAAGGAATTGTGAAACAAAAGGGTGAACAACTAGCTCACCAAGAAGAATATTATGACTAAAGATAAATAAATTATCAATAGTCTTCATCAAGAATAAATCGTAGATTTAGAACATATGGTAGATGATAAAACTTTTCAACCATAGTTGCAGCGTGAATGAGCAATCCATTAGAAGAGTCAAATAGACTATAAAGTCTATTGTCTTCTCCATGTTAAAAATCCACCAACAATGTTTTATCCTCGTAACATCAATCAACAATTCTCGCCCACAATCACGTGTATAACTCATAATCGTAATTGTAGTTCTAAATTCCTTTCCTCATCCAAGACAAAGATAATTTTCATCACTTGTCTTTACTCAAACATCAAAGATCATGGTTATACCAAATCAGTGTTCTGCTCATAATCATACTAATAAATTCATCTTTGCACCACGGGCCAAAGATATTCATCAACAGCTCATCTTTACACTACAAAGCAAAGATATTCAACAACGGGTCATCTTTTGCATTACAAGCCAAAGATATTCATCAATAATTCATCTTTGCACTACAAAGCAAAGATATTCAACAACAGTCATCTTTGCATTTTCGAGCAAAAAGATATTCATCAATAATTCATCTTTGCACTCTGGCTAAAGATATTCAACAACAGTCATCTTTGCATTACGAGCAAAAAGATATTCATCAATAATTCATCTTTGACCATCGGCACAAAGATATTCAACAAAAAAGTCATCTTTGATTACGAGCAAAAGATATTCATCAATAATTCATCTTTGCACCATTTGGCTAAAAAGATATTCATCGATTGGTCATGTTCATTTAAACACTGCTCATCTTTGCACCACAAAGCCAAAGATATTCTTCGTAAATCATTCATCTTTGCATCGATTTTATCCACGCCCAAAATACCTCAAAAATAATCATAGTGGTGTAAAATTCAAGAATGATCAAAACATGGATACAATCAAAGCTAGTATCCAAAATAGATATTTTAGATTTAAAAGAAAAATTTTCATTTTTGGTGAATAGTCAGATTCGTGAATAGTGCCAGATACGTGAATAAGAATCTCGACACCAAAAGATGAAGTTCCACAAAAAACATCTTCACGCTTCATTAATAGTACTCGTGAATAGTAACTCGTGAATAGTAACTCATGAATAGTAACTCCTGAATAGTAACTCATGAATAGTAACCCCAACATGAAAAAGTTCCAAATTTGATAAAAAGTTCCAACCAATATTTCAAAGATAATGATATCAAGAAATAATATCATCCGAGAGAAGAAAATAACATCCCTTACCTCGAAAAGACAAGATTTTAGTTGAAACACCGGATATAGTGTCAAGGAACTTGCACCGCCTAACAATACTCAAAGTATACTCAAAATACTCACAAGAATACGCTCGATAATATAGAGAGAGAAAGAGAAAACTTATTTTTGGTGTGATTTTCAATTCTAACTTAGCCCTCTATTTATAGGAAAATGTTAGCAGCTTCAAGGCATTTAACTGCAACCTCGATGGCTTTTTTATTCGCTACTATTCCACCCACCAAAAATCAGCCATCTTTCCCAACAACCAAGAGTGGGGCCCACTCAATTCTAGAAATTTTCACCAAAAACCTAATTTCCGAATCAGCCACCTCTTAAAATTCATAACAAATCATACGTTCATTTTAACGGTTCAAAATTTGTGGACATATACTCAACTTATATATGTATAACATATCCAAAATTACAACGATCCAACGGTCGGATCAAAATTTATAACTCACATAATATAGTGAAGAACACCGATTTTTCGGACTATTAGTCCTTCGGACCCGATTTCATTCAAAATTTCACCACGAAATATCTACAAAGAATTTTTGGGTGATTCAAATTTCTCTGATTAGCTTACTTCTAGGGCTTTCTTTTGATATATGGCTCATCTCTTAACTCATTATAATAATAAAGAGTTATGGATTTTACAAAATCAAGTAATAAACTAATTTTTCCGAAAATCCCATATTTTGTTCTCCATTTCGACAAATACCGATAAAACACCTCATCATTAATTCCTTCACTTATAACCACATAAATAAATCCATCATTTATATCCACATCAAATAAATATTTTCTTATCATATGAATCAATAATTAATTATTCACAAATAATATTCTGTAATCACACTTATGACAACCAAAGCCGCTCCTGTGAAAGAGGGGGGCTTCCAATAAGAATTTCTCCTCATCGCCGCAATTAGGTGACCAAACCTCTCCTCGATGTAACTTTCTAGACATTGCCAATAATGCTATCTAATAATATTATTCAAATAATATGAATTATTGATCTAATAATGGGAAATCATGTGTTGATAATTATTGAACAACAATAATATAAAATATCAACACAAAGAATTATTGAATCAATAAAATAAAATATTGAACAAGAATTACTATAACAATTATTGAGTAGTGCCTTCTCACGTAAGAATCAATAATTGAAAAAAATATATCTGTAATACCGGTACCGCTAAATACGCAACAACAACGCCAGACATTTTACTTTTTACCAACCGGTATTCCAACAAATGTTAACTGTGAACGATTATACTGTTATTTATAAAAACTCAAATTTGTCATTTTTCCATCCGATGCTTATTCTCGTTATGGGGCCCATAATGATCGCTACTGTCAGCATTTAATATTCTCCGACGTAAAGAATATTCCACGACCAAACTAATATTTCCCGACAACAATGAATACTTTATACCCTCATGCGTATTTTGAAAAAAAAATTTCATATATCACCCTTAACTTTAACTTTTATCAATTTAACCATTTATTGAATAGAAAAATTGAATACTTTTATTTCATAAAATTCGGGTCTTACAAGGATACCTCGCTTTCATTTCCGTTTCAAATTCCTGTGTCATTTCCTCTATAAGATGATTCCTCCACAAAACTTTAACTTGTGGTATGACCTTTCATGGCGTAGGACATGCTCCTTCCTATCCAAGATCTTCGACAGTACCTCCTCATACGTTAAGTCTTCTACTATCTCGTCTTGGGTTCTAACTCTATAACGTGGTTCGGGTCTTTCACATATTTATTTAAGACGATATGTGAAACACATTATGAACACGAGACATACCTTGAGGTAACACAAGTCTATAGGCTACATTTCCTACTCGGTCAAGAATTTGAAATGGACCGATAAATCGTGGATCGAGCTTTCCTCTCTTCCCAAATCTTGTAACTCCCTTCCATGGAGCAACTCGCAACAATACATGATCCCCTACATTAAATTCCACGTCCTTTCGATGAAGATCCGCATAACTCTTTTGTCGATCTTGTGCCGCTTTGTATACGTTGTCGAATCATTTGGATCTTTTTTTGAGTCATATCGCATTTAACTCGGGTCCAAACAATGTTGCTTTCCCCACCTCATCCCAACATATTCGAGAGCGACATTTTCGTCCATATAATGCTTGAATGGAACCATGCCTATATTTGTTTAATAACTATTATTGTATGAGAATTCCACCAATGGCAAGTACTTATCCCAACTTCCTTTGAAATCTAGGACACGTAGTTTTAATATATCTTCAAGAGTTTGAGTAGTCCTTTCGATTGCCCATCCGTTTGAGGATGGTATGCCAAATCAATCGTAAATTGCGTGCCATAGCTTTCTAACCCAAAATCATGAAGTGAATCTTGGGTCACGATCTAAAACTATGGATATTGGCATGCCATGCAACCTCACAATCTCATTTACGTACATATACTAGCAAGACGCTCAAGGAATAAGTCTCCGTGATCGGCAAGAAATGAGCAGATTTGGTTAATCTATCAACAATAACCCAAATAGCATTGATGCCTTGAGAAACCGTAGGAAGACCCAGAATCTAAATCCATGGTAATGTGTTCCCACTTCCATTCCGGAATCTCAAGTGGTTGCAACGGACCCTTAGGTACTAGATGCTCCGCTTTTTACACGTCGGGCAAGTTAAACACATCGAGATAAACTTTGCAATCTCTCTTCATATTGTTCCACCAAAATGTATGTCAAGATCACGATACATTTTAGTACTTCCAGGATGGATTGCAAATGGTGTATTGTGTGCCTCCATCATAATCTTGTACTTCAAATCGTAGTCGTTAGAACACAAAGTCTAGAGTGGACTCAAGTATTCCTTCTTCATCAATTCTCGCTTCGAATAGCTCCTTCTTGTACTTTCTTCTTCATACGCATCACCCGGGTTGGTGGCTTGAGCAACCTTAACTTTTTCTATTAAAGTTGGCTCTACGCGATACTTGACATCATCATCACTTTTCCTCAAGATATGATCTTCTACTCAACGCTACTACCACCGCTTTCCAGATGGCATGGTCGTAACATGGTTGAAATGAGTCTCCTCTCGAGTTCTTCAAGCTCTTCCCACATTCCTCGCTCCATTCGAATTTTGTATCTCTACGAGTCATTTGCGATAATGGAATAGCGATTCGAGAATATCCTTTAACGAATCTCCGATAATAACCAACTAAACCTAGAAAGCTACGATTTCGACATCGACTTAGGTTGCTCTCAACCGTGACTCATATCCCAATCTTGGATAAAGCACGTCACAATGACACCTATCGCTTTACTATCGCATGAATATGACGCCCCTATAGAGAGTCTCGCTTAGGTGAATTCCACAAAGGAAGTCACAAGATAAAGGCTCAGTACCAAATTTATAGTTGAATTTTTAACTCCTCAAGTTCAATAGAGCCATTCTATATGAGATTTTAGAAATGAGTTTTTGTATCGAAGTTCAAAGTCGATATAAAATTTAATATCGAAGCTTTGGGAGTAAGCCAAGAAATTCTTCAGAAATACATCAGAAAATCAATAACAACAGAATATTATTCAAATCGACGTGTCTTTATTCAAATCCATAACATGGACTAAGAAAACTTGACATCCGTAATAAACGAATGACTTCATGGCTTGATATGAAAATGTTTGATTACAATGGTTTGATTGCTTGAATTCGAATAACAAAGTTGCTTTAGAATATGAAAACTAACAACCTTACAAAAGCAATCAATTTGGCATGATGAGTAGTTAACCTTAAAATCACATCAAAAGCAAATATCTCTATAGAAATAAGGTTAACATGTGTAATGTGATAGTGCCAACTGAATCAAACAAGATTTCTAAACAACAGATGTAATGAAAGTTTCTCCTAACTGATTCTCCATAAATAGGTCAAAGTCTAATTTCTCCGTAGTCAAGTTCAAACGTTGAGCGCAAGCAAGAGAGATAAAAGAATGGGTAGAACCCAGATCTAGTAAGGTATAAACTTCGCAAGAATTTATAATTAACTAACTCGTGCTAACCGTTCTCGTTCCTCGATTTTGACCGGCCACGACAAACGCTTCTTCCAAGAACCGTTGACTTTGACTTTTTCGGGACATCCTTTTGAGTCACCATTCACACTGGATCGGGTTTCGATATCGCATAATCTCGAGCGATATGTCCTTCTTTCCCACAATTATAGCATACCTTGGAAGGCTTTGAACAGTTTGACCTTATATGTCCCTCCTCTCCGTGATCAGTAGCATCTAATCGGCGATCGTTCTCTTCCCTAGAATTTGTTCTTTGGTCGATGTCACGCCGACGACGCCTTCCCGCCATCGTTAAATCTTCTCTTTTAGATTGGACATCTCTTTCCATAATATCAACGCGTCGTGCGACTTTTTACCCATGCATCACTCATTCTCACTCGTTCGCTTATTTCTTCTTTCAAATTTCGATTCCAAACTTTATCATCTTATACTCGCCAAAGAGTGCTTCGCTCAAGCATCACGATTCGGTAACACAAGCTTGAATCATTGCATCCTTTTGCTCCACGATCGCCTCGCAATTCTTTAGCCTCGCTTCTTCTAACTCATGAATACGATTTTGCAATTCTATATTTCGATCATAAAATACCTCTAATAAACTCTCTTCAGTACCTCTTCTTCCTCTTCTTCCTCACTCTCACCGTTACCTCTGCTTATTATCTCAAAAGCAACTATCAATTCTTCACTCACCACATGGATATCTCTAATTCCTTCTTCACCGACATCACATTATCCTCGGTTGGCGATTACAGAGGTGTCTCCACGATCTCATTCACTCCATTGTTAACGTTTCTCAGCAGCCCATTCTAAAAAAAAACTATCATAAAACAAGGGTTAATTAAATAAATTAACAAATCACATAATACCCCTATAATATGACCAACCAACAAATAAGCTTAGGTAGACACACTAGCGAAGGATTTACTCGCCTCTCTCCTCCTAGTTTTATTCCCGATCTCCGCCAGAGATCATATCCCTAAGCTCGATACCAATCTGTAACTCATGTCCCAATAGTGGACAAAGACACCTCACTGATGGTACCTATCGGTTTGCCACCTGCAGAATCAAGGCCCCTACGGAGAGAGTGCGGCGGTGCATCCCCATCAACAGAAGTCACCAAATGAGAGGCTCGGGGCTCTTTACTTATAGCTCGATATTAATCGTGACGCCCCCAAAATAGTATACACAACACCCATTCGAAGTCGCCAAATACATGGTACAAGAAGCAAACTACAACTTCAATAATACAAATGTCGTGTGAAATACGACAATATATACTGTGAGTTTAAATACAAATATTATCTTCTTAGACAATATCTATACTCAAATAAATCCTCATCACATTTATCGATACATTATTTTACAAAAATGGTGAGGACTACTAAACAACTCTCTCTAGAACCTTCATTCCATACCCGACTAAGATTTCGCTACATTCTCGCCTCCCGAGAAGAAAAATGGAACAACAAGGAAAAGGGTGAGCTCAACTAGCCCCAAGAAGAATACTATGACTAAGATAATATACAACAAATTATCGTTAGTCTCCAACAGAAAAAACTGATAGAATACAATGACAACAAGTTTCAGATCAATATTCGCAATTGAAATAATAATTCATGAAGAGTTACGTAGAGAATGAAATCTACTATAATCTATGAATTTAATAAATCCATCATCAATATTTTATCCTCAGTAACATCAATCAATATTCATCTCAAATCAAATATTCATCTTTGCACTACAGCCAAAGATATTCATCATCTCCATCATGTTCATCTCAACACTGCTCATCTTTGCACTAAAGGCCAAAGATATTCATCGATCGGTCATGTTCATTTAAACACCGCTCATCTTTTGCACTACAGGTGCCAAAGATATTCTTGAAATCATTCATCTTTGCACTACACAGCCAAAGATATTCAATAATATCATCATTTAAGACCGAGGATGATGAAAATATTTTAAAGAACGAATCCGATTGAAACAAAATGACAAGGATTAAGGATTAAGGATTCGTACTTTGTTTTATCCATGTCCAACAATACCTCAAAAATAATCATAGTGGTGTAAAATTCAAGAATGATCAAAACATGGATACAATCAAAGCTAGTATCCAAAATAGATATTTTGGACAAAAAGAAGAAATTTTATTTTTCGATGAATAGTCAGATACGTGAATAGTGTCAGATATCGTGAATAAAGGCCAGTATACGTGAATAGTAACTCCGACACCAAAAGATAGAAATTCCACAAAAAAACATTTTCATGCTTCGTGAATAGTACTCGTGAATAGTAACTCGTGAATAGTAACTCGTGAATAGTAACCCCGACATGAAAAAGTTCCAAATTTGATAAAAACTTCAGATCAACATTTCAAAGATAATGATATGAAGAAATAATATCATTTACGAAAAAAATAATATCCCTTACCTCAAAGAATCAAGATTTGAGGAAAGAAAGGCTCAAGTGATCTTTGAATGAAACTTCAGATCGAACAAAGAACTCTCAAAGTATCTAAATACTCACAAAATACGCTCAATAATATAGAGAGAGAAAGAGAGAAAACTTTGTTTTCGTGTGATTTTCAATTCTAACTTAGCCCTCTATTTATAGGAAAATGTTAGCCGTACAAAGCAGACTTGACCGCTACACCGATGGCTTTACCTACTACTATTGCCACCCACCACATTTGAAATAAAATTCAAAGACATTTTTTCACCAACCACAAGTGGGGCCCACCAATTCTAGAATTTTCCACCAAAATCATTTATAACCTAATTTCAATCACCACCTCTTAAAATTCATAATAAATTATACGCTCATTTTTAATCGGCTCAAAATTTGTAGACATATATACTCAACTTATATATGTATAACATATCCAAAAATTACAACGATCCAACTATCGGATTAAATATTATAACTCACACAATAAAGTCGTAATAACACCGATTTGATCTTTTAATACCTCCAACCCGACAAAATAAAACATCTCAAAGATTAATTCCTTCATTAATAACCACATAAATAAATCCATCATTTATATTCATATAAAATAAATATTTCCTTATCATATGAATCAATAATTAATTATTCACAAATAATATTACGTAATCACATTTACGACAACCAAAATGCTCTTCCTGTGAAAGAGGGGCTTTCCAATAAGGATCTCTCTCATCTTGGCGCCGCAATTAGGTGACCAAACCTCTCTGTAGCATGTAACTTTCTAGACATTCGCCAATAATGTTATCTAATAATATTATTCAAATAATATGAATTATTGATCCGATAATGGGAAATATCGTGGCAAAGTGACAATTATTGAACAACAATAATATAAAATATCAACGCAAACAATTATTGAATCAATAAAATAAAATATTGAATAAAGAACTACCGTGAAAATTATCGAGTAGTGTCATCTTACGTAAGGATCAATAATTCAACAATATACTGCAATACCGCAGGCATCATCTTGCAACCACGCCAGACATCAGATTTTTAACCACCGGGTATTCCAATGCCTTAACTTCAGAATAACTACGCCAATTATTTATAACCACCCAAACTTTGCGTTTTCCTCATCCAATCGCTTTCAGTTATGGGCCCACACATGGTCAGTGGCCATTGTTACCTAATATTCCCAACGAAGATTTAATATTCTACGACCAAACTAATATTCCCCGACAAAAATGAATATTTTATAACCACTTGCTTATTTTGAAATATTTGCGTATTTAACCCTTAACTATCCACATTAATCAAATCAACCCTTACTATTTCAAAATAATAAATAAAGGAAATTCCTTTTTTATTTAAAAAATTTCGGGGTCTTACAGTTGTTGCACTTAAGCTAAGACGACGTCGTTACTGGTTAAACACTTAAGCTAAGTTACAAATCATCTCATCTAAATAACATGTACGTTTACCCCTAGACTCTAGCGGCAGTGAATAATTAAATGGAAGGACACTACTTCAATAGTTTAAAAAAAATTAGTCAAAAATAAGAAAATAAATATTTTTAAAATATATAATTATAAAAAAAATCCTATAGAGATGATACTAAATTTTTCTATTTTCATTTTCTTAATAACCTATTTGTCATCTTTAAAATTAATTCTTAGAGGTAGAGACCAACAAATAGAATTAGTATTGAATTCCAACACCAAACATCCCAAATTCCCAATATTATAAAATAATTACCATGACTAATCATATTTTAAAAATTAATTCCATTTTAATTTCATAATCGATCTACCATCGAGCACACACTCACTAAGAACCTATTCGTGAATGACTTATTTTAAAATGACTTATAAGTTCAAATATAAGTTAACTTATAATTTGTTTTAAATTGTGACTTATAAGTAAACATATTCGACATCAATTTGACTTATAAGTAAAAAGAAGGTGTTTGACTCATAATGAGTTATAAGTTAAAATCAAATGTAAAGATTACTAAAAATAACATTAATAAAAAGAGGGACAAAATAGAATAGGAGCAAAATAGACATTACATTTAGTTAAACTAGCTTATTTAAAATGACTTATAAGTCACAAATAATTACTTTTGTTGACTTGAAACTCAAATTACAAATCAAAAAATAAGTAGTTGTCAAACACCTTAATAGTGAAAAATAACTTATAAGTTGGTTTGACCAACTTATAAGTTGTTCACGAACAGGGCCTAAAGGGGTGTTTGACACTAACTTATAAATTGGTTAAACTAACTTATAAGTCATTTGTTACTGTTAAAGTATTTGGTAACGACTTATTTTTTAACTTATAAGTTGATTTATAAGTCAAAATAAATAACCCACAATTTATACTTATTTAAAAATGACTTATAAATCGCTTCTAATAAGTTGGTTCCACCAAATATAAAGTTCATTTTGGACTCTTCTATTTTGGTTAAATTACATCTCTTTCCCTTAACCGCCCCAATCCATCAAATTGGGAACTCCCAAATCATTTCGCTCAGACTTTGATATAGAGAGAGAAGAGAGAGAAAATGGTGTCACCGATAGCATGGGGTATATGAGAATAATGACAGGGACAATTCTCGGGGGAGTTCTTGCTTCTATGTGATGCATCGCCTTGAATTTAATTAGCTACAAGGTTATCTAATTTTATAATTTCAAAATCCCTCCATTTTTTCTGATTATTAAGCATTATTAGTACTAATTTCACTGATTTTAGTGTTTCTAATTATTTTCAGGCAAAGTGGAATGAGAGATTGAGGAAATACAAGGAAGAATTCAGCAAGAAAGAAATTTCTGATGAGTTTCAGCAAGAATCAATCTAGTATTTCACTATTTCTGTCCCCAAACGCTCCTTTTCTCTTTTTGTTTTGGGTTTTCTTTTTATTTTTCATTGTGTTTTGTTTTGAGTTAATTAGGATTTTCTAGGGGTTTGTTTGTTTGCAACTTGTTAATGATGTTGCACCAGAGCAAGTTTCACCACACTTGCATCAAGAATATATAATAAACTCACTTAGACATGTATACATATGTTTTGACCGTTCAATGCAGTTTTTGTACCATCTTTTATTGATTCATAAATCTTTTTACCATTTGAGACTTTGCCAAAAAGATGTAAGTTAAAGGTTGGTATTATTGTGAATCTTTGATATGATGTAAATTAAAATTCAGTTATGTAACCATTTTCAGCGAAAGGAGGTGAATAATACCTAGCTATGGAACCTATGTTAGAAATCTCCAGCAGTGGCAAGTTTGCTAGTGACCATGAGTTAAAAATCCTTGTACTCGTTTTCGAAATCCGACAGTTATGTTACAAGCTTGGCAAATCACTTACTTGTTTCATATAAAGCTGGTGAAAAAATCTTTGAGATGTGGTAGCCAGTAGGTTATGGAAAAGTGTATGCTACAAGGGAGTAGGGGTATGTGACTATAAGAAATTCACTGCTTCATTTGGCAGAATAAGAAAATTCCGTGAAATATTACTCTCTTAATCTGTTTCTGTATTGCAAGTAATAGATAACAACTTGAAGGGAATTATGTCTTCATACTATAAATTTGGTTCACCATCACATATGATGTTAATAAAGCTCAAGCTGTTCAAAACTAGATGGTAAGAAGATAGTTCATGGTGTTTGCAGAAAGTATTATTGCTAATAACCTTATGAATCTAATTATATTTTTACTGTTATCATCTTTTTAGTATTCAAATTTTGGAGTGAATAAGATATGACAACACAAAACCTCCTCCTATACCTGAACTTAGTTAGACATACAAATCCCTCCCAAAAAAAAAAAAAAAAAACTCCCCCTCTCTCTCCTGTATGATGAAGGTAGTTTATTTTTCTTGTTTGTCTTTTATCAGAGGTTTCAAATAATGTAATCTTAAGTCAATTTTGTAATAACTAGTTCATTTCATTTTAATGTGTTGAAATCACATTGAAATCAAGAATGCCACTGCATAGTGAAATGGAATGTGGAAGGGAAACAAAGCTTATGTATTCATCATGTCATGTTCTTCTTCTTTTTCAAATAGCAAATCTATTATTGTAGATTGAGCAGTATGTACTCACTAGATATTAAGAATCAATAGTGTTTGTCTTTTTTTTATCATCATTGTATACTATGAAATTTATGTGATTTATTATTATTATTATTATTATTATTATTATTATTATTATTATTATTATTATTATTATTATTATTATTATTATGTGATTGATTCACTTAACATATATTTCTGTGCATTTTGTTCCCAGGATTTAAAGGTCAAATCTTCGCCTCCTGTTCAGACTACAACACCTATATATAATGATCCTACTATCATACAGGTAAAAACATTTATCTTAATAGTTCATATATGGACCATTCTGCAATATAAGAATATATGGGCTTAATTAGTCCCTTAAATTTATAATCAATGTATGACAGTGTAGTCTTGAAATAAGGTTTCCATCAACTTTGCAATATATGTAATCTGATGAAATTGAGAATCAACTTGAGTTTGATTCCATTTTACTAATTTTTAAGATACTTAACAATCTGCTTTCCTAGATTGCTTTATGAATTTTATGTTAGGTGTTGCCTAATTAGTTAAACTCCACTAACAATAACTTAATATGTCTGCAGTCTCACTATCCACAAGATGCAGCAACATCTATGAGCTTGCCTTTTACTGAAACTAGATCTCAACGAGATCTTAGTTCCTACATTGCGCAGGTTGGACCCCTGAGTTGGCACCATAAAGCAGTGTACCCTTATATCAGCCTAGTGGGAGTTCAGGGTCATGGGTTTCATTGCATCCTTCTCCAGCCACAAATAACGGTAGTTTGCCTTTGCCAATGTATTTGCAAGGATTTTGGTATAAAAATGATTGACATATTTTAGGGGATGAATTATCCAACTATTATATTGTAATGTTGTAACGTGAATGATTTTAAATGATGTATATAATATTTTTTATGTTTTATTTTATATTGTATTTGTGTTTGTTGAATAAATGTGCGACGGTCTTTTGGCCTATAGCGTTGACGGTCTTTTGGCTTATAGATTATTTTTGGTTAAATATGATGGAAAGTTAAAATTAAGTTAATCTATTGTTTTAGTTGGTTCAGGTATGGTGGATACATTGAAAAAGCTCTTTCAACTTTATTTTAATTACTAATATAGTTTTCTCAGTTCAAAAAGTTTTCATGTAATATAAAAAAAGAGTTATTGAAAACACTCGCTCTTATCTTATCTTATTAGTACTAATTTTTCCGTTATGATATTTGTAATATTTTGTATTGGTTGAAAATTCTTCCTTGGAAATGATATCAATGGTTCTTCAGAAGACTGATAATGTTATATTCCTGAGCAAGATTTTATTTTTACAACAATACAAGATTTAATTTTGAGTTATTTGCTAGGAACATATCATTGTGATAACTAATCCACTTTAAGTTTGATTGTTTTTATTATTATTTTTTACATTTATTGTTCACTTTGGCATAAAGTACAATTCAACTCTATTTATATGATTGATCCATGATAGTGGGCTCATATGATATATCATAGGAGTAGAATCATAGATGGCATTAGCGAAATATGCAACGAAAATAAAAATTGTTGTTAATGAATGTGGTTCATATTAAAAGAATGAAATATAAAGAACAAAAAAACTTTCGTTGCCCACGATGAGGATAAATCAAGTGGTTAGAAATTTTGCAACGAATTTCTAACGAATTTTGTTTCCAAATTTTGCATGATAATGTTATATTCCTGAGCAAGATTTTATTTTTACAACAATACAAGATTTAATTTTGAGTTATTTGCTAGGAACATATCATTGTGATAACTAATCCACTTTAAGTTTGATTGTTTTTATTATTATTTTTTACATTTATTGTTCACTTTGGCATAAAGTACAATTCAACTCTATTTATATGATTGATCCATGATAGTGGGCTCATATGATATATCATAGGAGTAGAATCATAGATGGCATTAGCGAAATATGCAACGAAAATAAAAATTGTTGTTAATGAATGTGGTTCATATTAGGCAATGAAATATAGCAACAAAAAAACTTTCGTTGCCCACGATGAGGATAAATCAAGTGGTTAGAAATTTTGCAACGAATTTTCTAACGAATTTTGTTTCCAAATTTTGCAACTACTTATGAATTTCGTTGCAAAAAGTGAAAGCCTAACACAATCTGCAACGAAGGATAAGTTTCGTTGCTAAATATACACTTTTAGCAATGACTTATAAAGTCGTTGCCTGAAAAATCGTTGCTAAAGCCCCATTTTTAGTAACAAAAAAGCTTTCGTTGCCCACGATGGCGGGAAAGCAAGTGGTCGAAAATTTTGCAACGAATTTCTAACGAAAATTTTTCCCGCTAATGAATTAGCAACGAAATTTTGCAACGACTTATGAATTTTGTTGCAAAAAGTGAAAGCCTGACACAATCTGCAACGAAGGACAAATTTCGTTGCTAAACATATACTTTTAGCAACGACTTATAAAGCCGTTACCCGAAAAATCGTTGCTAAAGGCCCATTTTTTTGTAGTGTTTATAGTAAGTATGGGTTATTTGATTGTATGATGTTATGTCTATAGCTTGAGTTGTTATTTTATTCTTGAATCTGGATAATTCTCTGAGGCATACTTGATTGGAATTTCATTTTGGCCGAAAAACTTGGGACTCACTTGCATCATAGTATAGTTTGCATAGAATGTAGTTGCATTGCATTATTTATTGTGGTATGCATTGCTTGAGGGCAAACAATAGTTCAAGTTTGGGGGTATTTGATAAGTAAGTTTTATACCTACTTATTGGGTGCTAACTCACTGGAATTATGCTCATCTCAAGTAGTTTTTATTATGTTTATTTGCATTTTATGTTTATTTTGCAGTATTTGTAGTTGGAACTCCTATGGCAAGGAAAGACATGGAAAAAACCAAGAAATGGCATGGCTGCATTAAGCTAGCAAAAGTATGGCAACATGGACGTGAGCAAATAAGGAAGAAGATTATTGAAATGGAGAAGTGCAGAAGTAAGGAAGTGAAGAAGAAGAATGCAACAATCAAAGAACAACAAAGCAAAAGCTAGCGGAATGTAAAGCATAAAGAAAGAATTGCCACCGCCACCTCAAGAAAGAACTAAACATGGCGCGCCCGCGCCTAAGGCAAGACAGAGGAAGATTATGCAGCTGTGCGGCCGCGCATCAACAACGAAGGATTATGGTGCGCCTGCGCCAAGACCTCGACAGACATGTTCATAGCGCACCCGCGCCCGTAATGCATTATAAGCTCGCACAGCCGCGCGAGTCTTTTACAGTCAATTTTGCTGACTTTTTGTAATTTGAAGTTGAGCACTTTTGGCTCAACAAAAAACGATATGGTTGGCACCAGAGACGTGTTCAGAGTAGTTTTTATCAGTTTCATATTATCATTAGGGTTCTAAGGTATTAGATATTCTAAAAATGATTTTGAGCATTTTGATTACTACATTTTGCTCTTGCTTATTCTAGATTACTAAATAAAATCTAGTTTTCATTTCTGGAGATTGTTGGTGATTTGGACAAGCCTGGAACATAACTTGCAGCAGGAATTTGCAGATTTGATTCTCTCATTTCGTTATAACTTTTTGTTTGCATTTTTAATTCCATGTTTTGCTTTGATCCCATAATGGCTTTTCGTTCAGAAATGAACTAAACTCCATTATGGGATTCTAATAGATCTTGATGTGTAGTTTAAATATGTATATCTGAATGTGTTGTTGTATATTTATTATTGGATTACCCATTATGATTGAGCTTAATGAATGAATGTTTGATCACCAATCACACTATGTGCTTGTATGGATTTGAAAAATGAAATATGAGTATGGATTAAATCATAATGGCATATGTTCATGAGGCTGATTGGTTTAAGCTTTGTGATTCATGGACCGGATAGACATATACCGTTTCATCACGTGTAGTCATTAAAAAGAGCTTGCATTTAAATCATATTTGCTTTAAACTCACATAGAAATATAGTGAATTTGGTAATCGTGATGCTTACATGATTTCTATCAAATGTGGAGGTTATGTGAATTGGTCATAGTTCATTGAAAAATGGTTATGTCCGCCTTTGTGCTCTTGACTAGTTTTCTATGATAAATATTTAAACATTACATGAGGGTTGCAGTTTAGATGAAACATTAAATGAAATTAGAATCTCATTCTTCCCCAATTTGATTACATTACTTTAGTAATTATAATTTTTATTTCATAAATTAATTTAGAATTAAATTTAATTGTGAAGTGATCGTTTAAGCATATAAAAATAGTGATATAGTTGTTGCATGATAATTTAGATTTAACACATTTCTCCGTGGATCTATAATTTTCTTACTCTGTACTACTTGTTGACCCATGTATACTTGCATGATTTAGAGTCCTTTTTGTTAAACTAGAAAGGAGGCAACATATACTGCTTTGTAAAGGTTGATAAAAGAAGATAAAAGACTGCTCAATTTTAAAACTGATAAAAATAGAACTGTGATTAATACACCAGTTTACAAAATAAAGCATTAAACTATTCTCAATATGCTTATAAAGTATTAAATAGTTTAGCTTCTTACCAATGTAAGACTTAAAGAAAATAGTTTTTCCAAACCTTTTTATATACCCCACTTTGGATACAATTTAAATACAATATATAATTCCTACTTAAATCATACTCCCTCCGTTCCTAAAAGATTATCGTTTTAGAAGAAAAAATTTGTTCCAATTTATTTGTCGTTTACAACTTTCTAGGAGAATAAATTATTTACTTTTCTATATCACCCCTACCTTCTCTCATTGTCCCAAGAAATTATCTCCCTTGTATTAATAGTTTTCAACTTCTCATAAAGGGGTAGTGATGGAATTTCAAATAAATTTTAATTGTTAAATGATAGTATTAAATGACTTTCTTAATCCATGTGCAAAAATCGTAAATGACAATCTTTTAAAAATGGAGGTAGTATATTGTCCTTTCTAATTCTCCTTATTATAGACTATCAAATGTGTGACGCCCCCAATATTAGGTATACGTCACCCATCTTGGGTCGCCACTTACATGGTATATAAATTCAAATACAAACTTAATTATACATCTGTCGTGTAACATACGACAATACATAAACTGAGAGTTCTAATAGGAATATTGTCATTTAGACAATATCCATACTCAAGGAGTCCTCATTACATTTATTGTCACACTATTTAACAGAATAGTGAGGACTACTAATGCTATCTTCGGGACCATCACTCTTTTCCCCGACTCGTCCCCGCCTATATTCTCATTTCAAGAGAAAACGGTGAAAGAAAGGGTGAGCTCAACTAGCCCAAAGAAGAAATATTATAACTAAGATAATGCGAATAAATTATCAATAGTCTTCAACAATGTTAAACTGATAAAATACAATAGACAACCAGTTTAACTGCAGCGGAATATGCAATCCATTAAAAGAGTCAAGTAAAAAATAAAGTCTACTATCTTTTAGGTTTTAAAAGGTTTTCATCAATTTTTATCACTAAGACTCAGTTTAATGAATAAACCACAATATCTAATCATCCACGTACCACGGCCAAGGATTTTCATCAAATTATCAATGGTCATGACTATACCGAATCATCCCTCGGTCATAATCATACCAAAACTATCATCATCATTGCATTCTGTGCCATCGAGGACTTTTGTCACATCATTTATATCAAGCCATGATTATACCGAATGATCCCTGGTCATAATCATACTAAGTTCATCTATGCACGTAAGCCAAAGATAACATAATATAACATGAGGATGATGACAATGACATAATAATTCAATAAAACAAGTTCACGAATTAATTTATTCAGAACTAATAACGTCCAAATTGTCAACATGATCTTCGCTTTGTAGAGTAAAATTCAAGAATGCTCGAAAAATATTTTCATTAAAATTTGGATGAAGCGCAAATATCAAGGATATTCCACTAAATTCATGGAGTATAGAAGTCAAAATTTTAACTTATTTGAGTATAATAGCGAATGAAATAACAAAAGAAATCACCACATGCATGCGGTACTTAAGATAGGCAAAGTTATTCCAATGAATAATAAATACAAAATAATAAAAAGCGGAACTGTAGGTGTAAAACACATGATGAGGATATTCCAATAGAATAATAAAGAGAATAATAAAGAGAGCGGAACCGAATTAAAGCATAAAGCCTGAGCAAGGATGTTCCAGCGGAATAATAAAATAATAGAAGAATGTCACCAAGTATAGGGAATTCCGCATATACAGGTTATTCCAATAGAATAAATTAGAATGAAATAATATAAGGATTTCACCAAGTATAGGGGAGTCACGCGATACAAAAGTTATTCCAACAGAATAAATAAGAATGGAATAACATAAGGATTTCACTAAATCTGTGGTACGCCATGGCGACACAGTTATGTATAGGGTATCTGGATATCTGAGTTATTCCAACCAGAATAATAAAGAATGGAATAATGAAGTTCTCTTCGTGAATAAGAAAGAATAACACACCTTACTTGGATACAACAAATAATATCCCTTACCTTAGAAGAGTGAATATTGGAAAAATGAAGTAGCAAAATACTTTTCTTCTTCTCTCTATTGCTTTCTCTCTACAGAGTTTTAGTGAATTGTAAGAGATAATGAAGGAATGAGCTTTCTATTTATAGAAAAACCTGGGGTGGCTCTTGGTCTTAACGAAGGGTCAAAATGACTCTTGGTAATATTGAAGAGACAAACTACTATTTCGAAGGGTAATTAACCATTGGAACACAGAGAGACAGAGTTAACTCTTCGTAATATGAAGGGACAACTACTATTTGCGAAGGGGTAATTACTATCGATTTAAGGTAATTACTATCGACGAAAGGTAATTACTATTGAAGAAGGTAATTACAATCGATTGAAGGTAAATACTATTGAACGAAGGTAATTACTATTCACAAAGGTAATTACTATTCACAAAGGTAATTACTATCGATTTGAAGGTAAATACTTATCGATTGAAGGTAATTACTATTCACAAAGGTAATTACTATTCACAAAGGTAATTATTATTGAAGAAGGACTCTTAGATGATGACATATGGCCCCCCCCCAATAAAATAATCAAACTTACCACAAACGTCCTCATAACAGACTCTTTATATACATCAAGGATTGAATAAATATTACCACAAATCATTTTATTTTTAATCAACACATATTTAATCTTTCAACAATTATTAATCATTTATAACTTGTCGTCTCAATTAATAATTTAATACTATAACATATTATATGAGATGATAATTGTGACAATAATTGAATCAATAATATAAGAGATATGATCGCAAAGAATTATCGTAGCAATAATTGAGCATAGGTGAGTGACTTCTCACGTAAGCATCAATAATCAATATCGTGTGTTACTATACAACTACGGCAGACATCGCACTTTTACTACCGGGTAGTTCAGCGGTTTTAAGCGGTAACACCTCCGCCGTTTATAGAAAAATAATTTTGTCAAAGCTAACTACGACAATACTTCCGTCATATGTGGTCCATTAATGATTGAGCCGTCGCATTTAATATTCCTCGACAAAAGAATATTCCCACCAAACGAATATTTTATAACAACTTGCTTACTTTGCAAAATTTATAAATATTACCCACGCCTATAACATTATATCAAATTTATTCCATAATATTCAAAAATATTATTTATAAAAAAAAATTCATCTTTATTTATAAAAGCTGGGGTCTTACAAAATGCACTTGTAATTTTATTTAAATTCAACCAATTAATGGGTTTAAATTAATTCTAAAAATTGATTAAAACTCAAAAAATAAAAGATATATTTAACAATCTCCCACTTGTTTGAAAAACTACTTTTCTTCAAACAACTTTTTATTTATCAACTCTGAGACTTGTATACATAATAGAAGGTGTGACGAACATTGAACTTTCTTTTAGTATAAACAACTCAATGTCATATCAAAATAGATAATGTCTGTAGAATGAACCTTTATTCCAAATGATATAACCAGAACTATCATACACACACAAAACCTCCCCTTACGGTGAACATTATCATTGCTTTGTGCTATTAAAGCCATGCGCAATATCCTGTTTCTTGAACTTCTAAGAAAGTAAATCATAACTCTCTATAAGAAGCGGCTTCACTTCTAGTTCATATAGGCAAAGTGTTTCTCTAGCACTTCAGTTGTTATAAGTGCAACACTTTGTTAAGAGCATAGCTCATCCTCTATCACGCAACAGACGGTAGTATCATAAACTACATATGAGACCAAGTTGATAGTAACACAGCCAACAACTATGACTTGTTTTTCCCATTGAACCTATAATCTAGGGGTAACCTTGTGACGCCCCCAAAATAGGTCCACACAACCCATTCCGAGTCTCCAAATACATGGTATAGAAACCAAATACAAACTTCATTAATACAACTGTCGTACAAAATACGACAACATATACACTGTGAGTTTTAATACGAATATTGTCTAGTAGACAATATCCAAACTCAAATAAAGTCCTCATTACAATGATTGTTACACTATTTTACAAAATAGTGAGGACTGCTATGATAACCATCTTGGACCATTACTCCACTCCCCGACTAGTCCCAGCTACATTCTCGCCTCCTGAGAAGAACAGTGGAACCAAAAGGAAAAGGGTGAGCTCAACTAGCCCAGTAAAGCATATTATGACTAAGATAATATAAAACAAATTATCCTTAGTCCTCAACAGGGGAAAATCTGATAGAATACAATAGACAACAAGTTTTAGAATACAACTGCAGCGAAAACATCAATCCATTAGAAGAGTCAAGTAGAGCTTGATATCTACTATCTTCTATGATTTAAAAGTCCATCATCAATATTTTATCCCTGTAACATCATTCAATAAATATTTCAAATCAAAGAATTATCTATGCACTACGGGCCAAGAATATTCGTTAGTATACCCAGTGGTCATGATCATGCCAAACAGCTGTCCATCTATGCACTATGAGCCAAAAAGGACTTTCACCACAAACCTTATCTGTAACATTAAAGGTTATGATTATACAAATACACAATTCCTGGTCATAATCATACCAATCAACAATCCATCTTTGCACTACGGGCTAAAGATGACTTTCACCACAATATAAGCATGAGGATGATGACAATGATATAAAGATTCAATCAAATGAGATCAAAGATAAATATTAGAGATTTTCTAATTCAATTTATCCAGAGTTCAAAAATGTCCAAATTATCAACATGATAACTATTGTGAAGTAAAATTCAAGAATGATATTCATGTATCAAAAATAATTTGGATAGAAAAGAAAATTAAATTATGTTGTGAATAGTACTCGTGAATAGTACCGTATGAATAATACTGTATGTATGAATAGTACCGTATGAATAGTGCCCATGAATTGTACCGTGTGAATAGTACCCAGACATGAAAAGTTTAAAATTTAATAAGAACGTTCAGACCAATATTCCAGTGAAATGATATTAGATGAAGCGCAAAACTTAAGGGATTTCTAATCATTCCAGGAATTATAAAAGCAATACTTACCATAGTAAGTTTAAATTTAGGAATATGAAATGAAATAATATCCCTTACATAATATGAAGTATGCAAGAAAATAATATTTCTTACGAGTAGTGCAATAAAATAATATCCTTTACCTTAGTAGAAACTAGATTTGACTGAAATATCGAATATTATCCTGGGAAAATCTTGCACAAAAAGCCACACTCAAAGTATTCTTATACTCAAAAGAAATACTCACAATATTATAGTAGGAAAGCTTGAGAATTTTGGTGTGTTTAGGAAGGAGGGTTACCCCCTATTTATAGTGAAATTCGGAGGAAGGAACAAACGCAATCTGCCTAACTTTGCTTTTTTTCTTCTCTGCCTAATTTTTTTTTTTTACTTTCCAAGCCTAACTTCCTAACTTTCATTGGTTGAGGGCCCATGAAATAGGAAAACATGCTTTGCAGGCAAATTTCTCATCAACCCACTTAGGAAAAAAAAGGACAATGCTACACTGCTTTTGAAAACAAAGCATTCAAATACAATTTGCTTACTTTCGTCCCTTTAATCACATGCTTATATATATATATATTATAATATTATTATTTAAACAATTATAATATATTATAATAATATATATGAATGAATATTTTATCGGAGGAGATAATTATAATTCCACAGAAAATAAGTTAAACTTTCAACAAATATTTCATGCTAAAATTCTTTCATCTATATCAAAATTGAACCAATATCCACCATATAATAATTATTCACAATTAATATTATAAGCTCACAATATTAACAACCATATCATTCCCAAGAAAGAGAGGGCTTTCCGATAAGGATTTATCTTTATTGGCGCACAATTATATAACCTAACCCCTTTTCTCGATAGAGTTTTCTAGACATTGCCAATAATGCTAACTAATAATATGAATAATCGTGTCGTGTCAATTATTGATCTAATAATATAAAATATTGTGCAGATGATACTGTGATAATAATTGAATCAATAATATGAGATACTATGCAACAATTACTGTGATAATTATTGATAGAAACTGAGTGGCTTCTTACGTAAGAATCAATGATCAGAGATACTGTGCAATATCGTGTGCTACTGTGCAACCACACATATTATTGTACTTTTATCACCGGGTATTTCAACAGTTAACGGTAAAAGTTTTGCCATTATTTTTTATAAAAAAGTTATTTATGTTGCTTTCTATATCCGATAGTAATTAAGTTATGTGGTCGACCAATGATTGCACCGTCGTACAGATATTCCCCGATAAAAAGAATATTCCTCGACCAAATGAATATTATATGACAACTTGCTTACTTTGCAAATTTTTCAAATATCACCCATAACTAAAGCATTATATCAAATCAACACCTTATTATTCAAAATAATAATTAGAAAAATTAAATCTTTATTCATAAAAAGTTGGGGTCTTACAATCTCCCCTCCTTATGAAATTTCATCCTCAAAATTGATGTACGTACCTGGTATGTCGAAGAATTGAGGATACCTTGTTTTCATTTCAGATTCCAACTCCCAGGTCATTTCCTCAATATCGTGGTTTCTCCATAAAACTTTAACTTGAGGTATAACATTTGAGCGTAAAATATGTTCCTTTTTATCCAAGATTTTAACAGGTACCTCTTCATACGTTAAATCTTCTGCTATCTCGTCTTATTCTAATTCAATAATGTGGTTCTAGTTTTTCACATATTTATGTAGCATGGATATGTGGAAAACGTTATGAACACGAGACATACTTGGCGGGAAGACGAGTCTATAGGCCACAGTTCCTACTCGATCGAGGATTTCAAATGGACCAATGAATCGAGGGTTGAGCTTTCCTCTCTTTCCAAATCTCGTAACTCCTTTCCATGGAGAAACACGTAATAATTCATGATCTCCAATTTAACACCCTGGAAATCCAGTTTATTTTCACACCCGGATTCCATACGCCATGATTCCATCTCCTTCCAAACATACATCATTATATAGCTAAATATAACAACATACATTCTCAAATCCCAAGTTCTAAGACCTTATAACCTCTTTCATTACAAATAATGATAATTACATTATTCTTTACATCTTACAAGAGTGACTTTTATCTGCCACCAAGGATACATATCAGTTCATTAAACTAATCTATAGTTCAATTAAACTATTCTATATTACATGTCTTGGCTTGCTATTCACGCACATTCACATACTGAATGACACTTCGTCTGGATACCGATCAACTTGATCTTTACGGGATCCTTAAGTTCTTTCTAACATCATTCGCTGAAAATGTTTTTATTTAAAGCAAGTGTGAACATTCAATTGCTCAGCAAGTCATAGCAGTTGAATAAACAACTTCAAGAATTCAAAAATTCTTTTAAGACTTCAATAACCGAACAAAGGTTATGAAGCAGCTTGAATAATAGGAATAATCTCTGATTCCTATCATCTTAAAACATTAGTCCCATACTTTTTGAAATACTTTCATTCTTCTACTTTTTTCCATACACATCCTGTCTGGCTAGAATCATTAGCACATATTTAACAATAACTGTTCATGTATAAATAGGACACACTCATATTGAACAGTTCAATCACAAAACAGTTTATCTCATAGAAATACCGAAGTGTTCAAATTGTGGCATAAGGCCTCATACATACTACCACCTTGTACATATATCGCACATATGCACATAGACAAGACTTCTCAAGTTCAACATCTGAGAAGTTTAAGAAACTAGAATTCATGTAATATGAATGAAGTTAGGAAACTTGCCTTACACACAGCTATAGCTTACGTTGAACTGCTCATTCCAATCCCTATATAACACATAATGAAATAGCACATACACCAATTAGTCATATACTTGACTTACGCATTGGTTTACTTAACTTTACTTCTTAGGGTTCACATTCTTGTAATCTAAGTTTACGTGACCAACTTTCTTTACCGGTTTACGGATTCATGACATACGGAGATGTCTTACTCATACGATCATCATCTTTGATGATTTACATTCTTATCTTCTTCTTATAACCTTTCTAGGACTCAGCACACATCGCATTTGTGCTAATAGTCCAAATGGTACTCTGAGTTGTTTCCCACAAACAACCAACAAAAAAGTTCCTGTCTTGTCTACACTGTCTTTCACAATGAGTTAGATCGGTTGCTAATTTCGTATATACATTCGCTCTCTGAAAAATTGTTTAGCCCAGCTCCCATATGTCAACCATCAAAGATTACGATTGTACCACAACCTAACTTTATCTTAACCTATTCGAACCATTAAACTATAATGTTCATTAAGTCAATTTATTATTCCTTATGGCTTTCTGGCAACTAAATGCCATACCTCAGGATTCATTCTTTATCGTTTAAGTCATACAGTCTTTTGTATACTTGAACGATCATTCAATGTCAACACTATGCGTTCATAGCATTAAACATTTTACATTACCTTATTCATATCTTACAACGTCTGGTTCATTCAACTCGGAATGTTATCCAAGTTATAATTATTAACTCGGCTTCTTAATGTTATACATCATTGTCTTTAATTAAGTTTCTTCACCATTCACGGTTATTCATTACTCTTCATTGTCTTACGGTAAAACCATACACAGAGTGTATGTTCTGTCCGTTTAATATTCGCGTACACTCAACCCTCACGTCGGCTAAACTGTTTAACGCTTACTTCATTCTAACATTCTCTATCCGACTCATAATTCATTAATCTTACTACCATTTATTACGACTTTCTTGATAAATTCATATCTTACTTACTACTTTCATCAATGTCTAAGTCATACAACCACTATATACTTGGAACGTTCGTCCGACACGAATACGATTCACGAGGATCGTTTACGTATTCTGCATTCACGTTACTCGTCTCTTAATCTCTCGCTCGTTATTCATCCCATGAACCCCATGTTCATTATTCTTTCTTAATGCCGAAGTCATACGCTTCGTTGTATGCTAAGATCGATCGTTCATCGCAACTGCGTTGTGTTCATAATGTCTATACGCTTTACACTTAACTCTCATTACGACATCATAACATCGAAATGTTATACATCATCCTCGTCACTCAACGTCTAAGTAATCACCATCATAGCAATCCCACACGTTCGTTTTATCGCGACTACGGTCCCCGGATATCGGTTACGTAATTTAGCGTTTACATTCTTTGTCTTTTAATCCCGTTAAATCTTTCCGTTCAACCTTTACTAAAGGTTTAAATCACTTGTTTAAGTGTTATTTTCTGTGAACTTCATGTTCATTATCTTTATGTACACTTACCCTATGAATTGAGCAATAAAAAGCTCATTTTTGGGCCTTGCCCTGCACCGGCGCTGCAGCGTCGGTTCCCTTCTTCTTCTTCGGGTTGCGGCACCACTCAGTAGTAGCTGATGGCCCAGGTTGGTGCTGCGGCGCCGCCTCTCAAGGCACAGCTGGCGCTGCGGCGCCAAGCTTAGAATTTCCAAAATTTTTCTAAGTCTTGGAAATTGTTTGAGACACTTAATTTACGATCACATAACTTCTTCGTTATAAATCAGAACGAGGTCGTTCATAAGCCATTTTCTTCCTTATCTTACGTACTTCAACTTCCCTCAGACAAATATTTATTCTACATCCATTAACATGTCATTCAATTGGCTTAAATTCTATCCTTTATTCGTTTTATGTTATTAACGCTCATCGTTCGTTCATCCGTAATTCGGTCATCCGAACTCGGAACTCGTTCGTTCTTGAGTCCATGACTCATGTTTTCTACGTTCTCTTACATTCTTATGAAACCCTACTTATTCGGGTACATTTTGTGACACCCCCAAATCCCGGTACTTCATTACCTTAAGATTTGGTGTTCACGTAATCAAAACATTTATATATGACTACCCAATAATAATAAATTGAATAATAAAAACCTACCCATACATGATTACTTAAATAAAAACATTATCTCCCAGGTTCTCTAACCTTTAATCCAATCATTCAAGTGCGAAAATAAAATTATTACATCACATCATTATTAAAAGTCTATCATCATAATGATAAAGAAAAATTACAAGTCTTCATCACTTATACATTTTTCCCTTTCCTTTGCTAGTTGTAGGTTTATCTACCTTCTCAACCATAGCTGCAATAAATGTATAAATATGCAAGAGTTAGCAAACAAAGCTCACTTGAGATAAGAATAAATATCTTTACAACATTCGCCAAATAATAGGCTCAATAAAACTGAATGATATGTTCTATTATCATTACAACATTTGCCAATTCATAGGCTCAATAGAACTGAATGACTTGTTCTATTAACATTTTTAAATATATAACTGAGGGTCAAATGACCACGAACCATGTCCACAGTTATAAGTAATCTTTCAACTTTAACTAACTTGATCGTATGACTATAAGGACTCCACGTGCTTGGGGGATCAATCCTTTCGACAATGTATTGTGCACAACCATTTCAATGCTAAGCGTAAACCCCTAAACATAGGGTTGTTTATCTCGATATTTAGAGTACACGTCCGCACCAAAGAAAGTTTGGTTTGGATAAGCTTTCAAGGGTAATTGAAGTTTAATGATCATCAACTAGGGAACTATTTGAATCCACAATGCTTGATAATACAACAGTTGTTTAATAACAACATAACTTAGAACATTTGAGAATCATAAATGAACTGATTCTACATATCTAACTCATTCTTGAAATAACTATAGAGCATAAGTATTCAATAGAATGAATAAAATGGTTAACCTTTGCTTGAATAGTAAAATAAGCTAGGTTCAAGTTTTATAATATTAGAAATCAAATTTCTGAACTTTAAGAAACTTGCTTAACTGTAAACAAGTTAGAATGAATCAATCAATTGAGAATTTCCAATAACACTAGAGTTTGAGTTTGCTAAAATGGATTTTAGGAACAATTAACTTATTCAATAACAGTTGAGATAAAAACTTGCTCAATCAAAAGTATGCATTTATAATAATAGAACTAACTAAACGAAAATGTAGAGTTAGAAAACTTGCACAATGTAATAAACGAACTAGCTCAACGAAAGTGTAGAGTTAGAAAACTTGCTTTGAACGTAAGCTATAAAATTAAACTCACGATCACCTACAAATAATTTTAGAACCACAATACCTATTAGACATGCTAACAAATCATAACATGTTCATTACCTTTCACATTTCAGAAACTCTAAGTGTTTTACTTCGCAACACTTGTCTAACTTTCATTATGTATACTAAATTACCACATAACGCGTTTTTGATTTACTAATCATTTTTGCAACTTTGATCATACTAACCACAACTCACTATGTTATGTTAACCTTAACATTACACATTTAACATGCTAACACAATTTCAGACCATATTATGACACTTTCCCAAATCTGCAGAAATAACAGAAGTCAGAATCTCAAACCAGGGTATGGTTGCAATTTGTATTGCATACAAAGGCTTAGGACCCAAAGCAATGGTGGTAGTTTTGCCTTAACGCAGGCGACAAAGCTGCAGGTGTTTAGGCAGACAGCAGAGAAGGCTATGAGCAGAGCCAACTTTAGCCCAACAAACACAAATTTCACCCAATAAACAGTAATATTAACACGTAAAATAAATATACAACTATCATAAACATGATTGCTCACATTTACAACCAATTAGAACAATTTAACACTAACTAAAACCATTTTAATTTCTCCAAATTCAAGTTTTCATACAAAAACTCCATTTTCGAGTTCCTTCACAAAATTGAACACTGTGATTTCAATTCTTGTCCAATTTACTTCATTCAAGTTATGTTACGCTTGTTTCTTAATGAACTATCATATACAAGCGTCAATTTACAGTTTAATATAAGAATTGACCATCTAAATTGGTACTTTCCTAAGCCATACAAAGAATACATACACTGTCAAATTTTCTTCCTACTGTCAAACCGAAATTAGCATGCAATTGTTGTTTAAACATAATCTCTATCATCATATATCCACATAATCACAAGTAATACATTGTAAAGCAACAATTCAAAATATGAAATTCACAGAACATGAAATTTTGTCGTAAAACCCATATATGCACACATATATATATATATATAATACTAATGTTGTGTAAAAATACATTGAAGTTGATTGCAATCCTTGTTAACTCACTGAAATTGTTGTAAAATTCCTAGGTTTCTGTCCAATTCTCTTCCAATTCTCAGTAATTTTTCTCTGTAGCTTTTCTTAGGCTTAGACTTAGACAATATACATAATACGTAAAACTAAACTGACAACCTCAATAAAATGTCAGTTACAACAAAACTAACGTATAAATTATAAATATACTAGATTTATTATTTTAATTTATTTAATTATTTTAAACATCTAGAAATTCCAAAAGCTTTAAGGCTTGTTTGGCAAACCCTTTTATTTAAAAAATTTATATAATAAGCCTTGTTTGTTAAAACTAAATTAAAACTACTTTAATTTATTTTAATAACTCCTTACAATATAGTTATTTTCACACTATATTTAATCAAGCTTTCATATTTATTTTAATTAATGCCAATCACAATTAATTAAATAAATCCTTTAATCACATAACACCATACAAATAATTAATCATTAAATTGAAATATCAATATAATAATCATTTCCTTAATTCATCAATTATTTATTTAACAAATAATTCTTCAAATAATATTAAATCAATTAAAGAAATATTCATTTACAGATAATCACATCCATTAAATATTTATATAACTCAATAAATATTTAATATTACATTTAAAATTCTGGAATGTTACACATTTATATACTTCCTACTTCTCGTTCGTCTTTTACAAATTTTTTGCCATAACTTCGTTATAGTTAAGTTCAATCCGTTCTTCATGAACGTTTCTACCGTTCCTAACCAAGCAATATGCAAATAACTTATACACGATGGTTTTAAACTTGTCCATCAACAACAAGTTATACTACGATGGTTTTAAATTTGTCCATCAACAACGTTCTTTGTGTTCTTCGTTCTTCATTTTTAATCGATATTTTGATTATGATTTGAAATTTAAATAGATACACTTAGAAGGGGGTTGAATAAGTGTAGGCACAAACTATGTTCAATTTTTATTTTTAATGCAGCAAGCTGGATTACCAAATTAGGATATTATTGAGTTAGCTGATTTTACTAAAAAGGAAATTTGGATAGAAAAGCAAAATAGACTCACAGAAAGCAATTACACCAACACCGGAATTTTTACGTGGTTCAACTACTACCCTCTAGAATAGTAGTCTAGTCCACGTCCAATACCAACTAGTATTGGAGACTCACTTTTATTAAACTCTTCCAATTACAATACAAGTTCCAATAACTTTGAACACTTGTGGTCCCCATTGCACCTATGCACACTTAAGCACCTATGCTTTCTTTATACTTGATTATAAGAAATCAGCAATTCAAGACAGATTTATATGTAATATTTACTGAGATAGGAAATGAAAAATACACACTAGAGGTCTAAGGATCAAGCAATATATTACTCACCAACTCAAGGCTCTTGTATGAAATGATATGCAAGATGAATGTTACCGGAATATTTTAGCAGCAGCAACTCTGTTAATCAATGTCTATCTCAATGAAAAACAATCTCGTATCTTGTAAGCTTATCCATTTCTGTGTATGTTTTTCGTGTCTGTATTTGTTAAAGAGCTCAGTTTATATAGACGTCTCCCAAATAGTTCCGTTGCTAACATTTTGCATGAATCTTAATATCCTTCATGAATCATGATATACTTAATTTGTTTTCCATCACAGAGATTCTGAGATATCATGCTATCAGTGACTTTCGACTAAATGATTTCTATTTGCAGATTTCTACGGTCCAATTTTTAAAATGCCGGAAGTCAACTTCTAGGATTACCATAAATATTCGCTGGCATGTTCCCATATTACTGAGCATTCATTGGACCGTTAGATTTGGCCAATTGGATTTCTCAAATCATGACCCATGATTTCTGCAGAGTCTGTTGATACACGCACCTAAATTAATTTCCTAGAATTAAGATGCTTAATTTATGAGCATGATCTGTGCAGTGTGAATTAATAGAGAATCTATAATGTCATTGATTTATGCTTACCTTTTATACCTGCTGGCCGGTGTCCACATCTAACCATATATTTTCGCCCAAGTGAATCACTAGAATTTATGGGTCGAGATTTATGGAGCATGATTACTGCTATATAATTTGTGGAAAATTATTCAATCAACTCGTTTCTTTTGTCAGTTCGTATGATTTAAGATATGTTAAGATGATTGTATGATATTTACTAAAATCAATGGGATACCAGCCCATGTATATTAGTGCAAGTGACTTATCACGTGGTACTAAGTGTGAGAATGTAATTTATGTAATGCACATGTCCTGGAGCCTTATTTTGGAAAGCAATAAATGCTAAGATCTTACATATATTCCTAGGACTCAAATTTGCTTTTCTTTCTTCAAGGATGTCTTGGCTTTGTAACTTCTTCCTTGACGTTTTCTGAAGTTCCATATCTTTCCCTGAAATAATATAGCATTGATTAGAAATAATCGAGTCATCATCAAAACATGGAGTGTGACATAATTCAACATTCTCCCCCTTTTTGATGATGACAACACAATAAATATAGATCCCCCTAAGACTATGCACTTCAGGAGAGTTATGGCTCCCCCTTAGTTCATGCATACCATGTACTGCATATGTGTAGTATTTTGATCAACCCTGCAAGTACTGGTTAGGCCTCAACACGTTAAGTAAAAAATGCAGTAATGAAAAACATCCATCATCCATCAAATAACAAGTTTAAAACTAATAGTCTTAACATCAAAAATTTTTAAACCATAGTCTTAATCAAAACAATTGTCTTTGGGGTAGGGGAAAGGTTTAAACTTTAAACTGGAAGTCTTCTCCTCCTTTGGCATCCATCAAAAAGGACGGTCGAGAATGCCAAAAAGGGAAAGTGAAACTAAGCGCCGTCCTCCTCAAGGTTGACATGATTGACCTCGCGAGCTGTGAAGCAGGGGCGGTGAAGTCGGCGGTGCATGATCTCTTCCAGGGACATGGTATTGGCAAAATGGGGTGGGCGAGCAATGAAGGTGGGAGGAGGTAAGGGCAGATCCAGAAAGTCGCCTTGATATTCAGCCATCCAATTGCATTAGGGCCATTCGGGTATGCGCGCTTGGACTTGGTCTACTTGCAGTTCCTCACTCAGGTCATTCATGCGTCGCTCGGTGAACCGGCCCAGAGTCCCAACTTGGTTGCTGATGAACTTGAGTTCTGTGCTCAGCTGACAGGCATTGCTATTCATCTTGCGTTGGAGGGCTTCAACCATTGCCCTGGTGTGCAGCTCGAAACCAGCTTGGAGGTCAATAAATTCATCTTCAACATTGCAAAACATGGCCTAGAGATCATTACACCGAATTGGCAGTTTGCCTTTTTCAAGAACCGAGAGACGGAGTTGGATGTCTTTGACATCCGAAGTGATTTGGGCTTGATTATCTGCTATGGTGTGAAGGAGAGTCAAAATTTCAGGGGAAGGAGGCAGGGAGATAGGAGGTATGGGTTTAGGTGTATCAGGAACCAGACGGATGAATTTTCCCTTAAGCAAGGTGAGATGAGCCCCTTTGAGATAATTTGAGTCTATGGAATCAGTTAAGGTGATACAACCTTCATCATCGAGTGGGATTTGGAAATGAGTGAAGAGTTTGGTAAGGAAACAACTGTAAGGCAGACATTTTTTGGAGTGTTTAACTATGATGGATCATGTGTTTAGCATCATGAAGGAGAAGTTAAAAGGTTGGCGGTCATTATTAACGCATACGAGGACTAAATCTTGATACGTGAAGTTTGCTCCACCACCAAGAGACGGGGAGGAGATTGTAGCGTAAGAGTTTGTGAAGGACAATGGCAGGGGGACACTTGATGGTTTTGGAAGAGTGACGGAGGAGGCTGTTGGGTCATCCAACACAATCTGTTGGACTAAGGAGACAAAGGAGTAGAGATTGGTCCTTTGAGAGTAAAGGCGATCCTTGGGTGTAAGGAATGGACAGAATACTACCTAAGTCCATGGCTATAAAAAACAGAGATTTCCCTTTCACAAAGGAGGTGTAGCAATCACCATTGTTCTTAAGATTTGTATAAAAGCTTCTTTGGACTAATTTTGGATAAGCGGCCATCAAGGAGGAGTGCTTAAAGAGGATAGACCACATGACTCAAAAAAAGTATGCAGTAGGGGTGAATTTTGATAGTAAAACATGTCTATTGATTTTTCATAGACAAAGGTTTTGTGACATATGGATGACTTAAACCTAAGTTTAAAGTTGTGACCTCTAAAAAATTCATCAAGGATATCATGCAGTGAGACAGGGAGAGGGTTTACCGTCAGAGGAGGAGAGCTACGAGACGGATCCTTGATTATTCTTCATTTAGTGATCGTGGAGGTCCCAATCGGTGGAGGAGAAGGTAGACTAGCCTCAGATTCAGCTGGAGAGGAGTCGTTTGAGATGGTTTGAACCGATGGCTGCTTCTTTTTCAGGCGTCGAGAAGTAGTGGGATGAAGGGATTGCGATGGCAGAGATATCTCATCCTCTGAGTCGTCATGTATTTATCTGGTTCGTCATGTTTTCATCTTTGCGGTTGGGGTTAGGGAGACGAGAAAGAATGTGATGAGGCAGACGGCAAAGAGAGGGATAGCTTGAATTAGTAAAGTAGAGTTTTACCTTTTAAAAGACGTGTGTTACTGAGATTTGGGAAGTCGTGATGCCGTGTCTTGGGAATGAAGATCTTGGGTAGATTCAATGAATGTCATTATGGCCTATAGATATGCCGTGACTGTCTACTTTCCTTAACTCATGCAGATAGTGTTTATATCAGATACATCCCTAGTTCTCTTCTTAATGTACAGAACTGGTCTTCTCCTAAAGGTTTTGTAAAGATATCTGCTAATTGATGTTCAATAGGAATGAATATTAATCTTATTAAACCTTTGGACACATTGTCTCTAAGAAAATGGTGACGTACTTCTATGTGTTTTATGCTGGAATGTAGTACTGGATTTTTTGAAATATCTATGGTGTTGGTATTATCACAGTATATGGGCACATTTTCACAAGTAATATCAAAGTCACACAATGTTTGACGCATCCATAAGATTTGGGAACAACAACTTCCTGCTGCTAAGTATTCCCCCTCTATAGTGGATAGAGCAACTGACGTCTGTTTCTTGCTATGCCATGAGACAAGACTTTGGCCCAAAAATGTACATGCACCGCTTGTGCTTTTTCTATCTATTTGATAGCCTGCATAGTCAGCATCTGAATAGCCCATTAGATCAAAATTATCGCATGTTGGGTAGAACAATCCTAAATTTGTTGTACCACTCAAATATTTAAAAATTCGTTTAACAGCCTGTAAGTGAGATTCTTTGGGTTTGGCCTGAAACCGAGCACATAAACAGACATTGTACATTATATCAGGTCTAGAAGCAGTTAAATATAGTAGGGATCCAATCATACCTCTGTATTTTGTTACCTCTACGTCCGTACCTTTCTCATCTGCTGTGAGTTTTATTGATGTACTCATTGGTGTGGACTTTGTGTTTGAATTGTCAAATCCGAATCTCTTTAGTAACTCTTTTGTATACTTGGTTTGATGAATGAAATATCCCTTCATGATTTTGCTTAATTTGAAGGCCCAGAAAGTAGTTGAGTTCTCCCATCAAACTCATGTCAAATTCCTTATGCATACATTTGGTAATAATATCATCTACATATATTTGTACAATAATAATATCTTTACTTTAACGTTTTATAAACAGAGTGGAGTCAATTTTACCCCGTATGAACCCATTTGACAAGAGAAACTTACATAATCTTTCGTACCAAGCCCTTGGGGCTTGTTTGAGTCCATATAGTGCCTTCTTAAGTTTGTATACATAATGTGGGAACTTGTCATGCTCAAATCCAGGTGGCTGTTTTACATATACTTCCTCATTTATGTATCCGTTGAGAAAAGCACTTTTGATGTCCATTTGGTGTAGCTTGAACTTTCTGAAACATGCGAATGCTAGTAGGATACGAATAGACTCCAAGCGAGCTATTGGAGCAAATGTTTCTTCATAGTCTATTCCTTCTTGTTGATTGTATCCTTGAGCAACTAATCTCGCTTTGATTCTCGTAATTGTTCCGTATTCGTCAAGCTTGTTTTTGAATACCCATTTAGTTCCGATAATGGACACATCTTTTGGAGCAGGCATCAATTCCCATACTTGAAATCTTTCAAATTGTTGAAGCTCTTCTTGTATAGCTAAAAGCCAGCTCTCATCGAGTATGGCTTCTTTGGCGTTCTTTGGCTCAATTTGGGATAGGAATGCTGTGAAAGCACACATGTTTTGTGCTTTTCTTCTTGTTATAACTCTGTCATTTATGTTTCCAATAACGTTCTTAGGTGGATGGTTTTTGATATATCTTGCTGACTTTGGAAGTTGAATATCATGTATGACTTCTTTAGTAGATTCAGAATTGTGGTCTTGTTGTTCATCTATTTCAGCTGGTTGGATATGCTCCTGATTCTCATATTCAAACTTCTTTGGATAAGTCTAGAATCTCTTCTTCTTCTATTTCCTCTTCTGGATTGATTCCATGATCTTCTTTGTTTTACTTTATCCGGTAAATTTGGATTGGCGTGATTTCTAATTCTCCTGCATCTTTTTCTTTTTCTTTTGGAATGTCATGGTTAGATTCGTTAAATTTAATGTGTATAGATTCTTTGATACACATCTTTTGCACATTATAAATTCGATATGCTCTACTATTTTGTGAGTAGCCAATGAATATTCATGCATATGATCTAGCATCAAACTTGCCTAAATATCCATTAGTGTTAAGAATAAAGCATTTAGATCTAAACACTTTGAAATAAATTATGTTAGGAAGCCGATTATTTAACAATTCATATGGTGTTTTTAGAATAATTGGACGAATTAATACTCTATTTAGCACATAACATGTTTGTGTTCTGACTTGACCCATAATTTCTTAGGAAGTTTGCTTTCTTGAATTAGAGTTCTAGCTGTTTCTTGCAGTGTTCGATTCTTCCTTTCTACCACTCCATTTTGTTGTGGAGTTCTAGGTGCTGAAAATTCATGGGATATTCCTTTTTGAATATAAAATGTGATAAAGTCTTTTTGAAATTCGGTACCATGGTCACTTCTGATTCTAATAAGATTAAGGCTATATTTGGTCTCAAAATTTTTAATCAGTTTTTCAAACTCCTTAAATGCCTCATCTTTTGTTCTAAGGAATAATACCCATGTATATCTAGAGAAATCATCGACTATTACAAAAGCATAGAATTTTCCATTAAGACTAGCATGCCTTTCTGGTCCAAATAAATCGAGGTGAAACAATTGTAAGGGAGAAGAAGTTGATACCATGTTTTTAGCTGTGAATGACGTTCTTACTTGTTTTCCAAGTTGACAAGGTTCGCAGATACCTTTCTTTTAGAAATTCATTTTGGGTAATCCTCTTACTAGGTTCTTTGTTGACAACTTCTTGATTAGATCCATATGAACATGTCCCATCCTTCTATGCCATAGATTTGCTTCATCTTGAATGGTTGCAAGACATAACTCTTCTTCCTGTTTCTCAAAATCAAGCGTATATATATTCCCTTCCCTTTGGGCAACTAAAGCAGCTTTGTTAGTACCATGTGAAATTGTACATTTATCTTTTTCAAACTTTACTTGATGACCATTATCCATTAATTGACTAACACTGATAAGATTGAATTCTAGACCATTAACAAGATGAACATTATTAATGTTGACCTTACCATTACCGATTTTACCTTTTCCAATTATTTCGCATGATCGATTATCACCGAATGTAACAGTTCCATATTTCTTGTTGACATTTAGTTTCACGAACTTAGATTTGTATCCCGTCATATGGCGTGAACATCCGCTATCAAGGATCCACTTTTGAGAAGATACTTTGGCTTTAAGGCAAACCTGTATAAGAGAGATACAATTTATATTTTTGGTACCCATATCTTTTTGGGTCCACTTGTGTTAGTTGACATCAAATCACTTTTCTTAATCCATACGGTTTTACTTAAATTTTTCTTTCTTGAGCAGTTTATCTCTAGGTGTCCTTTAATGCCACATTTTTTGCAAGACGTAAAAGGTGTGCAGTAATTCAATTTGAATGATAATTTAGATTTTATCATTTCAACTTCTTTCCTATGAGTTAGACTGTAGCCTATGCCTTGTTTATTGTAACTGGGTTTTTGTTTTCCTAGCATAACATTTAAGTTTTCTTCCCCATGAACGAATTTAGCTAGAGAGGTTTTTAAAGACTCTATTTCCTTTTGTAGGTTATTAGTCGGAGGAGTTTTATTACTAGATTCATCGCCAAAAGCATCAATGCACACATCTCTCATCTCTATCTCCTTCTTTAATTTTTTAACTTCATTATTTAGATGTTTAACCTTGTTGAACAATATTTTATTGAAATTTTCTAAATAATCATTTTTTGCTAATAAGATCTTTTCCTCATTCGTGTGTGTAGATTTTTCAAAATCTTTCTTTTCATCTATGAGTGCCTCCACTTCGCTCATTAGTGTGTTTACTAGATCTTTTAAGTACAAGTTTTTTTCTTTTAATTTTTCATTTTCTTGTTTCAAAGTAATACTATCATAAAGACGTACCTTACTAGATTCACCTTCAATTCCCATAAAGCATATTTGCGCTAGTTCATCATTTGCATCTATTTCCACTTCGAATTCTTAATCATCACTCCATGTTAGAAATGCTTTGTGCTTTTTGAACTCCTTGTTGCCTTGCTTTCCTTTGTTTTTGAGTTGGAAGCAATCCTTTTTGAAATCACCTGGTCGTCCACACTCGAAACATGTTTCCTCGGTTGGTTTTGGTTTGTATTTGTTTGTGTTGAAAGTATTTTTCCGTTGATTCTTCCTTTGAAGTAGTCCCTTAAGTCTCCTTGACATCATGGCTATTTCATCATCCGAGTTATTTTCGAGTTCTTCTTCAATTCCTGCATTTAGAGCTAACACTTTCTTTCGAGGAACTTCTTCCTCGTCATCATATATTTTCAATTGATGTTCATATTCTTCTAGTTCACCAAAGAGAGTTAATGTATCCATAGAAGAAATATTGAGGGAATCATGAAGAGTGGTAATTTTAGATGCAAACCTTTTAGGCATGGCCCGAAGTAGCTTACGATTGATTTCACTTTGTGGGATTGTCTTGTCAAGTAGCTTTAAGGAATTGAACAGTACTAGAAATCGTGCTTGGTCCATTTTGATCGTTTCCTCTTTTTCCAGTTTGAACAATTCGTAGTCATGCATGAGCATACTTAGCTTGACTTCTCGTACTTTAGACGTTCCTTCATGACTTACAACTAAGGTGTCCCAAATCTCTTTTGATGTGTTACATGATGACACTTTATCTATTTCGGATTGCACCATGCCGCTGAGGAGAGTGTTCATTGCCTTTGAATCATATGACACCATGTAAGTTTCGGTTGAGTCCATCTCGAGTAGAGTTTTTGGAGTACCATCATCTTTCCTTGGGATTACCGGTCCATTCTCTACCGACCACCATTCCCACGGGTCTCATTTTAGATAGATCCTCATCCGAAATTTCCAGAAGTTATAGTTTTCAGTTCCAAAGAGTAGTGGAGGTCGGTTTGTTGATTGTCCCTCGTGATGAGCGCTTCCAAGTTGTGCCATGTCAGAATCTTTCCCTACAAGTCACCTTTAAGACCAAGATAAGTAGAGCCAAGCTCTGATACCAAATGAAATTTAAATAGATACACTTAGAAGGGGGGTTGAATAAGTGTAGGCACAAACTATGTTAAATTTTTATTTTTAATGCAGGAAGCTGGATTACCAAATTAGGATATTATTGAGTTAGCTGATTTTACTAAGGCAGGCAGCTGGATAGAAAAGCAAAATAGACTCACAGAAAGCAATCACACCAACACTGGAATTTTTACGTGGTTCAACTACTACCCTCTAGAATAGTAGTCTAGTCCACGTCCAATACCAACTAGTATTGGAGACTCACTTTTATTAAACTCTTCCAATTACTATACAAGTTCCAATAACCTGAACACTTGTGTTCCCTGTTCACCTATGCACACTTAAGCACCTATGCTTTCTTTATACTTGATTGTAAGAAATTAGCAATTCAAGACAGATTTATATGTAATATTTACTGAGATAGGAAATGAAAAATACACACTAGAGGTCTAAGGATCAAGCAATATATTACTCACCAACTCAAGGCTCTAGTATGAAATGATATGCAAGATGAATGTTACTAGAATATTTTAGCAGCAGCAACTCTGTTAATCAATGTCTATCTCAATGAAAAACAATCTCGTATCTTGTAAGCTTATCAGTTTCTGTGTATATTTTTCGTGTCTGTATTTGTTAAAGAGATCAGTTTATATAGACGTCTACCAAATAGTTCCGTTGCTAACATTTTGCATGAATCTTAATGTCCTTCGTGAATCATGATATACTTAATTTGTTTTCAATCACAGAGATTCTGAGATATCATGCTATCAGTGACTTTCGGCTAAATGATTTCTATTTGCAGATTTCTACGATCCAATTTCTAAAATGCCGGAAGTCAACTTCTAGGATTACCATAAATATTCGCTGGCATGTTCCCATATTACTGAGCATTCATTGGACCGTTAGATTTGGCCAATTGGATTTCTCAAATCATGACCCATTATTTCTGCAGAGTCTGTTGATACACGCACCTAAATTAATTTCCTAGAATTAAGATGCTTAATTTATGAGCATGATCTGTGCAGCGTGAATTAATAGAGAATCTATAATGTCATTGATTTATGCTTACCTTTTTTATACTGCTTTGGTAGGTGTCCACATCTAACCATATATTTTACCAATTGAATCACTAGAATTTATGGGGCGAGATTTATGGAGCATGATTACTGCTATATAATTTGTGGAAAATTATTCAATCAACTCGTTTCTTTAGTGGGATTCGCATGATTTAAGATATGTCAAGATGATTGTATGATATTTACTAAAATCAATGGGATCCTAGGCCCATGTATATTAGTCTGAGTGACTTAGCACGTGGTACTAAGTGTGAGAATGCAATTTATGTAATGCACATGTCCTAGAGCCTTATTTTGGAAAGCAATAAATGCTAAGATCTTACATCTATTCCTAGGACTCAAATTTGCTTTTCTTTCTTCAAGGATGTCTTGGCTTTGTAACTTCTTCCTTGACGTTTTCTGAAGTTCCATATCTTTCCCTGAAATAATATAGCATTGATTAGAAATAATCGAGTCATCATCAAAACATGGAGTGTGACATAAGTCAACATGATTTCACTTTTTCTTGAAATTTGATGTTATAAAACACCATTTCTTACCAATTTCACCAAATCATTCATATCATTCATTCGTATCGTTCAAATTCATTACGAAACTTATACTTCCTTAAGAAATTTATAAACAAAATTTCTAATTCGTATTTCTTTGTTTTTTCATGATTTCAACCATATTGAATCATTCATTACATCTTTTACTTCTATTCTCATTAAGTTATGTTTTAAACATAGAAAAAATAAAGAAAATTATTTAGAAGTTAGGTTTTGGATTACCTTTCTTCTTTAATCTTCCTCCGTTGGAAAAAGCGCGCACTCGGTGTAACAATTAAAGATTTTATTGGTAATTTAAAATATTTATTAAATTAAATAAATATTTTATTGATAAAATTGTTGTTTTATAATTTAAAATATTTTTTAAATTAAATAAGTATTCTATTTATGTGGTTGTTATTAGTAGATATGTGTGAATTAAATTTATTAGATAACACTCTAATTTAATTTAATAGATTGAGGGTGGTTAAGGATTTCATAAATTGCTATTTTGCTATTTTAATTTAATAATTATAGTGATATGTTAATTTATTAAATAAAATTATAATGAGATTATAATTTTATGGTATTTATTTAAGTGGAAAATTTATTTAAAATTTAAAATGTTGTAATTAGTTTATTTGATTAATGTTGGATATGGAAATCCAAATAAATAATATGTGATTATAAAGTTTAAACTAAATGGTTTATTAAAATAAAATTAAAGTAGTTTAAAATTGATTTACCCAAACAAGGCTTAAAGATATTAAGTCTTTAATTTTTAAAGAGTTTTTGCCAAACTAAGCCTTATGGCTTTTGGATTTTAAATTTTGAATTTTATTATAACAAATAAAATAAATTAATTAATAAATAAAATGTATTTATAATCTATACATTTATTTTTTAGTAACTGTTATATTAAATCTACTTATTATGGCCCTATCGGTTATTTGTTTACGCTTAACTAAGAAGTTGGTCTATTGAGGAAGAAGAGAAGAAAAGTTACAGAGAATAGAGAGAGTTGAGAGGAAGATTTTTGGAGAAGTTCAAAGAAAGCCGTGGTGTTCTAGCAAGAATTACCGAACAATAGAAGGTATTTCCATAACTTTGATAATATATATATATATATATATATATATATATATATATATATATATATATATATATATATATATATGTGTGTGTGTGTGTGTGTGTGTGTGTGTGTGTGTGTGTATGACTCCAAAATTCATACAATTTGATTCTCAACTTTGGTCGTTAATAACACATCTATCTTACGATTTTACATCAATATTCGATGTTAAACTTTATAAAATGCGGAATAATTTAAACTTTTATGTCTTCTTACTTTAATTCCACTGAACCTAAACCTTTATCATCTACATGTGTAACATTCACGAATTTTAAAGTGTAATATTAAATATTTTTTGATTTATATAAGTATTTAATGGATATGTTTATTGTTGAATAAATAATTGTTCAATTTGAGTTGATGTGGTTTAGTTAATTATTTGTTGAATAAATAATTAAGGAGCTAAGAAAATTAATTGTTATGAGGTTATATACTAATTTAATTTAATAATTGAGTTAGAGAGCTAATAATGATTAAATGAATTATAGTATTTTAATTGGAAGTTGTGATTAAAATAAAGTGTTAGTTGATTAAATAAAATTATAATTATAAAGAAATTATAGTTTTGTGATAATGATTTGTGTATTAAAGTAATTTAATAGATTAGTATTTGAATTGATTAAATTGATTATTTAATTAAATAGAAGTGTGACAAATAACCTTGCTATAAAGGAGTTATTAAAATAAAATTAAAGGACTTTAATTTAGTTTTGGCCAAACAAGTCTTAATGCATATTAAGTATTTAATCTAATAGTGTTTTATCAAACAAGGTATAAGGATTAATCCAATTGTTTTAGTTAGATTTGCCAAACAAGGCATAAGGATTAATGGGTTATTTTATTTAGATTAGCCAAACAAGCCTTATGGCTTTTAAATTTCAAAACTTACATAACTGATATCTAGAGTTATATTATATAATTAATATATATTATTACTATATACGTTATATTTTATAGTACGTATGTTAGAGAAAAGAAAGAACTCAGTTGAAGAAAAAGAGAAGAAGAAGAAGAAAACTAGAGAAAATTTGAGAGAAATCCTAAAGGTTTGAGAAAGGAATTAGAGAAAAGAAGTTTGATAATCAATAGTAGCCATCATCTTCTTAATCAAAGGTAGGAGCTTAACCTTTTTCTTTAAAAAGTTTAGTTTTCCTTTTCCCAAAAAGTTCTATATGAATTTTTTTTATAAAGGATAAATTGTTGTTATGTATATAGTTTTGTATGATTATTGATTATAAGGTTATTTCATGAGTTTATATATGATTATAGAGAAATTAATTCATGTATGTATGTGTTTTATGAAGAAAATATATTACAGAGTGTTCATATGAAAAATATATGAGTATGGCTTAGTTTAAATTGAAATTAAGGTTTAATTAGTTGTTAAATTGATAAATTGATTATGGAAATTGATAGAGTATGTATAATCATAACTATGATGTTTTGAAATTTCTGTTTTGATTGAAAAACAAAATCACAGTGTTGATTTTCATTAAAAATGCCAACAATGGAGTTTTTACCAAAAATATTGAAATTGGGTGATGTAAATTTGATGTTTATGTTATTTTATGAGTAGAAACATGTTAGAAGTCTTCACAATATGTCTATATGAAGTCTATATGTGTATTACATGTTAATCAGTCTATTAGATTCGAGCTTTTAGGCCAAGTTGGCTTTTTCTTGTCTTTATTCTTAGGTAAGGCTGTCATTAAATCTTTGGAGTTTTGTGGCATTGTGACCTGAAAGAAGATACGTTAGTGGCGCTAAAGATGACACCATCCTGCGCAGCAACACACGGCTTCTTAGTATATTCACCTCATTGTGGCGCCATCACCACGCCATGACACGACCCACGATTAATGGCGTGGCGTAAATAAGCATGACATGAGTTAGCGAGAATGTTCAGCAGTTTTGTATAAGTATACAAATTTTGAAAATAAATGTTATTTGTTAATAATATGAATGTTAAATGATAATTTCAATAGTATTAAACTATGAATGAGCATGTTATCAAGAGTTAATTAGTATTAACGTAGTTTGATTATGTGAATTGGTAATTTGACCTACATAATGTATATATTTGTTTATATAGATATAAAATGTTGGTAATGACTAATTATGTCATGATGACATATGTATAGGGTATTGATTCAAGTTTTAAGGTTTAGCTTGTGCTAAAGGCAAGTTTTCTAACTCTAAAACTTCGTCGTACAAGTTTAATTTCGTTGAACACATTATTGCTTTTAATTCCATTTCAATTATACAAGTTACTAACTCTACACTTTCGTGGAGTTAGATTGTTTATTACTGATAAAGCTCTTGTATCTATTGGTTCATGAGAATGCAAGTATTCTACATCTTACATCTTATTATTGAACAAGTTTCTTTAATATGTAACTCGTTAGTAAGCATGCGAAAAAACGTATTCTAGTGATGAGCAACTTTGTCAATTCAATTTATTATTCATGATGCATGTTTAGTACCCAATCCTCAATAACCTTGAATGTTATGATTATTCCATGCTTATGCTATTAGATTATTCCTAAAGCATGATGTTAATTTACAAATATCAATTCGATTATGATTATTCCATAGCATACAATTATTTCTTTTTGTAATCAACTAATCCTTAGTTGATTACTGAATTTGAATCTAAATTACCTCAGATCGTATCAAACCAAACTTACTTTAGTGCGGACTTGTATTCTAAATCTTTGAGATGAACAACTTTTTTAATAGAGGTTTACGCTTAGCGTTGAAATGGTTGTGCACAATACATTGTCTGAAGGGTTGATCCCCAAATCACGTGGAGTCCTTATAGTCTTATATTTATTAAAGTTAAAGTTGAAAGATTACTTATAATCGTGGACATGATTCGTGGTCATTAGACCCTCGGTGAATGTTAAAATTTTCGAGAAAGTTAATAGAATATATTGTTCAGTTCTTTTGAGCCTAATATTGGAAATTGATGTAAAAGTTTAAAGATTTACATATTGTTATTTCAAGTGGGCCTTGTTTTTTCACTCTTACCTGTAAAATTTCTTACAGCTAAAGTTGACACGGGCGACGTACCTAGCACCAGTAAGGGCAAAGGGAAGATGAATAAATATTGAAGACTTGTAATAGTTTTGATAGTTTATTTTAATACTTTGGTTTAAAGATTGTAATGAAGTTTATTTAAATTTTCGTATTTGAATTATTGTTGTTAAATGTTAGATAACCTAGGAGATTTTTATTTAAGTTTAATCCTGTATAGGCAGGTTTTTATTATTCAATTATATTATAATTGGGTAGTTAGAAGCTCTTGTATCTATTGGTTCATGAGGATGCAAGTATTCTACATCTTACATCTTATTATTGAACAAGTTTCTTTAATATGTAACTCGTTAGTAAGCATGCGAGTCACTGTATTCTAGTGATGAGCAACTTTGTCGTTCAGTTTACTATTCATGATGCATGTTTAGTACCCAATCCTCAATAACCTTGAATGTTATGATTATTCCATGCTTATGCTATTAGATTATTCCTAAAGCATGATGTTAATTTACAAATATCAATTTAGTTATGATTATTCCATAGCATGCATTTATTTCTTTTGTAATCAACTAATCCTTAGTTGATTACCGTTGAATTCTAAATTACACTGTAATGTATCCAAACCAAACTTACTTTGGTGCGGACTTGTATTCTAAATACTGAGATGAACAACTCTTTTAATAGAGGTTTACGCTTAGCGTTGAAATGGTTGTGCACAATACATTGTACGAAGGGTTGATCCCCCAAGACGTGGAGTCCTTATAGTCTTTATTTCATTAAAGTTAAAGTTGAAAGATTACTTATAACCGTGGACATGATTTGTGGTCATTAGACCCTCAGTGAATGTTAAAATTTTTCGAAAGTTAATAGAATATATTGTTCAGTTCTATTGAGCCTAATATTGGCAATTGATGTAAAAGTTTAAAGATTTACTTATTGTTATTTCAAGTGGGCCTTGTTTACTCACTCTTGCCTGTAAAATTTCTTACAGCTAAAGTTGAAACGAGTGACGTACCTAGCACTAATAAGGGCAAAGGGAAGATGAATAAATATTGAAGACTTGTAATAGTTTTGATAGTTTATTTCCAGACTTTGGTTTAAAGATTATAATGAAGTTTATTTAAATTTCCACATTTGAATGATTGTTGTTAAAGGTTAGATAACCTGGGAGATTTTTATTTAAGTTTAATCCTGTATGGGCAGGTTTTTATTAGTCAATTGTATTATAATTGGGTAGTTAGAAATGAATGTTTTGATTAAGTGAACACCAAATCTTGAGGAAATGAAGTACCAGGATTTGGGGGTGTCACAACATGTCTTTGAATCAATCTTGTTTTTATGATTCACATTATCACTGTTATTATATAAACGTTTACATTTCAATCTAATAACCTTTACATATCAGATAACTCTAACTTTAGCTTTACAACTCAACATAAAACTATACATCATAAAACGTTTAATACATTTATGAATCCTCATCATGGTATAAGGAAATAATAACTTTAGCTAAAATATTAAATTTCATGTATTATTTTGGATCCACGTCATTCAAGTAGCACATAGTGTTACCTTCAATCCATAACCTGTAAAAATGGTTATTTGCAAGGTTGAGCTCGACAGCCCAGCAAAATCTAACATTTTTCATGCATCACGTAACACACAATAGCATGCTCAACATATATCTCATAAACATTAGACTAACATAACATACATGTTACAGTTCATATAACAAGTATAAAGATTGAGTTCCTTACTCAATCAACATGCTTTACTCAATCAACGTAGTCATAAGTTGACTTTAACATTTCATACATTAAACATATATATAACACATCATGCTCTTTGCAATAAATATTTAAAACAGTTAATCACCAAGTTCACATAGCAAATAGGAACTGAAAGACTTGCCTTGATCGTTGTTTACCAATAACAGTTTAACAACTTACAGTTATCTGCACTTCACGTGCCCTACACAATTATATAATCATGTACATCAACTATTAGTCACATATCAACGCATAGTAGTTGTAATGTAAACTTTAATTTATGCCTCATAACCCTTCCTATCATAGATACATAATGTTCAATTTGATTGTGTTAACTTTCAACTTATATCTGACTGTATTTCATATTCGAAGTTCATTCAAGTGTTTAAGTCTTGCTAAGACTACTTATTGGTTTTATATTAACACTATTCAATATCTTATAATATTCATTTCATTTGATTTAAAACACTTTTTACGTTCATTATCACTTATCACGACGTTTCGACGTTTATTCGTCACACGCCCAATTTGTCTCTCTTGTGAGTGCTTAGTATGCGTATTTAACTTATCTAATATATTATTTATTAATGTTAAGCATCATTATACTTCATAATATTCAGGTTATATAACTTAGAACAACATCTATTATCGTCGACATCACTATACTTGTGTATGTGCATGTTCGACGCCCTCTGATTGCCTCCGAATACGCATCAGTCACAAAGATGACCATTTTGACTACTGTTTCCGACCTCAAATTGAAACACTTAAAGAATAAAAGTTGTAGGTCTATTCGTCCGCGTTGCGGATCATCTTGAATCACCTCAATCGGAGTTTTTATGAAAACGTTATGCCTATTTTACTAAAACAGGTCAAACTAGTCACACCTGACATACTTTGGGTGCAGCTGCGCCCAATTAAGCCTTGGGCATAGTGCAGTTTATGCCCCATGTATGTTGTGCCCCAAATGACTTAGGGCACAAGAGACGCAATTGCGCTCAAGAAGCAGTAAAACGGAGTGAAGCTCTTGTTCTTCGCGATTTTTGACCCTTTTTCTCCTACTAATCTTCATACCTTGAGTTATATACATCCAAATTAGTCCGTTTTCAATTCTATGGATTCATAATTCATAGAACTACAACATACTAGAATTATAACAATTTACAGAAACACTAGCTAGCCTAAATCTTAACCCAAAACTCATGTTCATACTGAACTTTCATGTTGTAACATGTTTAGCGAATTCATTCACTACGAATTCGTTTCTTAACCACATTGATTCATTCAACTTGCGTTCTTTTCGTTTCTTATCGTATTAACACAATCCATCACCAATTTTACAATTATAACATAAACTCCTAACCAATTTTAGTCTTAAAACAGACCTAAAATACATATTTTAAGCCAAAACCAAACTCTTCGTATTTATCATCAACAATATGAATTTGTTTACCGAAAACTCAACAATAAACAATATAGAACATATTATACATTCTCAAGAACATATATAACAAATTCCTTAATAGATTAACCATAGAAATTCATTTTAAGAGAAGTATACTTTAGAAAATAAACAAAAAAACTTTAGAACTTGCCTTTGATTCTTCTAAGCTAAATTAGATGATATTAATCTCCTTCTTCTTCCTCCTTAGATTCTCAAAACTCTCTCAACTTCACAGAGAATCTATCTCCTCTCTCAATTCATATTTTCTTCTCTTCTCTCAAACCTATGAAAATAATAAGCGTAACACCAAATAACTGAAAAGTAGTCTTTACGTAGCTTTATCCCAGCTGTTACAAAAGGCAAAGGGTCACAAGGCCATGTTTGGCTGAACCTATAAACCCTTTTAATTTATTTTTATAATTCCTTTAACATATGATTCATTCATGTCACAACCATTAACAAATTCTAACATTTTAACTTAAATTAAACCTTATTATTATAATTATAATTTCTATCATTATAATAATAGTTTCTATTTATCCAACCATAATTATAATTTTATTCAACAAATCAACCCTTTAACTTAATTATTAAATTAAATTGGAATATTTCCATCAAATATTTATTTTTCTCAATAAATATTTCAATTAAAATATTTATTTTATTTAATAAATATTTTAACTATTTACAAAATTCACAATCATATTACATTAACATACAATATTTATATATACACTCTCTCATTTTATTAAAACAAATATATTCACATTAATTCTTTATTTTAATTAAGTGAATTACTCATATTATTTATGAAATTTAATTCATAACAATTCCACGCCAATCAAGTCATATCAATTAAATTATATCATTCCACAATATAATTTTCATCTTAATTAACTAATATTATTCAGTTAATTTCTTTTGCCACCATTTTCCTATTTCATAACTAATTTGCTTCACTTTCTTCAATAGTTTAATCAACTATTAAATCTCATAAAAAAATTTAATTTCTTCCCACCAAAACACATCATTCAAAATATATACATCTCATAACAAGAATTTTAATTACTAAATTCTTATTTTAATAATTTATAAAAATTTGGGTTGTCACAGTGTGTGTGTGTGTGTGTTACGGCATAATTTCCAAGTTCTTGTGAATTTAATTTCCTTGAATCGTTGTTGTATTAACTGAGTTGTTGCCTTTGTGAGTAATTGGGATGTTAGAGATGGTATTTAGAAAAAGAATTATTGTGCTAATTGTGTTTAAAAGGAAGAAAACTAATTATAGTGAGTATTTTGCATATGACTTATGAAAGTACCAAATTTAGTGGCTAGTTTGTATGTTAATATGCAAATTGAGTATTGTTTATGCTAGTTCATTAATAAACGAAGAAAATGTAGTTTGAACGAAGTGATTTGGTAAAGAATTGTAATCACAGTGATGATTTTTGTAAAGGAACTCAAAAATGGAGTTTTTGTATGAAAACATAGAATTTGAGGAATTAAACTAGTTAAAGTTGTTGTTAAATTGTTCTATATTGAGGAATATATGAGGAAACAGGTTTGTAATAGTTCTATACCAATTATATGTGTTAAATTCATTGTTTTGTGGGTGAAATTCGTGTTAGTTGGGCTAAAATCAGCTACTGTTCATGGCGTTTCTAGTTAATTCATGCCGTGGCAATTTGCATTGCAGTCCCGAGTGCATATGTATGGCGAATTGCTGCATACACTCGATCCGAGACGATGGTTTCTCCTACTGCTGCAGACCTGGGATACCACTCTAACTTGGTCTAAGGTTATGTTAATGTGTCAAACATGTGACAAGGAGGTTAAAACAGAATCGTGTCATGTCATTGATAATTTCAACTTTGTAAAAATGATTAGTAAGTTACGAACGCATTATGTTACGATTTAAGTACACAATGAATAATAAATGGGTGTTATGAAGCTAACACTTGTGATCCTGAGATGAACATTATAAGATATGGAATGTGGTTACTATAAAATCAATAAGTAGTCCTAGGAAGACTTAAACACTTGATTGAACTTCAAGTTTGATTAAGAAGAAATGTAGTATTGATTAATAAGAGTTAAAAATGTGATGTGGATACTAAAAGTCTTATGTATGTATTAGTGAGTTTTCAGATTCGTGTTATGTGGTTTATTAATATGGTTAGACCTTAAACTAAAGGTTATAACTTAACTAAGATGAGAAATGAATCTATGAGGTTAATGTATGTAGCTAATTGATGTGATAATCCTGATGGTATGTGTAGGACATTGGAGTACATGAGTTATAATTATATAGCATACGCAAGAGGCAAGTTCCCTAACCTTTGCTACTTTATTATTCAACAAGGTTACTTTTCACTGTCATGATATACTTTTGCAAGTTCTCTATTCCTAATCTCTTGTTGAGCAATTTATTGTTATGCAAGTTCTTTAACCCTCATTTACTGTAGAGCAAGTTAATTAATTTTTATTTCTTTATTCCAAACGAGATTACTTTGGTTATTCAAAGTCTGTAATTTTGTTGTAAGAAAGGTGTTTATTCAGCTACTAATAACTGTTGTTTGATCTTTGTTCTCCAATGTCATTGTACTATATTACATTATTGTACCGAACTCTAAGTTGCCTAGAGATTCTTTACCAGTTCAACTAATCCTTAGTTGATGAATGTTCTAAACTCTAAATTACCCTTGAAGTTAATTCCCAACCAAACTTCCTTTGGTTCGGAACCTGATAATCTAAGCTGAGATGAACAACCCTATATTAGGGGATTATTTTAGAGCTACGCAATAGCCACATTATTGAATTACGTAGCATGGATATGAATAATACATAGTACAAAGGGCTGATGACCTGGAGTACGGGATGATGGTCCATATAGTCGTTTAGATTGTTAAAGGTTACAGTAGAAACACCTGGTAACCTAGGACATAGATGATGATTATAGTCTTCTAGACTGTTAAAGGTTAAAGTAGAAATACTTGAAAACCTAGAGTATAGTTCATGGTCTTGTGACCCTCAGTGTATTCTTTGATATTGATATCTATTTTTAACTTTAACGTTCATTATTTCTTTGAACTCATAGTTGTTGAATTAAAGTTTATTGTTCCGGTAAGAATACTTTACCATTGACAGCTCAGTTAATTGTCATTCATAAAACGTTATTATATATTATCATTCTTGTGGGAAATTATTTGCTCACTCTTGCACAAAACAATGCAGATGAAGTTAAGAAGTTTGAAGAGCTTTCTACAAATAAAGGCAAAGACAAAGTGCTTGATTAGACGACACCGTTTAATTTATCTTTTATTTGTGAAGCTTATGTAATAGATTTAATTATGATCATTTTTTAATTTTCCGCTGATGATTGTAATAAAGGTTAGATGACCAAGGATTTATTTTAGATTATGTAACCCTTTAATGGGAGATTGATTGTTTAAACTTTTAAGTTTAATTATATCCTTTGTTTATAGGTAGTTAGTTATGATTTAATTGGACAGTGAACACCAAATATGTGGGATTGAGGTGCCCGGATTTGGGGGTGTCACAAGTTGGTATCAAAGCCTTAGGTTATGAACCTTAGATGGGCAAACCTTAGGCTATAACCTTCTAGGAGATCGAAAACATAGAGGTGATAAACTCTCATTGAGTTCTAAGGAATGAATTGAGGGAAATTCATTGAAGATAAAATGATAAAAAACTTTATGTGTTTATGTGTTAATGCCATATGTGCTCGCAAGTACTTAGGAGTAGCGAGTATTATACATATCAAGTTATGGGGTTGTTAACACTTTGTTGTCAGAATGACTGATGAAGGAAGATAGGGATTTGGATCCCTGTGAAGTTCATATAGTCTGAATATGGTTTGTATTGGGAAAGCCATACCCGTTGATTTCTGTTGTAGCACTTGGGTATGAGCTTGAGTTCTAACGCGAGGATAAATTTGAGGTGAACAAGGTGAAGGATGAGTACGAGGAGGGGGACTCCTCAAATAAAGTGTATGATCATAACATTGAGTTATAAAAGAAGGTCGAGAAATTAGAAGGTCAAGCCGTAAAGCACCAAGCCACGTTAGCGCAAGAAGATGTCGCGACTCAAGACCATAATGCACAACTTGCAGATGTAGAGCGGATATTAGCTCAGTTAGAATATTAAAGAGGATAGTTATTAGCTAGGAATGAGATTGCGCATGAATGACTGGGGAGAGAAGTCAACAAAGCGTTCGAGAGCGGAAGACGCATGGGTGAAGGCTTCTAAATGCATAGATCGTGTTGAAGACAAGTTGAAGAAGGCCAAGCGAATGATGAAACTTAGAATTTAGTATCCTTTTTTCTATATAGGTTGAGATTTATCTTTGGTATGTGATGGATCGTCAATGATTCGTATCATGGAGCAAGAGCGCAATGAAGTTGTACAATGTGGAATGTTCTTGTAGATTGCAAGAAAAACATTAAGATTATATATAAATCACGATGAAAATTAATAAAATGTAAATCCTGACTATTGAATTAAATAGTGGGGTATGATGAAGTAATCCTAGAATTTTATTATTTCAGGATAAATAATATAAATGGAAGTGAGGATATTTTGTGATGTGGTGATGTAATAAATGAATAAAGACATCATTGTTTATTAAGATATATTATGTGTTATCTATAAGTGGTTGAGATAAGTTTGAAAATTTTAATGCGTGAATGAACGATGATCTAATAGTCAAAGTTTTAAATAGTAAGATACCGCCTAGAAGAAGACAGCAGCGTCAACAGAGCCCCGAGGAATATGCATACAATAAGGAAGCTAACGCAAATTTAGTGCCACAATTGGTGAATTTTCTGGTGGGAGCACTGGCAAAGCAACTGAATTTCTGGATATATAATCAAATCTGGATGTTCCAACAAAATTCATTTACAACAGGGTTAGAGAGAACGATTGATGTAGACAGGGAAGGTAATATGATGGCATTCAATCAAGAGCAGAGGGAAAAGAAGAGTGAAGATGATAAGGTGGGTGATAGTCATACCGGTAACACTTGGAAAAGAAAGTGGAATAATAATAATAACGTTGAAAATCAGCAAGGGAATGAAAAGAAAAAGGTGGAGGTGTGTAGCAACTGCAGAAAGAATCATATAGGTGTTTGTTTGAAGGGAAAAAGGGTGTGTTTTAATTGTGGCTCAAAGGGTCACATTGCACCAAAATGTTCAAGACCGAGGAAGGGAGCCTGCTTCACGTGTTGATCGAAGGAGCATTTGGCTCGAGAGTGCCCAAAGAAAGCGGTAGGAAAAGCAAGTGGAAGCAAAGAGAGTAGTGGCAAACTGGTTATTGTAGAATCAGCTCTGCCAAGTCGACCAACCACGTTGTAACCCTCGTCGGGGATCCACGTTGTAACCCCCGCCGGGGATCCACGTTGTAACCCCTGCCGGGGATCCACGTTGTAACCCCCGCCAGGGATCCCGTTGATCTTTAGGGTAATGACCCGGAATTGGCTGCATTGGACCTGTACAAGGTATTGCCGAATGTGATTTGTAACAAACGAGATCATTGGCATGGTATACCTCATGTTTGGGCGACTACCAATGAGTGATGTACAGACTCAAAGTTTCATCTGAGAAGACCAGGATTGCAGGCTGTTTTGCTCAATCGCGTGGCGTTTTTATTCCCGATTTGACCTTTTTAGTCCGCAAGAACTCCTTTGTAACTCAAACTGGACCGAGATGGAGGGGTGGGGCCCACATAGGGGTGCCGCAGGTACACCTACTTCAGCCGCAGATGGACCTGCGGCCAACCGTGGATCTTAATATCCCGTAGGTTGGTCTCACAAGTCACTTTCAACTTGTGTCGCGAAGAAAAATCTGAGAGCTCTCATTCAGATCTGCTGAGTTCGGACGATTTTCTACAAATTCTGTCACCGTACAAGTGTTCTGCACTTTCTTGGTAACGTATGCATGTATTTTTTCCAGTTTTTATCCATTGGAAAATGAATTATCGCATGAAATGCATCTAAACACATAGTAGTGATTATGTATGCTCAAATGACTTGATAAAAAATATTCAACATAGTAAATGTTAGTATTAAACCATGCTGAACATAATGATGTAAAAAAATTTGACTTTTGAGATAGTCAAATTGGCACCCTTTTCTGCTATTTTTTATCCTATTTTTGGACAAATGAGCAAAAGGTAAAAGGCAAAGTACTCCTAGTATTGAGGTTAACCTTATAGATTGATGTTTTTGATTTTTAATGCATATATTATGTATATGACTTTGGGGCAGGTGTGCTACTGAATGGCCACCTAGTCATGCTTATGTGCATGTGGATAGTTCTATTTACAAAGGGGACTATGGCAAAAATTTTCAAAATGTAAGCATTTAATTAGTCATGCATTTTAACTTTACTGTAGATGTATGTTAAAGTAATGCATGCATGCATGTAGTTATAAAATGCATTTTGAAAAGCTCCAAGTCAGGAAATACCACACCCTTTCTTAGGTGATTTGGAGACTTTTTGTCCAGATATTATGGATCCGGATCAGCCGAGTAGTTCCCGTAGGACCACTTCTGGTGTACGGAGGAGGGCTTCTGAAGTGCCTCATCCCCATTCTGTTAGACAACCTTGTTGATTGGTGGAGGCAGTGATACGTCCAGTCCGAGCTAATGTGCCAGACGTCGAGGAAGAGGATGAGGACATTCTGATTGAGGACCCCGCTTCTGCTGCACATGTTCCCCGTAGGCAGCTCCCTTGTATTCAGGTGGTAAACCCAGAGCTTCTAGGTGACTTGAGCAGACATCCCTCGATGTACTTGCATGTTAATGAGGTATTACGTTAGATCTTGATCTTCCTTCTTTCCTATTGACGAGGAGTAAAGGATTCTGATGTTGATCTGCATTTCATACAGTTTCCTGGCTTTACACACCCTCGAGGGAATTGGTTTAGCATACACTCCATGTATCAGGCTCTTCATCCCGACTATAGAGCGGTAGTGCATGATTGGGGATTCGGGGCATTCTTCTCCATCCTTCCCCGTCGTTGTCCTTGGGGTTACCTCAGGGCATTGTCTGAGTGATGGTTTCATCAGACTCAGTCACTCTATTTGTTGGATTGATAGGTGATGATGACGCCGATGGATTGGCAGTTTATCACAGGTATGGAGTTTGGAGGGGAGCCAGTGCCTTGCATGGTGAATATTACCCCTACTACTGTCAGATCCTTGTTAGGAGTTCCGGTGGAGGCGCTCGAGGCGGGGATCGTCTGCAGGTGTCCTTTGAGCGTAGATGCTATGAGCGGGCTTTTGAGTGAGCCCATGCCTGATGATGTCAGAGTCAGGGATCGCATTCTTCGGCGATTGTTCCTGATGATCATTAGGGGCTGCTTCATAGCAGATAACTCTTCTACAGTGTCGTTCGCTTTAATCAGTGCCATTCGTCACGTGGACCATATTGGAGAGTATGATTGGGGTTCCTTTACCTTTGCCTATTTCCTCCGGGGCATGCGTATATGCTCACAGGGTTTGACTGAGGCTTGGATAGGATTTTACCCATTTCTGCTGGTTAGTATTTCTCTTGTCATTTCCTATTTATAAGTTAAGAGTGTTTACTGACCGCAGATGTTTTGCCATTTCCTATTTATATCATGGAGTATGGATATCAGCTGGGGAACATTTGGCCATCGGTTTTGAGGATGGGTACCCGACTGGCGTCGAGTATGTGATCTCCACTCGGAGAGTTCCTCTCTTTATAGATGGAGGATGGGAGCTCTATTTAGGAGAGCGTGCTATTAGGAGCACCACAGGGGAGATTCGTATGCCGATCTTGCCTCCTGCCAGGCCTCATTGGTCTGTATCACAGTCACCCATCACTGATATCCCATTGTTGGGGGTTGACGGCTTTGAATTATCAGAGGGTCCTTGCACTTAGGAGATATTCCAGCGTTGGTGGTTCCCTCGTACTATCAGAGCCCAGTCCCGTGCCACTCAGTTCATGGGGGATATGGTTCCAGGATCCGTGATGATGACGGATTGGATAGCTTTGTGTCAGAGATCCGACTCATGTGACATGATTGATAGTTTGACCCGTGACTAGACGCACTGTGCACATTTCTTTATTCGGCATTTGGGTAGAGATCAGGCAGAGGCAAATTTGTTTGATCCTTCCAGCTCAGGTGCTGGCCCCTCAGATGACCCATTTGGTTTTGCCGGCGCAGATCCTCCTCTATATAGGCCTAACATCTATGTTGATAGTGATCCAGTGACTCAGGAGGTGTTACATCAAGTGGATAGGATTGATGATGTAAACATTGACACCATTGTCTTCTTCTGATATGTATTCTCGTTATATCTTTTAATAGGCCTCTTTTAGCTATTGGGTGGCTGTGCCCCATTCTCGCTATATCTTTTGATAGGCCTCTATTAGTAGTAGGGCGTCTGTGCCCCATTTCCTTGTATTTGTAGCTGTACAGAGATGATGTATTAGATGTTGATATATTTAGGAATGTATGCACAGTTTTTCCATTCCCTATATCACATTGCCATCTATTATCTGCAATGCATGTATCATGTTATGCATATGTATGTATGTCCAGAGATATTCAGCATTGACCCCTGGATGGTCTTATAACATGGCCTGTACAGATATCTTCTTCGACAGTTAGCCGTATTGATCATAGCCCACCATCATTTGTGGTATCGGGTATGCGATCGTGGTATGATAGCATGTCACCATCAGACATGGTGACCGTAGATCATTTGTTGCAGCATACTATGACCCTATTGATGTTTCAGGTTCCCACAGGATTTGTGGATGGCATGCTAGAGCACTGGGTATCGGAGAGGCATGTTTTCCGATTTGGGACCTAAGAGTTAACTCCCAATTTGGAGGAGTATGTACGGTTGACGATGCTGCCATTGGATAGACCTTGCGTACATCTGGCTTTAGGGGACATGAGTCGACGGTTCATGACCCTCATTGGATTGACAGATTTGGCTCTGAGGATATTTATACACGACATTCCAGGGATTTTACCATACCGGAGGATCATTAGTGTCTAGCTAGGGTTGATGTACTGTTATTGTGCGTACTGTCGTATGTCTATATGCCACGGTACATGGATGAGATAGACATTGTAGTCATCATGGCAGTGAGAGCTCTCAGGGAGGGTCGTACCATTATATCGATGATTATAGCAGAGACTCTAAGGTCAGCTACATACTGCTGCACTTATCCGACAGGAGTGTTCACGGGCAGCTCGATCATGCTATACATGTGGTTTATGTCACACTTGAGATCGATTGGCACCTTTAGACGGCATGGGTATTATTTCACCCATGACATAGCCATGTCATACTCCTTTCAGCCATCGGAGTGTACGGACGCTTTGGCTTGGTCTACGTTCTTGGTAGATATCAGGGATCCGTTTATCATATTACCATGCTCAAGGCTTAGCTCACCTTACAGCTTTATTACTCACGCTCCGAGCATGGACTATCTCCCTCTGGCTGGCTTGAGGGGCATGACTACCTACCACTCACTGGTCGTGATGTTGCAGTTTGACCAGTTTCAAGATTTTCATCCTTTCGAGGGGGCATCGGGTCAACATTTTGCTTCTCGTTATCTTTCAGCAGAGGACCGATCCCGTGTGTATGCTTGTTGGGATCAGCGTGAGATAGCTACTTTTTCTGTGAGCCATCCGGGTTGTTCAGCAGAGTATTCCGCATGGATGGAGACAGAGATTGCACCAGCTGCGGTAGTATCCACATTACCGAGTAGCGCTTCAGATAATGTAGAGCCTATGGAGGACATTGATTCCTACATTGAGGAGGAGCCAGTTGCTGGGTTGCCAACATTTCCTCTAGATTCTCCCAATACTAGTACTGTTTTGATTCAGCATTCAACACAGTACTTTGAGCAGAGTCTTCATCTGATGACCTTTGAGAGAGACCAGGCTAGAGCCTCGATGTTAACTGCCCTTGATGGGAGAGACGCAGCTCTGTTAGAAAGAGATGAGGCATTAGCTCGTAGAGATGCCATTGGTATTGAGCGAGATAAGGCTAGATCAGCCAGAGATGCAATGATAGTTGAGCGAGATAGTGCCATATCTGCTCGGGATGTAGCCGTTACAGATAGTACTACAGTGAGGTCCCTTACCACTGGCATGATTGCAGAGATGAGCGCTTACATTGATGAGCATATGGTCACTATGCAGATGGCTGCAGATCTGTTGGGTCATGTGGATATTCTCGTATAGGAGACCACAGCTTTGCCTCCTTCTTCTGAGAGGGATGCTATGTTGGGCTTGTTAGCTCGCATATATCCTGACTTGTAGATGAGTTTGTATTCTCCTGCACAGACTAGCATAACCATTTTGTCCAGTACAGTTTATATTGTGTATATCAAACAACATTATATATATGGCAGGAAAATATATTTTTGATCACTTCCCTTTTATATATGCTTTGCTACTTGCTTGATATTTTGCCTGCTGCTTCAGGGCTTGCGATCTTAATGTATTTTGAATTCCTCCTTGAGGGATGGACATTGAGATGTCTCTGGACAGTTCAGAATGAATCATTGATATGTATATATACCTACCATCTTTGGTGTCTTGGGACTAGTTTTTGTATGGAAATGTGGAGAGGAGTGTGGCTTTCCTCTCTGAGATTGACTGCACCACAGATGGTCGCCAATACTTCTATTTAGGAGAAGCCTAGTTAATTCCATCTCTTATAGATTGGTGTTGCTCTTCAAGGTATAACTGCAGCTTAGATGGTCATCGAATCTCTTATTTGGGAGGAGTTCAGGTAATTCCATCACTTTGGTCTGAAGCCAATAAAATGTAGTGGATTGAAAGGTGATCCCAGTACCAGTTGACAAGGGTTTGTGTTTTGGTAGGGGGTGAGACCACACCATGAATGGCTGCCTACGTACTCCTATTGAAGAGGAGATCAGGTCGGCGTAGTTCGAACCTAGTGTAAGAGGTTCAACAATTTATGTGGCAGAAATGGTGTAAGAATGTTTTTGTTGTTTTTGTTTTATTGCGACCGGGCCATGTAACATGGTTGCCTACGTACTCCTATTGAAGAGGAGATTAGGTCGGCGTAGTTCGCCCCTCAGGGCGAGTGGAGAAGCGTATCCCATGTGCATGTCAGATTGCGGGGAGGAGAAAGTTTAATCCTAGGTTGAGGATAAACTGCAGGTATGAGAAGTTTTGATCCCATGTATGGGTAGCCAAACTGCAAACACGAGAGGTTCAATCCGTAGTGGGATGACCTAAGTCGTAGGAACACAGAGAAGCCAGGCTGCTGGCTTGAAAAGTATGTTTCCCCGAGGGGCAAAGTGTGGAAGAGTTGTATGTGGTAAAGGGTTAAAGAACCAGAATGACTGGTGATCTGATGATCCAACACCAGGATGTTTGCTTGAGGGAAAATTCAGACATAGTACCGTTTCACGGCGTCCGAGTTGATGAGTTGTGGAAATTCATCGCCGTCCATTTCTTGCAATCTGAGAGCGCCTCTTGTCAATACTTCCTTGACAACAAATGGGCCTTCCCAGTTAGGAGCGAATTTCCCCTTAGAGTGATCTTGGTTGTCAATGATCTTCTTCAAAACCAAGTCATGTTGTTTAAACTTCCGTAGTCGGACTCTTTTGTTGTAGGATCTGGCGATCCTTTGTTTATATAACTAACCATGGAAGATAGCCGCAGTTCGCCTTTCGTCTATTAGAGACAATTAGTGATACATGTCTTGTACCCATTGGTCTTCATCCAGCTAAGCGTCTATCAACACTCTGAGGGATTCCATTTCAACTTCTATGGGGAGCACTGCTTCCATCCCATAGGTTAATACGTAGGGGGTTGTCCCCAGTGGAAGTGCACATTGATGTTCTGTAGGCTAACAGAGTAAGAGGCAATAGGTCAGGCCAATCTTTGTGGTTGGCGGACATCTTTTGCATAATCTTCTTGATGTTTTTGTTAGGCACTTCAACATCACCATTCATCTTCGGACGATAGATGACAGAGTTGAGATGTTTGATGTGGAATTTACTGCATAATTCCTCCATCATTTTGTTGTTGAGGTTCTTAGCGTTGTCTGACACAATCACCTCTGGTTGTCCATATCGACAAATGACATTGTTTTTGATGAAAGCAATGATGACTTCTTTGGTAACCCTGGGGAAGGAGGCTGCTTCTACCCACTTGGTGAAGTAGTCGATCATGGTGAAGATAAATCGATGTCCATTAATGGCTTCAGGCTCAATGGGCCCGATAACGTCCATTCCCCACATTGAGAAGGGCCAAGGTGAACTCATATTATGGAGTTCCCGTGGAGGGGCGTGTATTGAATTCCCATAAATTTGGCACTGATACCATCTCCTGACGTGGACATTGCATTCAGCTTTGAGAGATAGCCAATAATATCTTGTCCTGAGGATTTTCTTGACAAGGAGGGGGTCACTCATATGGGGGCCACAGACTCCACCATGGATTTCATCCATAAGACTTTGGGCTTGATCTTTTTCTAAACATCTGAGGAGACCTAGTCCTGCATCTCTTTTATAGAGCGCATCTCCACTCAGGTAGAATTTCATAGCAAGTCGATGGATCTGCCCTTTCTCAGTCGGGCTCACCTTAGCGGGTGTAGATCCATCTCGTAGGTATTCCTTGATATGTTGATACCAAGGATGCTGGATGGGAGGTAGCTCATCCGATGCTTCTCCAACGTAATTCCCATAGGCTGGGGCCTTGTGCAGGGAAATTATGACGCTTGGCAAGTGTCCCTTGTCAGATATGCGAATGAAGGAGGCCAAAGTTGCTAATGCGTCTGCAAAGTCATTCCTATTACGAGGAATGTGTAGAAAGGAGATTTCTTCGAACTCCAAAACCATCTGTAAAACTTGCCGATGGTAAGGCAACAAATGTAGTTCCTTGGTTTGATATATTTCGGTGGATTGTATGATTACCAACTCTGAATCTCCAAAGATAGTTAACCGCCTGATGCCCATTGAACGGGCAAGTTTTAGCCCCATGAGATAGCCTTAATACTCAGTTGTGTTGTTGGTGCTGACAAACTATAATTTGTGGCGACGGATATCGCTTCTCCCGTCTGGGATACTAGAATCGCTCCGGCTCCGTAACCTTCCATATTAACATGACTCCATCGAAATACATCTTCCATGTTTGGCAGATTATCATCTCGATGGTGTTCTTTGAACTGTCATTACTCCATCATCGGGGAAGTATGTCTCCAAGGGTTTGAAATCCCCTGAAGGTGCAACAACCAGTTGATCCGCAATTCTTTGACCTTTGATGGACTTTTGAGTCACATAGAGGATGTCAAATTGTTGTAGGATAAACTGCCATCTGGACAGTCAGTAATTTAACATGGGTTTATTGAACACGTACTTGAGAGGATCCATGCGGGATATGAGATGGGTTGTGTGACCATGGAGGTAATGTTATAACCTCGTGGAAGCCCATGCTAAAGCACAACACGTCTTTTCGATCAGAGTGTACTTGTGTTCACTGCTGCTGAATCTTTTGCAGAGGTAATAGATAGCTCATTCTTGGCCTCTATCGTCCTTTTGTCCCAGCATGCAGCTCATGGCGTTGTCACTTATGGACAGGTACATGAACAGGGGAACATCATCCCTGGGTGGTACCAAAATGGGAGCTTTGATTAGCTGTTCTTTAATTGTGAGGAAGGCATTTTGGCACTCATCATTCCATTTCATGGAGGAGTTCTTCCTTAATAGCTTGAAGATTGGCTCACAGGTTGCTGTGAGTTGAGAGATAAACCTGCTAGTGAAGTTGATTCTTCCCAAAAATCCTCGTATTTCCTTCTTTGTCTGAGGAATGGGCATTTCCGTGATGGCCTGGATTTTGGTAGGATCCAGCTCAATCCCTTTGTGGCTGACTAGAAATCCTATCAACTTGCCTGATCTGACGCCAAAGGCGCACTTGGTTGGATTCAACTTCAAGTTGTACTTACGCAACCCGTTGAACAATTTTCAGAGATGGTCTAAGTGGTCTTCCTCCTTCTGGGGTTTGACAATGATGCCATCCACGTAGATCTCGATCTCTTTATGCATTAAGTCGTGGAATAGAGCCATCATAGCTCGCTGGTAGGTGGCTCTGGCATTGATGAGGCCGAATGACAACCGTCTATAACAAAAGGTTCCCCAAGGCGTGATGAAAGCAGTTTTCTCACAATTTTCTTCAGCAACCATGATTTGATGGTACCCCGCAAAGCAATCAGAAAAGGAGTACATATAGTATTGCGCAGTATTGTCAATGAGAATGTGGATAAATTGCACGAGAAAGCTATCTTTAAGGCAAGCTTTGTTCAAGTCTCGGTAATTCATGCAAACTCGCACCTTCCCTCCAGGTTTAGGCACGGGAACAATGTTGGATATCCACTCAGGATATGTGGACACCATGATGATGCCAGCTTGAAACTGTTTCACAATTTCTTTTTTCACCTTCAAACTCCACTCAGGTTTCAATCGCCTGAGCTTTTGCTTGACTGGCTTAAATCCCTCTTTAATGGGAAGGCGATGAAGGACAATGTCAGTGGACAAACCCACCATGTCTTCATGAAACCATGCAAACACATCCTAGAATTAGGTTAGTAGCGTAACCATGTCATTCCGCTAGTTTGGGGTAAGGTCTGAACCAATCTGTATTAACTTAGGGCTTTCTATGGTTCCGAGATTGAAGGAAGTGGTTTGGTCAAGGTTGGGTTTAGGTTTGTCTTTGACCCATTCTTGTATTTCTGGAGGCACCTCAATGTCCTCATGTACTTCCATCAAGGCTGAATTCATCTCTACATCAAAGGTACAATCCTTGTGTAGAAGAGGCACCATATCAGCAAGTACAGGCACATCTAAATTTAGGGTCCTGAAACAAAATATGCTTTCACTTAGTATATATAAAAAGGTTTGATCATACAAAGCGTTAGCATGTACTAGCATAACGACTGCTAATACTGTACAAAAAAGTAAGCAGTTATGATATCTACAGGGCAGAAAGATTTTATGCCAGTTTTACCCTTGTCGACCAATACAAGGAGTGCTGTTCCAATTGGCAAGGGCAAAGTCCGGGTGGACTACAATGATGGAGGGGTAGTCATCGTCCTCCCTATTTCGAATGATGGCCATTACATCCGAGCAATCATCGTCTGGGGTGTATCTATTTTTATGTTCGTCATGAACAATGATGCGTATGTCCGACATCATTCGGATGATGTCTTGCTTAATTCTTTGTTTCTCTTCCTCCACTCGGGGATCTGGAACAAAGATTTCTTTCTCCTCCACCGGTACCAGTTTGGGAAATAACACAGCCATTAAGCTGGCTAGCACCTTTACAGGAGGTTGTGCGGACTTAGAGTTTGAAAGTGAAGATAAACATCGCGTGCTTGAAGCTGAAGGAATCTGCTGATGCTTATGAGGATTCCTATGATTAGAACTGGCAGAATAGCCTAGTCCAGTTGTTCCAGTTTGCTTGGTTAATTGAATTGGGTACGTGATACCCTGGCGATCTTTACCTAGCCCTTGTCCCGGCTGATGACCCAATGACATCATTTATTGAGTAACCGACATTACCTCGGCAAAAATCTTGGGTTTGGGAAATGGCATTACAATAGCATGGTATTGGGTATTGCTTACTTCCAAGGCATGAAAACTGATTGGTTAAACATCTGCATTAGCATTGATGAATGGCATGTCCCCATGTTGAGGATACTCTGGTTCAGCATTGACCGTGACTAGGCTATTGTGGATAATGTATTTCAACTGTTGATGAAGGGTGGAGGGGACGGCCCCTGCCATATGAATCCATGGTCATCCCAAGAACATGTTGTATCCCGAATCTATCTTGAGTACGTGGAAAGATACGCAGAATGTATGGGGACCAATTTCGATTGACAGTTCAATTACTCTGACCGAATTCCGACGGGCTCCATCAAAAGCTTTGATGACAGTATGGCTACTCCGAATTCGGTTGAGATTGATATTCATCTTTACCAAGGTAGCGTATGACAGATATTTAGAGATGATCATCCATCTATCAAGACTCCAACTAGCATGTATCCGGAGGACAAGACCGCAATATGCAACGGCTTGCAATGACCGATCCCTTCGGGCGGTATGTCATCATCAGTGAAGGATATCACATTGTTGTTGAAAATGTGATCAACCAAGTGTTGAAATTTTTCCGTATCAACTGATGTTGGTAGATATGAAAGTAGTATGCACACAAGCCAATCATGTTTGATGATAAAGCATATACTTTGTAACAATCTTATTCATTTATTAATAAAAAGTATTAATTTATTAAAGGCTTTTAATTATCTACATAATGCTATTTTATAATATATGATAAACCCATAGTTTTAAGCAATGCTTTTAGAATAATGATGATGATCATTCTAATGAGATCTAAATTCTTAGAAAGCTTAAAACTAAAATAGTTCCCAATCATTGGATTACTAAATTGGGGATTAGTGAATCTGGATAGATTGGTACACGCGTTGCTTGCTCATTGGATGAGGATGATTGATCTCATGATCATTTTTGTGTGGAGACACTAAAGCAAGTATGTAGGTGCTTATTAGAGAATAAGTTCACTTTGAGCGTGGCTCGCTAAGGAATACCTAATGGAGTTTTACTTGCTGTCAATAGGAATTCTGTAGTGATAGTAGTACAAGTGATCCTTGGACTTGAGATCATCATAGTATCTTGTGTATGATGAGTTATACTTTGACTTATTCCTTAAGACCCTTAGGGTATATCAAAGGTATGCTTGGGTATAATAAGTTGTACATGGAGATAATGTATGATCAATAAAGAATCTACCACTTATTAAAGAAGAGAAATGTCCTATGTGATTCGATAAATGACAACCCGGTAGTCCTTGGTTAAGGCGTAATGAAATTAGAAAGGAGTTTCTAATTTGCATTATTTAGTGTTGTGCATTTAAGAGTCGAAATACATATAATTAAATAAAATAAGACTTGGATGTAAATTCCATGTCTTATATTTAATTGGGACATTGTATGGTGGAAGGATTGAATTATCAGTAACTATTTACTCAAAGGTTCTTTTATGATTAATGTTGAAATCTATATTATCCGGAAAGTCGTTGATCGTTAGGGAGGCTTATCCCTATTGTAGAATAAATATTATTTATTTAAATAAATTAATTATTTAATTTATTTATTTAAATAAGATTAGAATTATTCTAATTGATTTATTCACAATAGGTTTAATATGGAGAACCTAAAGGGTCACACCATAAAAGGAAGAATAATTATTTAAGAAGTTAATGGCATAATCGTAATAATATGTTAAGTATATTTAATTTAATCTATGGTGATAGAATAAATTAAATAGCTTAATATTTATTATTTAATATTTTAGAAATATTAAATATAAATTAATAAGAGAGTCTTATTAATATTATTACAATTATTATTATTTTAATTTCTAAAAAGAGTTTAGGAATTAATTTAATATAAGTACTCTCATTTATTCCTAATAGATTAGGAGGAAAATTAATTAAAGGAGTTTAATTAATTATCCCTAATAAGATTAGGAGCCCATTTAATTAAAAAGAGTTTAATTAAATAATACCTTATTTTCATAGGGTTACTTGATATCTATATAAGAAGAGTCTTATATCAGATATCAAAGATACGTTATTCCAAAAGTTGGAGAGTACGCTCTTTTTCTATAGAGATAGAAAAACTAGGGTTTAGCCAACCACCCATTTTCTTGAATCTTTATTATTCCTTGGTGGATCACCTCTAGAGGCCAAACACTTGGGTGGCTAACGTTGATCAAAGGAAGGAGCCAAACCCGGTGGATTCAAGTTGAACGCGAAAAGAATTGGAGGTGAACTTGTACCTGAGGAAGCTCGGATCTTCAAGGGTATGATTCTTGTTCTTCAATTTTTTGTTTAATTAATAATTGTGCATAAAGGGTGATCCGGGTTTATGGTTTGTAAAATTTTAAAACTCTGATTTATCTCGCTTCCGCTTAATTTTTGCAATTTGATTGCGTTATTGAATATTACAAACCTAACAAGATAGGCTTCTTCTAAAACTTTCAGCAAGATCGTCCGGTGATCCTCGGAAGTTAGGACCAAGTCCAAAATGGATATTTGGTGTGGAGCTTCTTTTAAGCTTAAAACCACCTTGGCTTCGTTATGACCTATAGTGCGGAGGAAATTTTCAATCTTCTCCATGGGTATTTTCCCCTTTGATTTGATGGTAGACTTCATCACCCATTGGGGAAGATATAGTGGATTTTCCTTCGACACTATAGCAGTGGTATGTCAGGTGGATCTTTCACCTTCTCCATAATTCCACGACACTTTATGTAAGCTAACAATAGGATATTGTGCTCTGTATGACAAGTTGATTGGCTCGGGAGCGGCCACTTTCAAAGGATTGTTGCTTCCCCTGAGTTGAATTATTGGTATTGTGAGTGATTTGTTAGTCCCATCAGTCTCAGTGGATATGACTGCTACCAAACTCTTCCACTTAGTAGGATATGTATTCTCACTTGCACGTAACACAGTATCATCGTCTACTAGTTGCTGGACACCACTGTCAATTAGATTTTAGATAAGGTGGCGGAGTGCCCAGCATTCTTCTGTGCTGTGACCGCGATAATGGAAGTGATCGCGAGAATGGAAGTGATATTGACATACTCCATCAGAATTGTACCGTCCTGAATGGGGAATGATTGGAGGAAGAAGGGAAGTGATCCTTCCTTCATTGATTAGCATCTGAAGGATTTCCTCCATAGGTTGGCCCAGATATGTGAATTCCCTTTTGTTGGCAAAATCCTAACGGGCTTTGGTATTTGCTCTCTTTATCACTTTGTCTTCCAGTATTTCATTTTCGGAATGTGACGAGAGCATATTTGTGACAAGAGGGAGGAGACTAGCATGCTCCTGGCTGACTAACTGGCGTGCCACTTGATGTTGATAGTGTAAAAACCCAAAACCCTAATAAGACTCGTATGTATAAATCCCGTTATATAAATAAAATTTCTCTGTTCTGAATGTTTTACGTGTTATTATATACTTGGTTTGACAAAATTGACCAAATAAATTTTTATCCGAAAAACGTCGTGCTTGACACCTCGTGCTTAAATTTTTTTTCCATAATTGGACTTTTCGGTAAAATTATTTTGATAAGTTGCTTTGTCGTGCTTACACTGACAAAACGCTTTGTCGCGCTTGTTAGGATTAGTGAGAAATTTAGGTTAGTAAACCTAGGTTAACAAACCCTAACCCTAATTAGCAAAACCCTAACCCTAATTTATTAATTAAACCCTAATTAGCTAATCTAACTCTAATTAGCTTATGTTAACACTTAATCATGGTTAGTAAACTTCTATTAGGTACTAATTAACATTACTTAACATTCCTAATCACTAGAAACAAAACCCTAATCAAGATTAGTGAAGATTTAAACCTAATTAAGCTACTAACTTAATCAACTAGCTCACAAGTAGGTTGGGAGTCACCATTACAAGTTCCAAAACATCACATGACATGCTTCCAAACTCCCAAGCAGCAGAAGAGTCATAGATCAGATCTTTATGGAGGCAAGTAGGTGGAAAAATGACCAAAAAGCCATGTTAGAGAATTCTATAAATAGGAACCTTAGGGCTGAGCAAACCCACGAATTCTCAAAGCCTAGATACACTTATAAACCTACCATATCAAGCCTGGGTGTTATCAGCAACAAGATCAGAAGCTAGAATCACAAATTTCTTAAGAAAAGGTGCAAACCCTAGTTCATAAATTTCTCTTTGATCTTATGTTAGATTTGTTGTTTAGATGTTTAGAATATTGTATTAGGATGTTAGAAAGTATGCTAAAGTGGTAGAACACGTTTTCATAACATCTAGATGCCTTAAGCATTTTAAGAAATCTGGGAATTTTGAAAAAAATGGTCTGACAGCCGAATGTCAGGGCTTTTTAATTCATGTGTGTTTATGTTTTGGTGTGTTAATCGATTGATATTCGTAGCCTGTAAGTAGGTCTTTAATCTGGAAAAGAAAATAGGTTCAGATTAACCATAGATTCCAAGATATAATCAGTCAAAGTGGGTTGACCATTCACGGAAGTAGGTTTTCTGGGTTGCCCAGAAAGCTCAAGAACAGCTGAACCGGCTACTTTGATCGACCTGTTTAATCATCTTCTGATTGTTAATTGTTTATGTTTTTGTAATAAATTGGTACTCTGGTATACATACAACATATCTATGATCTTCAATCGAACAAACAACTCATAGGATTAACGGAATTATTGGTCAAAAGTAGTTGACCGAGCATGACCTAGTTTTCTGGGTTTTCCAGAAAACTGAAGAACACGAAGAACAGTTGTTAGCTGTACTTGACCATCATAAATAGAGATCTTAGAATTACGATTTGTTCATGTTAATGTTATATATATGTACTACGGTATATAGACTCACATGTTACAACAAACAAAACATACATCTAATACAATCAATCAAAGTTATTCAAGCCACAAAACCATTGACCGGCCTTGATTAATTATTACGGGTTACCCGTAAACCCAAGAATAGCTCTCGATAATAACTTTGAATCTTTATAATTTCTTGTTAGATGTAGATTAAAGCCTGCTTATTACTTGATCTTGTACTATTACATGAGTACTACAACACCAATACTTGATCTAACCGAAAATCATTACTAATACCGAGTTATTTAATGGTCAAACTAGCCACTAGACCACGAGCAACGGTTGCCCAGAAACTCAAGAACACCTCATAAATGACACTATATCGTCATTTGTAAAGCTTTAATGACGACGATGAAATTATTTTTTAGAAATAAATTATAAAAAATTAGAAATAATTAATAAAAACAGTTTTAAAAACTATATTAAATTATTTCTGATATTTCTACAAAAATGTAATAATTATTTTATTTTATTTAGATAATATTTATAATTAACTTATAAATAAAGTAATTAGAATAATTACTTTTAAATACTAAATAATTAAGTAAAAATATTATTATTGAAATAAAAATCATAATAAATGATTATAAATTATTTAATAATATTAAATAAAGTTTTTATAAAATTTTAGTAAATATAAATTACTTATAAATAGAAATAAATGGTTTAAAAATCATTTAAAGGATAAATAAATATTTTAAAAATACATTAAACCTTCTAAAATATATTATAAGGATAATTAAATTATTTAAATATATAACCAAATTTTATAAATAAAATTTAGTTCATTTATCAAAGGTATTAAAAGTCAAACCCTATTAAATCTAACCTTTATTAAATAAATGGTATTAAATAAATGTTTTATTTGAGTATTGTTATCAATACTAACGTGTTAGATTTATATTCTCGAACGTCATAGTACTTAATAAGCGTTTATAAATAGTATAACTTATTATTGAACTACACTTCCAGCTTTACTCAAGTAGGTGATATGCATACTCCTAGGATGTTGAATAAGTGATCCCCTATTTCACATGTAGTCAATGCAAAGAAAATTTTAAAGTCTTGTGGTGAGCGATACTGAAATGATAAAAATTCCAGAACTAGTTGGAATTAGAAATCCAGAAATGGTAACAACTATCAGTCGAAATTTGAATTGTTATAATTCTTCAAATCCTATATTGTTATAAATATAAAACTTGCTAAGCATGTCATAGCTCACCCTTGCAAATTATTCCCTTTGCAGTATTAGATGGTAATCCTGGAACATCTGAAGTAGATAAAGGGAAGCGTCCCTACATAGATTAGATTATATTCTTGTCTGTATGAATACCTTGTAATAAGAACTCGTTATGAGAATTTTGTAATCGAATCATAATATTATGATATATATAACATCTTTTATTTCCGCAACCGTGTTTTCTTACATATATAGATGTAAAGTAAGATGTCTTCTATTCTAGTTGAGATCCTTGGTAACTATTTATCTGAGTGAGGGTGTTGATAGCATGGACTGTTCATGTTGTTATTAATACTCTGAATTTCAGATAGATAGTTACTATCGATACGATAGTATATATTCGCATGACATGTACTATACATCCGGGTGAGGGTATTAGTAATATGGATTTATTATGTTATTATCGATACTCACGAATTTGGATAGATAGACTCTAGTCACAGATACAGTTCATATATTCAAGTGAAGGTATCCAAACACAAGTAATATTTCTCTTGGGAATTACCATCATTATGGGATCTTGTGAATCTTGAATCTATGTGAATTATATCTGATAGTCCCTCTATCTAATGTAATATTTTAATCAGATACCATGGGTGTATAGATTTAAATGTATTATGTTAATTCTCTGTAAACACCATACCGGATACCACGGGAGTATAGGTATGGGGTGTTACATTTTGGTATCGAGTCATTAAGGCTATAGATATCTGGAAGAGTTTTCTTAGTATATAGTCTTGAGTCAAGTAAAAAAAATAAATTTTAAAAGACATATAAAATATAACATTAAAATTATTATGTTGTGTAAACCTTTATACCAGTATTTATGAAGTTTTCTTTTATAGATGGCCAACTCTAATGCTGAAGAAAGAATGATCAATCCACCGCAAATAGAGTCTTTTATAGCTAGTGATGCAGAAGAAGAAGAATTGCATGTGAGAATAATAAGATGAAGTTTAGGGCAGATTTAGCTGAGTGTATGCTAATGGATGAAAGGAGTCATAATCATCAATTGAAAGTACAACTGCACCATGCACAGAGGAGCATGAGGGAAATTCAGTCAAGGTCTCTTAAAACATCTCTGGGAGTTCGAGATACTTTTAATGATTTGCAGCGTTGTGTAACTCGATATCCGAGAGGGAGAAGAAAAGCGCTTATCTTATCGATCGATCGTGGTTTGTCACATGATCCAGATTCCTTTGATGATATCAATGAATTCTAGAGAGTAGCATAGGAGGTTGGAAGCTTTATATTAGTACAATAAAGAAGCATTCAAAGTTTGTATTGTGATAAAGTTGTGTAATATACTAGTATGTTTAAAGTTGTTGTAAGACCTATGAGTTATAAATAAACAATATGTTGTGGTTATTTAAGAATCTTATGTGAATCTTTGTTGTTGTCTTATAGAATCATGCCACCAACCGTAAGACCCCAAAAGAAATGAATAATGAGGATAATCCAACTCAACAGTTAGTAGATATGATGTTAGGAGTAATAAATGAATCGTAAACCAAAATACATCCTTTAAAGACTTTAAATTAGTTGGACCACACGAATTTAAAGGTACATTAGAACACAGAGATGGCATGCAGATTTGGATTTCGAGATAGAAAAATTCTTCCTAGTAACCAATGTTAGTAATAACCGTAAGACAACTTTTGCAACTTTCTTCTTGAAAGGTGAAGCTAATTATTGGTGGGAATCAACCAAAGGTCGAAAGAAAGCGAAATTGTTCCTTGGAATAGTTTTAAAGAGTTGTTCTTTGAAAACTATTTTCCCAATCCTCGAAAGACCCGAATGGAAATAAAATTTACGGACTTAAAACAAGGAGATCTTCTTTGTAACCCAAAGATACGACTAAGTTTAATGAACTATCTAGGTTTGCTCCTCATCAAGTAACCACTGAACTTAGAAAGACTCGTAGGTACCAAGAAGGTTTAAAACCTCAGATTCGGAGTAAATTATCAGTGCTTCAAATCAAAACTTTCTCTAAAATACTAGAGAAGGCCACTATAATTGAAAGTGAGAATGAAAATCTCGCTAAGTTTCATCAGGACAAAAAGATTCAGAATGAGAAGGGGAAAAATAAGACAGAACCCAGTTCAGGTGGGTTTAATAACAAGCGTAAATGGAATAATTCTTTTTCTAAAAATTCAGGGAAAAAGATAGGAAATACTAATAACAATTTTAGTAATAATAATATTAAACCTTGTCCTAAGTGTAGTAAGAAACATAGAGGAGAGTGTCTTCTTAACAAATGCTTTAATTGTGGACAGTCAGGACATTATCTTTCATAGCGTCCTCTTCCAAAGAAAAATAAATGTTTTAATTGTGGTTCAATGGATCATTTTTCTAAGAACTGTCGCACAAACCAAGGAGGAAAAGGGGTTAGAATACCAGAGAATAATCAATCAACAGTAGCTGCAGTTGGGGTTCAGAATCGACCTACCGCGAGAACATTTAATATGTCGGTGAGGGATGCTGTTGCTTCACAGGACGTAGTGACAGGTTTCATCCCTATCAACACTTTAAATGCATATGTGTTATTCGATTAAGTGCTACTTGTTCATTTGTGTTCTAGAAATTTCTCTACAAACTTGAATATGCCTTGTGAAAATTTAGACAAACCATTTTGTGTAGAAATTGCTAATAATGAAAGAATTCCGGTTAAGACCATATATAGAAACTGTAGCGTGGTAATAAAAGGACATAATTTTAAGGTAGATTTGATACCAATTCAGTTTGGAGAATTTGATGTAATTCTAGGAATGGATTGGTTAGTTAATCATAACACGATGATTGATTGTCATCAAAAACGTATTAACCTTTTGACTGCTTCGAAGTCAAAAGTAGTGTTCAATGGTAGTTGTTCACCTAAGCAATCTCGATGTTTGACTATAGTTCAGGCATAAAGATTACTTAAAAAGGGTTGTTTAGGATATTTGGCCTATATAGTTGATACTCGTCAGGAAGGAGTAAAACTATATCAAATACCTATAGTTAAGGAATTTCCTGATGTATTTCCAGATGATTTACCCGGTTTGCCTCCAGATAGGGAGATTGAGTTTATCGTTGATCTTGCACCAGGAACGGCACCAGTTTCTAAGGCACCGTACAGAATGGCACCTATAGAACAGAAAGAGTTACTTATTCAATTACATGAACTCTTAGATAAAAAGTACATACAACCTAGTGTTTCACCTTGGGGCGCACCAGTGTTATTTGTAAAGAAGAAGGATGGAACTATGAGACTATGTATAGATTATAGGGAGCTAAATAAATTAACTATTAAGAATAAATATCCTTTGCCAAGGATTGATGATTTGTTTGACCAATTGAAAAGGGCCGAACATTTTTCAAAAATTGACCTTAGAACAAGTTATCATCAATTAAAGGTAAGAAAGGAGGATGTGCCGAAAATAGCATTTAGGACACACTATGGACATTATAAATTTCTTGTAATGTCTTTTGGATTAACAAATGCACCGGCAGCATTTATGGATTTAATGAATCGAGTGTTTAAACCAAGCTTGGACAAATTTGTTGTAGTGTTTATCGACGATATTCTGGTATACTCGAGAACACGGGAAGAGCATATTGAACACTTGAGAGTCGTATTGGAGATATTACGAAAGGAACAACTTTATGCAAAGTTTTCCAAGTGTGAATTCTAGTTGAAGAGAGTTCAATTTTTAGGTCATGTAATTGACAAAGATGGAATATCTGTAGATCCAACTAAGATCGAAACGGTTGTGAACTGGGAACAACCAACAACTCCAACAGAAGTACGAAGTTTACTCGGTTTAGCGGGTTATTACCGACGGTTTATAAAAGATTTTTCAAAAATAGCAACCCCATTAACCAATTTAACTCGAAAGACAGTGAAATACGTCTGGACAGATAAATGTGAGGAAAGCTTCCAAGAGTTGAAGAAGTGACTGAGCATGGCTCCAGTGTTATCCTTACCAGATGATACAGGAGGCCTTGTAGTATATAGTGACGCATCACATAGAGGATTAGGGTGTGTGTTGATGCAACATGGGAAAGTGATAGCTTATGCATCACGACAACTCAAAGATTATGAGAAGAGATATTCTACTCATGATTTAGAGTTAGCCGCAGTAGTTTTTGCTCTAAAAATTTGGAGACATTACTTATACGGGGAGAAGTGCGAGATATATACAGATCATAAAAGTATGAAATATATTTTTACACAACGAGAATTAAATTTAAGACAGAGGCGATGGTTAGAACTGATAAAAGATTTTGACTATGAAATCTTATATCATCTCGGCAAAGCAAATGTTGTAGCTGATGCGTTAAGTAGAAAGAATCAAGAAAAATTGAATGTATTAACCACCAATGATAGGTTAATAAAAGACTTTGAAAAGTTAAAAATTGAGGTGGAATGTCCAACTACCTCTACCCAAAAATTATATATTTTAGAAGGAGTTTCATCTCTGCTTGATAAAATTAAAGAGATACAAGAGAAGGATGAAGAGTGTCAGAAGTTTAAATCTAATTCCACACATGATAAGTATAATAAATTTCGAATAGATACGGATGGAATAATTAGATATGAAAATAGAATCTGGATTAGTTAGATCAAGCTTTAAAAGATGAAATTTTGAACGAAGCACATAATTCTAAATTTGCCATACATCCCGGCAAAGATTAAAATGTTCAAAGATTTAAGTCGACACTTTTGGTGGTCGAATATGAAAAGGAAATATTTGAATGGGTAAGTAAATGTCTCACGTGTCGAAGGTTAAGCGCGAACATCGGAAGCCAAGTGGTTTACTCAAATCCTTACCAATTCCTGAGTGGAAGTGGGAACATATAACCATGGACTTTGTAGTGGGCCTTCCAACTACACAAAAAGGCCATAATGCCATTTGGGTAATAGTTGACCGTTTAACTAAATCCACTCACTTTTTACCTATTAAAATTACTCATAACCTGGATCACTTTGCCAAATTATATATTCATGAAATTATCTCTAGGCATGGAGTACCTATTTCCATAGTATCAGACCGAGATCCACGTTTTACTTCCAAATTTTTGGAAGAGTCTTCAGAAAAATTTAGGAACACAGTTAAGACTAAGTACAGCTTATCATCCTCAAACTGATGGACAGAGTGAGAGAACCATACAAACATTAGAGGATATGTTGAGAACATGTGTCATAGACTTCAAAGGAAGTTGGGAAGACCAGTTACCTTGAGTCGAATTCGCCTACAACAATAGTTATCATGCTAGCATAGGTATGCCACCCTATGAAGCCTTATATGGAAGAAAATGTAGAACGCCTATATGTTGGAATGAAGTCGGGGAAAGACAAATGTTAGGACCTGAAATAATTCAATAAACCGCTGAAACTATCAGAATTATACGTCAACGATTACAAGCATCTCAAGATCGACAAAGAAAATACACTGATCCACATCGTCAACAACGAAATTTTAGCGTAGGAAGCCATGTATTCTTGAAAGTATCTCCTTGGAAGGGCAAGATACGTTTTGGCAAGAAGGGAAAACTAACTCTGAGGTTCATTGGACCTTTTAAAATTTTGAGAAGAATTGGTGAAGTTGCTTATGAAATAGCACTACCACCTGAGTTAAACCATATTTAAAATGTGTTTCATGTGTTCGTTTTACGACCATACAAACCTGATTATAAACACGTTATAAATTATGAGCCGATTCAAATTGAAGAAAATCTTTCTTATGGAGAAGAACCTGTGCAGATCGTCGACCGTAAAGAGCAAGTCCTCCGTAATAAAGTGATAGCATCGGTTAAAGTAATATGGAGAAATCAGAATGTTGAAGAAGCTACATGGGAGCTTGAAGATAAAATGCGCGAGAATTATCCTCATCTTTTTACTTAACATGTCTTTTGTAATTTCGAGGGACGAAATTCTTATTAGTGGGGGGTGAATGTAAAACCCAAAAACCCTAATAAGACTCGTATGTATAAATCCCGTTATATAAATAAAATTTCTCTATTCTGAATGTGTTACGTGTTATTATATACTTGGTTTGACAAAATTGACCAAATAAATTTTTATCCAAAAAATGTCGTGCTTGACACCTCGTGCTTAATTTTTTTTCCATAATCGGACTTTTCAGTAAAATTATTTTGACAAGTTGCTTTGTTGTGCTTACACTGACAAAATGCTTTGTCGTGCTTGTTAGAATTAGTGAGAAATTTAGGTTAGTAAACCTAGGTTAACAAACCCTAACCCTAATTAGCAAAACCCTACCCCTAATTTATTAATTAAACCATAATTAGCTAATCTAACTCTAATTAGCTTATGTTAACACTTAATCATGGTTAGTAAACTTCTATTAGGTACTAATTAACATTACTTAACATTCCTAATCATTAGAAACAAAACCCTGATCAAGATTAGTGAAGATTTAAACCTAATTAAGCTACTAACTTAATCAACTAGCTCACAAGTAGGTTGGGAGTCACCATTACAAGTTCTAAAACATCACATGACATGCTTCCAAACTCCCAAGCAGCAGAAGAGTCACATATTAGATCTTTATGGAGGCAAGTAGGTGGAAAAATGACCAAAAAGCTAAGTTAGAGAATTCTATAAATAGGAACCTTAGGGCTGAGCAAACCCACGAATTCTCAAAGCCTAGATACACTTATAAACCTATCATATCAAGCTTGGGTGTTATCAACAACAAGATCAGAAGCTAGAATCACAAATTTCTCAAGAAAAGGTGCAAACCCTAGTTCATCAATTTCTCTTTGATCTTATGTTAGATTTGTTGTTTAGATGTTTAGAATATTGTATTAGGATGTTAGAAAGTATGCTAAAGTGGTAGAACACGTTTTCATAACATCTAGATGCCTTAATTAAGTGTTTTATGAAATCTGGGAATTTTGAAAAAAATGGTCTGACAGCCGAATGTCAGGGCTTTTTAATTCATGTGTGTTTATGTTTTGGTCTGTTAATCGATTGATATTTGTAGCCTGTAAGTAGGTATTTAATCTGGAAAAGAAAATAGGTTCAGATGAACCATAGATTCCAAGATATAATCAGTCAAAGTGGGTTGACCGTTCACGGAAGTTGGTTTTCTTGGTTACCCAGAAAGCTCAAGAACAGCTGAACCGACTACTTTGACCGACCTGCTTAATCATCTTCTGATTGTTAATTTTTTATGTTTTTGTTTTAAATTGGTACTCTGGTATACATACTACATATCTATGATCTTCAATCGAACAAACAACTCATAGGATTACCGAAATTATTGGTCAAAAGTGGTTGACCGAGCATGACCGAGTTTTCTGGGTTTTCCAGAAAATCGAAGAACACGAAGAACAGTTGTTAGCTGTACTTTGACCATCATAAATAGAGATCTTAGAATTACTATTTATTCATGTTAATGTTATATATATGTACCCTGGTATATAGACTACATGTTACAACAAACAAAACATACATCTAATACACCGAATCAAAGTTATTCAAGCCACAAAATCGTTGACCGGCCTTGACCACTGTTCTGGGTTACCCAGAAACCCAAGAACAGCTCTGACAGTAACTTTGAATCTTTATAATTTCTTGTTAGATGTAGATTAAAGCCTGCTTATTGCTTGATCTTGTACTATTACATGAGTACTACAACACCAATACTTGATCTAACCGAAAATCATTACCAATACCGAGTTATTTAATGGTCAAACTAGCCACTCGACCACGAGCAACGGCTGCCCAGAAACTCAAGAACACCTACATCGACACTTTCTATCATTGTAGAGCTTTAGCGACAGACAGAAATTATTTTTTAGAAATAAATTATAAAAATTAGAAATAATTAATAAAAACAGTTTTAAAAATTATATTAAATTATTATAAATTATTTCTAATATTTCTACAAAAATGTAATAATTATTTTATTTTATTTAGATATTATTTATAATTAACTTAATTATAAAGTAATTAGAATAATTACTTTTAAATACTAAATAATTATGTAAAAATATTATTATTGAAATAAAAATCATAATAAATGATTATAAATTATTTAATAATATTAAATAATGTTTTTATAAAATTTTAGTAAATATAAATTACTTATAAATAGAAATAAATGGTTTAAAAATCATTTAAAGGATAAATAAATATTTAAAAATACTTTAAACCTTCTAAAATATATTATAAGGATAATTAAATTATTTAAATATATAACCAAATTTTATAAATAAAATTTAGTTCATTTATCAAAGGTATTAAAAGTCAAACCCTATTAAATCTAACCCGGTATGAAATAAATATTTTATTTGAGTATTGTTATCAATACTAACGTGTTAGATTTATATTCTTGAACGTCATAGGTACTTAATAGCGTTCGAATAATATAACTTGACTGATCTACGCTCAGGCAAGTCTTCTATACCCAATTTATTACTTATGCAAAATTTATCAACCCTGTTTATTCGCTGAACAAGATTCTATCTTGCTATACTGTTGATATAATACACCTATGTTGAATTACCTATTATTGAAAAGTTATTGCTATAGTTACAACATGACTAAGAAATGAATTATTTATTCATATGATATTGTTTATTGAGCATAAAGCTGTTGTGTCAAGCCAAATTGTTTTGGTAAGACAATCGATATCTTGAAGTTGAGTATCCCGTAGGGAGCAAAGTGTAGTCGATGAATATATTGATGAGAAATTGTAAGTGTAAATGAGCATCGTGGGTGATATGCATACTCTAGGATGTTGAATAAAGCCGATCCCTATCTCACATCTCGAATAGAATTTCTAAGTCTTTGTGGTGATGAAATGATAAAAATTCGAACTAGTTGGAATTAGAAATCGTAAATGGTAACAACTATCAGTCAAAATTTGAATTGTTATAATTCTTCAAATCCTATATTGTTATAAATATAAAACTTGCTGAGCATGTCATAGCTCACCCTTACAAATTATTCCCTTTGCAGTATTAGATGGTAATCCTGGAACATCTGGAGTAGATAAAGGGAAACGTCCCTACATAGATTAGATTATATTCTTGTCTGTATGAATACCTTGTAATAAGAACTCGTTATGAGAATTTTGTAATCGAATCATAATATTATGATATATATAACATCTTTTATTTCCGCAATCGTGTTTTCTTATATATATAGATGTAAAGTAAGATGTCTTCTATTCTAGTTGAGATCCTTGGGAACTATTTATCTGAGTGAGGGTGTTGATAGCATGGACTGTTCATGTTATTATTAATACTTTGAATTTCAGATAGATAGTTACTATCGATACGATAGTATATATTCGCATGACATAGACTATACATCTGGGTGAGGGTATTAGTAATATGAACTGTTCATGTTATTATTAATACTCTGAATTTCGGATAGATAGACTCTATTCACAGATACAGTTCATATATTCAAGTGAGGGTATCCAAACACAGTAATATTTATCTTGGGAATTACCATCTGTTATGGGATACTGTGAATCTTGAATCTATAGGAATTATATCTGATAGTCCCTCTATCTAATGTAATATTTTAATCAGATACCATGAGTGTATAGATTTAAATGTATTATGTTAATTCTCTGTAAACACCATACCGGATACCACGGGAGTATTGGTATGGGGGTGTTACAGATAGGTCATCAGTTCTGCCAATTGCTCAATTTGCTTGCATAGAGCTTTCATCTTTCGTTCCATTACAAACTGGAACTTGGCATAATCCCATTTGTCAACACCGTGTTTGAGGGTCTGGGAGGATTCACAATTGAAATTGGAACTATGTCTATTGCTCCAATTGATCATGTTGACCTCTTCTTCTTTGTGTTGAGGAAGAGGGTTGTCTTGAACGTGAGGCTGATCTGGTTTGGTGACCACAATCTCAACATTGTCTATCAGGTCTTGGATCTTATGTTTCAAGGCCTAACAATCCTGAGTATCATGTCCAGGTGCCCCGACATGATAAACACATTTTCGAGTAGCATTGAAATCCCGTCCATTAAGGCTGGCTGGTGGAAGAAGATGCGTAATTTTCTTCTGTGTTGTCACAAGAGTAAGAATATTCTCGAGTGTGTCCCCTAAGGGAGTGAACACTCGAGGGCGTTTGACTTCTCCACCTTTTGGTATTGGAGGGTTCGAAGACTGTGCTTGAAAGGGAGTGTAGTTTCTCCTTTGAATAGGCATGTTCTGATTACCTTTTTGACCATGTAGTATCAGGAAAACATCTTCCTCTTTCTTTTTATGGACCCTCCGGGGGTTGTTTCCATAATTTTCGGATTGGATGTGATCAGCAACAACTTTAAGGGCAGCTAGGTCTTGAATTTTTTAGGACTTCAATCCCATCTCAGCCATCTCCCCACGTTTTACCATTTTAGAAAATGGTTTACCGATGCCGGCTAAAACTCTTTCATAGAAAGGAGCTTCTTGTATGTCTATGAAAGTTATGACCATCTCTGATTCTGTCATGGAAGGAATAACTTGGGCAGCCAGGCGTCTCCACCTTTGAGCATACTCTCTGAAAGACTCATTAGACTATTTCTTGATCTTGGTAATTTGATACCGATCAGGAGCCATCTGAGACTTAAAAACTGTATTGAGTGAGGAAGGCGTGTGCTAGCTCTTCCTAGCTATGGATCTTTGAGTTGTCTAATCTTATGTACCATGAACGGGCTTCTCCAGTTAGACTCTTCTGGAACAGTTGCATTCTGAGCTTTTCGCCCTCTGTATAAGATCCAAGTTCTCCAATAAACACCTTCAAATGTGTGTAAGGATCTCCTAACCCGTCATATTTTTCAAAGTCAGGAGTCTTAAACTTTTCTGGATAATGAACAGCAGGGAAAATGCAAAGGTCAGCATATGAAACACTCCCGTGTGTTCCAACTCCTTTGATAGCACGAAGGGTCTCTTCCATTTGGAGGACTTTCTTTTTGATGTCGTCGGTGTCTGGATCTCCTGTGAGATGGGTGGCATCATGAGTTTTGTTGGTCGTATCCAACTGCAGTTCAGGTATTGTAATGACTTGGTTTCCCCCTTGTGTAGAGGATTCAGCATGTACGGGTATTTTTGGACCCTGAGTAGACTAGTGTATTTCTTTAAGTAGAACCGCAAAATCTGTAATTTGTTTTCTTAATCCATCAAATTCTTTGCGAGAAACTAGATTAAGGTCAGTTTGGTCAGATGACGACATAATTGACTGCAGGCTTACAACCTTTTTGGATTTTGACCGGGTAGTAGGTCCGATTGGTTCCCTACGAAAGACTTGCATAGTTTAGTCTTTAGGGAATGTATAATAAAATGCTATGTGATGTATCCATTTTAGGAATTTTATCCTGCAAAACGGATGTCAGCTATTTGTAGCATGTCAATTTGTATGTGTACACATTTCTTCATATTTCTCATTACATGGAGATAGATATGGAATGAAATTACAAGTAATTATGTTTACAAGTAATTAAAATGAGAAAGCATGAAAAGACTTTCCTCCGTTTTGGGTTTATCAGAGGCTGACCTATCTTAGGTTACTCTTGCGGCTTTTTGGCATGAAGGTTCCCAAATCATCGCAATTTACTCAATGGGAAATTAATCCGGTCTTTCAACTGGAGCGAATTTGGGTGGTGCCTTTACTGAGCTTCGCGGGAATTAGTCTTCCTACGAGTCCAGTAATCAAACACCGACGGGATAGCCTCTTGGTGGAGGGACCACACAACATACATTCATATACATTGCGTCTCACCGTATGGAAATGATGACATGTGCGAAGCACTAATATCACAAGCAGATATGGTGCGAGGTACTAAGTGCAATAAGTAAATGCATTCGTACACATTCATCATAAATGTAAATGCAACATCCACACACAAGCAGATAATAGTTTTGAAAAGATTGTAATAGCGGCTTAAGTCCTCTTACTGGTATCCCCAGCAGAGTCGCCACCCGTCGAGGTCGGGATTTTTAAATGTCCCTTTCCGTTACTTGTTCTTTGGTGTTCTCATTTTAGGTGAGATTTGTTTGAAAAATAAGTGAAAAAGGTCTGACATGTATAATGTCGACGATGGACTGTTAAGAGTCGCCAGTTGGTTTTTTAAATGGTTGTACCAACACAACCGAGAAAAAGTTTGCACATTAACCCAGTGATGTGACATCGCTAAGCGAATTGGGTGAAACCGAGATTCATTAGGTTCCGGGGACTTGATTATGCGGAGGGAAGGTGTTAGGCACCCCCCGACATCCGTGTTACCACGGTGACCGCCTCTTTTCAAGAAACAATTATCTGAATATGTGTGTGTGTGTGGGTTAATGTGCTGTTATTTGGAAGTAGTGCGAGGCCTCGTTTGCACCTATATACACAGGGTTTGAATTTATTAAAAAATTTAGTTTTTAGCAAGATATAACAATGATATTTTATAAAAGAGGTTTTTCAAATCCTGATTCTCAATAGTAATTGAGACCTTTTACACTTCCATTTTATTAAGTGTTCGACTTGATTGATTTTATTTCCGAGATGCGAAGCATCTATAAGAAAATAATATACAAAATAATGCTGACTTCCTCGTAGGTATGAAAACCATCTGAGGAAATTCAGACACCGCAGAATAATTTACAAGCTGCTTATAGCTAAGAATGTCCATCACGGGAATCGAATCTAGATCCTATAGGTTGAATCTGTGATCACATGATTCCTAGGCACATATGATACCATAATTTGTATGAAAGCAGTAAGCAGGTTTATATATAAAAACTGTAAATATATATATACAGACATGATCACCAACCACGAAGCACCTCCATGGGGGATCAGAAATGTAAATAAAGCTGTAAAAGCTATCAACCGCCAAGGAGGAAACTCCAGGCGGGACAAAACATAAATAAAGTTGTACAAAGCAATCAACTGCCACGAAGTGAACTCTAGGCAGGACAAAACGTAAAGAAAGCTGTAAAAGCGATCAACTGCCATGAAGTAAACTCCAGGCAGGAAGAAAATGTATATATATATATATAAAATCGAGTAATATATATATAAGTATATATATATATATACTTATATATATATAAATTCAGGCTCATCGAACAGAGTTCGACAACAGTTCATATATATAAGTATATATATATATATAAAAGCGAGTAAACGCACTGGATGTAAAATTCTGGCTCATCGAACAGAGTTCGACAACAGTTCATATATATATATATGTATATATATATAAGCTTGTAAATGCACCGGATGTAAAATCCAGGCTCATCAAACAAAGTCCAACACACAGTTAATATATATAAATATATATATATATATATATTAAAGTAGTAAACGCCTGCATCAAGTCAGGCTCAACCGAGGCATAACTCGATAATGTTAGTCCATATATATAAATATATATATATATATATATATATATATATATATAAAATATATATATATATATATACAACCGAATAAAACCACGGACCGAAGTCCGGGCAAACACACGCAACACGACTCTCAACGTGAAGAAGGGTGTGTGCAAAGATGAAGAGAAAAGCTTTAAAGTGTGTGAGAAGGCTTACAGTGGGCTTCCAAAGAAGACTTCTATATCTTTAAAGTGGATAAAACTCTGCTCCCGCCGGTAGAAAAGTAGCTATATGTGAGCTCACAAGTGTTTAAAATGGGAAAGCACTCAGTATATTGCAAGTACAGAGCAAATTTGACAGGGCTTCCTCGCTCTTTCTCTCTTCAAAATGGCCACCCTAAGCCCTCTATTTATAGAGGGGGGAGCCATAGGTGTACTTGAGGTTTCTCGGGTTGCCCCGGGTCTCTCGGGTCAGGTCGTCTCGTAGTACGTGCACGTAGGCACGACAATGTTCGTTCGAACTTTCAGAATTGTAATCCTGGCATCCGACTGAGGTATATAGGACCTATTTCAGACCGCCGTTGTCGAGAGTTGTACAATGGCATTGGATTAGAGGTTGTACGAAATCATGAAGATGGTACGATGCCCTCCGGTCTTCAAGCTTCAAATTTTATCCGTTGCCCTGCACAATAGTCACTCGAGATTGGTTTTCCCTTATTCTTGTGGGACATCGTTGTGTAGAGATGTGTGTATGAAATGTTAAGATGACGTGATGTGGCTTTAGAGTGGCGAGATGATGCCTTTTCCCCTCATCACAGTTATCGCCGGTTTGGGCTGATAAAGCAGACATTGCTCATGGTTATTGCTGAGATTGGACTGCTGCAAATGTTGAAGGTCCTCAGTGTCAACTTTGAGGTGTGACTATCTTCCCGTTGTTATCTCCGGGTTGGTACTGGGTGTCTCGTTGTGAGCGCCGAGATTGAAGCTGGTTGCAATTGAAACAAGCATTTCTGGGGTTATCGCCGGAACTGCATTCCTTGGGGTGATCACCAAGGTTTGTAGCTATTCCCATGATTGGGACCGAGACTGGATACCTCGGGGTTATCTTTGAGATTAATTGGTCTTCTCTGGTGTGTGTTCCGGTATTGGATCTGCACGCCTCGGGGTTATCTCTGAGGTTGGAATTGTTACTCCCAGTGTATGTCCTGGGGTTGATGCTGAACTTTCGGTAGTATCCGGAATGGATATGAATTGTCTTCCAGGGTTCCTTCTTGAAAGACGAATCTGTCCTCCTGCAATATTAGTGATAGGTGTGCAGAAAATTTTGAGTGTTTACAGTAAGTTCATAACTAATAATCATATAGTATATTTTGAACAACTCAGCGAATAGACGCCTACGGTCTGACTAGGATAAGTTCCTAAACTCATATGATTATGGCAAATTCCTGGATTTCCAAAGTGTGGTAAGTTTGATGAACTATATTGGGTATAAAACGGTTATGGCATAGGGAGCATTGATAAAGTTGGAAAAAAATGGTTTTGAGGTATCCTTACCTCTATTGTTAGAGCGCATTCACAATGTTTTTTTTTTATGTTTCGGTGATATAATTGAACAAGCTTGACTGCAATCATGTGATCAAGTACGAACCATTATGGTTGTCCTACTAAGAAATTTCTATCCAGGTAGTCGACAAGAAAGAACAAGTGTTCAGGAATGAGTTGATACCTTCTGTGAAGGTGATATAGAGGAACCACAATGTCGAAGAGGCTACATGGGAACTTGAGAATGTAATGAGAAAGAATTATCCTGAGTTATTTGTTTAATCCGTGTCTTTGATTCTGGGAACAGAATCTTTTTAAGGAGGGCATAATGTGACGAACGAATTGTTTGAGTTGTGATTCTGGGGACAAAAACTTTTTAAGGAGGAAAGGATGTAACCATCCAAGATTTTATTGGTAATTTAAAATATTTATTAAATTAAATAAATATTTTATTGATGAAGTTGTTGTTTTGTAATTTAAAATATTTCTTAAATTAAATAAGTATTCTATTTATGTGGTTGTTATTAGTAGATATATGTGAATTAAATTTATTAGATAACACTCTAATTTAATTTAATAGATTGAGGGTGGTTAAGGATTTCATAAATTGCTATGTTGCTATATTTTAATTTAATAATTATAGTGATATGTTAATTTATTAAATAAAATTATAATGAGATTATAATTTTATGATATTTATTTAAATGGAAAATTTATTTAAAATTTTGTATGTTGTAATTAGTTTATTTGATTAATGTTGGATATGGAAATCTAAATAAATAATATGTACTTATAAAGTTTAAACTAAATGGTTTATTAAAATAAAATTAAAGTAGTATAAAATTGATTTACCCAAACAAGGCTTAAAGATATTAAGTCTTTAATTTTTAAATAGTTTTTGCCAAACTAAAGCCTTATGACTTTGGAATTTTTAAATTTTGAATTTTCTTATAACAAATAAAATAAATAAATTAATAAATAAAATGTATTTATAATCTATACGTTTATTATTTAGTAACTGTTATATTAAATCTACGTATTATGGCCCCATCGGTTATTTGTTTACGCTTAACTAAGAAGTTGGTCTATTGAGGAAGAAGAGAAGAAAAGTTACAAAGAATAAAGAGAGTTGAGAGGAAGATTTTTGGAGAAGTTCAAAAACGTCGTGGTGTACTAGCAAGGATTACCAAACAATAGAAGGTATTTCCATAACTATGATATATATATATATATATATATGTGTGTGTGTGTGTGTGTGTGTGTGTGTGTGTGTGTGTGTGTATGTGTGTGTGTGTTACGACATAATTTCCAAGTTCTTGTGAATTCAATTTCCGTGAATCGTTGTTATATTAACTGAGTTGTTTCCTTTGTGAGTAATTGGGATGTTAGAGATGGTATTTAGAAAAAGAATTATTGTGCTAATTGTGTTTAAAAGGAAGAAAACTAATTATAGTGAGTTTTTTGCATATGACTTATAAAAGTACAAAATTTAGTGCCTAGTTTGTATGTTAATATGCAAATTGAGTATTGTTTATGCTAGTTCATTAAGAAACGAAGAAAACGTAGTTTGAACAAAGTGATTTGGTAAAGAATTGTAATCACAGTGATGATTTTTGTAAAGGATCTCAAAAATGGAGTTTTTGTATGAAAACATAGAATTTGAGGAATTAAACTAGTTAAAGTTGTTGTTAAATTGTTCTATATTGAGGAATATGCGAGGAAACGGGTTTGTAATAGTTCTATACCAATTGTATGTGTTAAATTCACTGTTTTGTGGGTGAAATTCGTGTCAGTTGGGCTAAAAATGCCATCGCTCATTCATGGCGTTTCTAGTTCATGTATCGTGCAGAATTGCCTTGGTCTGTCCATATATATGTACGGGCGCAATGACTACTAGTACACTAATATGAGACGATGGCTTCGCTAGTCTTTGTAGACACAGGATACCACTATAACTTGATCTAAGGTTATGTTAATGTGTCAAACATGTGACAAGGAGGTTAAAACAGAATCGTGTCATGTCATTGATAATTTCAACTTTGTAAAAATGATTAGTAAGTTACGAACGCGTTATGTTATGATTTAAAGTACACAATGAATAATGAACAGGTGTTATGAAGCTAACACTTGTGATTCCGAGATGAACATTATAAGATATGGAATGTGGTTACTATAAAATCAATAAGTAGTCCTAGGAAGACTTAAACACTTGATTGAACTTCAAGTTTGATTAAGGAGAAATGTAGTATAGATTAATAAGAGTTAAAAATGTGATGTGGATGCTAAAATTCTTATGTATGTATTAGTGAGTTTTCAGATTCGTGTTATGTGGTTTATTAATATGGTTAGACCTAAAACTAAAGGTTATAACTTAGCTAAGATGAGAAATGAATCTATGAGGTTAATGTATGTAGCTAATTGATGTGATAATCCTGATGGTATGTGTAGGACATTGGAGTACGTGAGTTGTAATTGTATAGCATACGCAAGAGGCAAGTTCCCTAACCTTTGCTACTTTATTATTCAACAAGGTTACTTTTCACTGTCATGATATACTTTTGCAAGTTCTCTATTCCTAATCCCTTGTTGAGCAATTTATTGTTATGCAAGTTCTTTAACCCTCATTTACTGTAGAGCAAGTTAATTAATTTTTATTTCTTTATTCCAAACGAGATTACTTTGGTTATTCAAAGTCTGTAATTTTGTTGTAAGAAAGGTGTTTATTCAGCTACTAATAACTGTTGTTTGATCTTTGTTCTCCAATGTCATTGTACTATATTACATTATTGTACCAAACTCTAAGTTGCCTAGAGATTCTTTACCAGTTCAACTAATCCTTAGTTGATGAATGTTCTAAACTCTAAATTACCCTTGAAGTTAATTCCCAACCAAACTTCCTTTGGTTCGGAACCTGATAATCTAAGCTGAGATGAACAACCCTATATTAGGGGATTATTTTAGAGCTACGCAATAACGTTAAAATGTTTGTGCAATACATAGTACAAAGGGCTGATGACCTGGAGTACGGGATGATGGTCTATATAGTCGTTTAGACTGTTAAAGGTTACAGTAGAAACACCTGGTAACCTAGGACATAGATGATGATTATAGTCTTCTAGACTATTAAAGGTTAAAGTAGAAATACTTGAAAACCTAGAGTATAGTTCATGGTCTTGTGACCCTCAGTGTATTCTTTGATATTGATATCTATTTTTAACTTAAACGTTCATTATTTCTTTGAACTCATAGTTGTTGAATCAAAGTTTATTGTTCCGGTAAGAATACTTTACCATTGACAGCTCATTTAATTGTCATTCATAAAACGTTATTATATATTATCATTCTTGTGGGAAATTATTTGCTCACTCTTGCACAAAACAATGCAGATGAAGTTAAGAAATTTGAAGAGCTTTCTACAAGCAAAGGCAAAGACAAAGTGTTTGATTAGACGACAACATTTAATTTATCTTTTATTTATGAAGCTTATGTAATAGATTTAATTATGATCATGTTTTAATTTTCCGCTGATGATTGTAATAAAGGTTAGATGACCTGAGATTTATTTTAGATTATGTAACCTTTTAATGGGAGATTGATTGTTTAAACTTTTAAGTTTAATTATATCCTTTGTTTATGGGTAGTTAGTTATGATTTAATTGGACAATGAACACCAAATATGTGGGATTGAGGTGCCCGGATTTGGGGGTGTCACACTCGGGCTAGCTTTTCCTCTTCCTTCTTCATCTCATTCGAACTCTTTCCCTCTCAAGTGTTAGCGAATTTTTTCATTAACCAATAAATGAGCTTAAGCTCTCCTTTTATAGATTTCCAAGGCTAGGGGCAAAATAGTCAGTTCTCCCGAAACCTCCTTACTATTCACACCTCCTTACTCACCCTCCTTACTATTCACGAAGCTTTCCTTAGAAACTTTGTGCTTCCATCTTGAAGAATTCGTCCAACAGTTTTAAAAATTACGATTCTCAAAATTCAAATATTTCTGGATATTTTGTCTTTCCTTTACAGTTTAACTTTTACGCATTCTTTGGAACTCCGAAAAACTGAAAAACACTTTTTGAGGTTAAAAGTTTTCCTTCACGTTTTTCCCTAACGTAGTTAAATGAATGAAAAGTATATAACATTACTTTTTATCGTTTTTATTTCGTCCGATTTCTACACATTTTTTGTGACGCCCCCAAATCCGGGTCTCTTCCAACCCGACAGATGGTGCTCCACGGTGCTACAGTTAACACAAACATTCAATTGAAATGCCTCAAAAGAACGAATATGTCTTATATATATTCCAAAACAATACTACCATTCCCCAGGTTCTTTATAACCGTTACATTTGTTCTTGTCATAATATCAAATATTATCATTACAAACCTATACTATTACATAGGTAATCTACAATTTCTCTTTAGTCTTCTCCTTATCCTTGTTGAATTCTTCAGTCCATTCAGTCTAAGCTGCATTCATATGGTTAAAGCAAGAGTGAGCATAACAAGCTCATCAAGTACAACAATTTCATTTTAAAAGCATGCTTGAAACATAGGAATTGTATATATTCAATAACTGGATAATAGTTACGAAGTACTATCAATAACGTAAAATAGCGTTTCTTTTCCTTCAAAACATTTTACCATAACCATATTCATTAATACATCAATTCTGGTTCAAGACGTGAACGTCTTATAGTTTCTTTGAAAAGGACAACCTGGCACGAAGTTCGTAAGTCCGGCATATCTTACAAGCACTTCTAGGTGATCAGCCTATAGTACTCTATGTTGATCAACACTACATCCATTAAACGTGTGTACGTTTAAGTTATGGCAACTTCACGTGCCCATCGAATACTCGATGAAAATACATTTGTTTATTCATATTCAGGCTTACCTTGAATCCGTACCAATTAGTTGGCGTAGGATAGCGTTAGCAATTCTAGATTGAAAGACTTGTAAACAGTTCAATCAATCTATCAAGATTAGTCTAGCCGAACTAAAACTGGCATCGACTCTTTCTTCAAAACCTTACATGCATCTCATAATTTGAATCATTTGAAAACCTGGCTAACACGAAGGTTAGACAAGCGTTTAAGAAAAACTTGCCTTTTAGCGCCCTCTCTACAAGATAATTACTTTCCTTTTGAATCTTTTACGCCTCTACAACACATAACCACATAACATACCACATTAGGTCATGATTGAACATATATAGTTCCTAAAGAATCTTACCCTTCTTCTCAATCTAATCCCATATTAGATTTGTTATTTATTGGTTCCGGCTTTCCGTCATTCTTTACATCATTCTTACCAACTTCGTTCTCTTAACTGAAATTATTTTATTAATACAACTCGTTTTGAGTTAAACATCTTTCCTCACGGCTTACTAACGTCCTTACGTTATTATCGAAACTTGATCGTCATTGGTTATGTACACTTATTACGTATAGTTCACGTTCATCTTCAATTGACTCTCTTTAACCCTAAGTGATCATACTTGGGGTTTAATTATGACTTAACAATGTTTGATTAAGTTCCTTAACTCATTGTTAACAATTCCCATTTATGTTCCACTTGTAAACATTTTTCACTGTCTAAGTTTTAGGGTTGGCGCTGCGGCGCCGGTGTTCCTTTGCTATGCCGCACTGTTGCGTCGCTCATTAGGGGTTGGAAACCGGACTTGGCGCTGCGACGCGAGTCCCTGTGTTATTGGTCGCGCTACGGCGTGAGTCTCCAGAAGGTTATGGCCTTACTCGGCCAGGATCGGCGCTGCGACGTGGCTTATTTTGCCTTGACTGGCGCCGCGACGCCAGCGCTCAGCACCAGAATTTTTTTATAGAATTTTCTTTTAGTGAGATTCCCGGCTTCGTAACTTCTTCGTTATAAGTCTGAATTGGTTCGTTCAAGAGCCTACGGTTCACAAATCGCGTACTCTACGTGGTTAAGCAAGAATTTTTTCTATTCGACTTCATTTGTTAAAATTCCACCTATTAATCTCACTAAATTTTCTTTTAGTGAGATTCCCGGCTTCGTAACTTCTTCGTTATAAGTCTGAATTGGTTCGTTCAAGAGCCTACGGTTCACAAATCACGTACTCTACGTGGTCAAGCAAGAATTGAATGACCATTTTTGAGTCTGCGACTCTATAATGACAAATATGACTTGTCTCCATTGAAAACCAATGTTTCCAAGCTCAATATCAAAATTCGACTTCCATTCCGAGAATTTCACGAATTCGACGATCGTCGTCTAATCGTGTGAATTCCGGTGAAACTTCGTTACTTGACATTTTAAACTATTTCACTTGGATTAAATCCATTATACTATCATCTTGACATACATGCTTCATTAACTTATAAACATGATAAGTTATTACTTGTTCTTAATAAGTTCAAAACTCATAAACTACTTATAATTCTATTTCTTATGATTTATCATGGCTTTAATCTTTTAACCATCATTCTTACATCTTCTTATCATACTAGTGCCATTAATGTAAACATGTTACAAGTTTTTAAAATTTCTTATTAAGTTCCTACTAACTTCATCACCATTATCATATGACAAGTTCTTACAAGATCTTCATAAGTTCATAACTTATATAAGTAGAAATGACTTGTTCATGACTTATTACGGCTTATTACGACTTAAGCCCTTTGGTTTATCATTCTTTAGCATACTAGTTCTACCAATACCCCCTTCTCTAACAATTGAAGAGAAAGAGAATCAAGGTTTATGAATACTTACTCTTTGATGTTCACTTGCTAAGCCTTAATCTTCTTCTTGCTTCTTGAATATCTAACAAAGGTAGTCTAGCTTTTATAAGTGCTTATTCTCTTAAGCCACTAAGCTCTCAACTTATAAGTTGTTGGATGAAAAACTAACAACTAACAAATGAAATCTAAGCTTGCTTTTTATAGGCAAACCAAAGTTAGGGCATAAAGGTCATTAATCCCTCCACCTCCTTACTATTCCAAGCTTATTAATCAAGTAAACTTTCTCCCCACATATACTTGATCATCACAACACTTAGCCATTAAGTTTTCTTAACTTATTCTTTGCTTAATCCTTAAGTCTACTTGCTCATCACATAAAGGTACTTTGCTTGTCCACCACACTTACTTAACTATTAAGCTACTTGCTTATTACTTAACTTATCTCTTGCTTAGCAGTTAAGATTACTTGCTCCTTACTTCCTTTACTTGGTCATCACATTTATGCACTTTGAGTGATCACCACACTAACTTAGCTTCTATGTTTGCTTGTTCATCGCATCAATTTCTTGTCCACCACTTTGGACTATCCATGGTTTGCTCCATGGTTCGTACCCATTGGATAATTACTTTGGGCCTTAGCTTAATTAACTTACTTAATCATTTGGGCTTCTAGCATAATTTTACCTTGGGCTTGTAATTAAACAAACATTGGGCTTGCATTAATAAACTCAAATTGGACTTAACCATCCAATACTTGGGCTCACATAATACTTAACAAATCCTACCAATTTCTTTCTTTTGGCTTAAAGCCTTATAACATATATTATACGTATAATTCTCGTACTCTAATTCGTATACTTCTTTAAGACATACAACATACCATCATTCATAGGTACTCATATAATACCTCATATCATACTCGTATTCATTACTTCGTATAATACCTACATAGTATAAGATCATCGCTTAATTCATTAATCTCATTACATTTCCGTCTCATAAATTATTTTCCTTAAACGTTAGGTTTTAAGTCCACAGGCGAAATATTACGTTTTCCATAACTGAAATATTATTGGATATTACGTCTCACCTCGATATTCTATCGTTACGTATTTCTCGGAAGTTCAAAAATAATTCCCGAGCAGAAATGCGTGAATAGTGTTTTTCAAAAAATTTCTCGGAAAGCTTTTATTTTCGTCTTGGAAATTCAAACACTTTAATTTTACCACGTAGCCAAAATCCTACGATGTTCTGACATGTCTAGGTCATATATCGACCTTCAATTAGCTTGCTCCATAAATAATCAATTAAATTCATTTAATAAAAATAAAAATTTAATTCTCAAAAATCCGATTTTCTCGGGCGTTACATTCTTCCCTCCATATAAGGATTCTGTCCCCAGAATCTCGCTAATAATACCTACACCACAGAGGATAATTTTCCTTTATTTTATTCTCGAGTTCCCACAATGCTTCTTCGACATTGGGGTTCTTCCATTTCACCTTCATCGAAGGTATTATCTTTTCACACATGACTTATCACTTCCTGTTAACAATTTGAGTTGGAAGTTAAACACTTACTAACACATTTCGCTATCTTTATATCATCTCAGTTATCCTCTTAACTCGGACTTATATGGAACTCAAATTCCTTCCTCAAAATAAGACTATACTTAGTCTTCTACTTATCCTGCATCATCTTCTTCATTCACTTGTACTCCTCGTTACCTAATTGTTAATTGACTCGGTCCATTATTGTGGATTGAGTCTATGTTTTGAATAACATTTCTATCGTTTCATTTTGTAATTTAAATTCTAACTCCACTCCCGCCATCTTTATTATTAACTCATTCTGAGTCGTTAACATCGATAGTTTTCCTTACCCTTCCTACTTAACGCACCGACTTCTACGTTTACCTTCCTTGAATGATATAAGATATCCCAGTCCTCTCTCTACTGCATATTCAACTCCTTCTGTGTGGAGATATATCTTAGACTCTTAGAGTCCTTGTATATCTCATTTTTCTCCCCGTATAATTACTATCTTCAGATTTTTTTTAATTCAAAAACTATAACTGCCAATTCTAGATCATAGGTAGGATAGACCTCCTCATAATCCTCTAACTAGCGTGATGCATATGCAATGACCTTGCCATGCTACATGAGCATGCAATCTTGTCATCCATGCAAAACATCAAGATACACTACAAAATTCCTCGTATTATCTAATAAGGGTAATACAAGTGTCTCACTTAACCTTCCTCATAAATCCTGTGACGCTAATGGTACATTTAACCATAGCACCTCACAAGAGAACCTATCTGTTTCCCACCGACTTGCTCGACGCCTCTTACGGAAAGTCTAATTTCCGCATATTAGTCAACCCAAACGACATAACCAAAAACTTGTCATAACTATAACGAGTTCTGAACGTCGTCCTAGGTACCTCCTTCTTCTTCCTTATTTTCAACCAACTATACCCCGTACTCAAATCGATCTTAGAAAAATCTTTGCCCCTTTTTAATTGATCCAATAGATCATTGATCCTGGGCCATTGGTATTTAATCTTAACCACTAACTTACTCCTATTATGATAGTCGATACGCAACCGTAACAACTCATCCTCTTCCTTAACATTCTACTAACTTACGTCTAGGTTAGACGACAAGGCGTCTCGGTGTTTTATTATCGTAAATTACTACCTTGGGTTTTCTGAAAAACTGAAAATTCATACTTTTCTTATAACTATTTATTATAGCTATATGGTTAATCAACCCATTCATATCGAGAATTTCTTCAAATTCTCTCAACTTATTATCCATGAAACCATTTCCACGAATACAATTAACGAAAGTTATTTCCTCCTCATTTACCTTAATGTTTAAAGGTACTTATACTCCCTTTCAGACAGACTCCTAGATGAGTATTTCCACATATTTTACACTCTCCGATCCTACGCTTAGGATCCCCTTGTCTTATTCCAGTATTCCCGGAGTTAAACTTGGTTTCTCCCTATCCCTTGCTCTCATTCTTTCCCTCTTTGTGGTATTGAGTTAACAACTCACTACCACCTTCTGTTATAATCACCTTCTCTTGAATGGTCCCATAGGAAACACTCTAGAACACAGCAATCCTACTATAGAGCTAGGGTTTCAGGTCCTGCTCAAACCTACGAGCCTTCATCTCCTCAGTGTCCACCTGATGTGAAACAAACCTTGCCTATTCATTGAATTTGGCCGCGTACTGGGAACCGTCATGTCCCCTAGTTTAAGTTCTAAGAACTTGATCTCCCTCCTCCCTTGCATACCTGTAGGGAAATAATTCTCGAAGAACACCTTCTTGAATTGTTCCCATATTATCGCATCTGTTCTAGCCTCACCCTGGTGAGCCTCCCACCAAAAGTTGGGTTCACTCTTCCTAATGTAAGTCACAAAAGAAAACTCCTGCATCTCACCTACGGTTTTAAATAGTGTGCTGATCAAATGATAAGAAGGTGTATCCCATATAGCGAGACCGAGGGGATTTTGCAGGATTGTCACGCTTCTTTATATGGGGGTCACTATGGAGGAGAGCGAACAACGGCTAGAGTACTACAAGCAGGATTCTACTGGCCGGTAATATTCAAGGATGCATACAGTTTCGTCCAAAGATGTGACAAATGTCAGAGAGTCGGGAACATTTCGAAAAGAAATGAAATGCCTTTGAACACAATCCTTGAAGTGGAAATTTTTGATGTGTGGGGGATAGACTTCATGGGACCTTTCGTTTCTTCATGCCGAAATCTCTACATCTTGCTCGCAGTGGATTATGTGTCGAAATGGGTAGAAGTGGCAGTTCTTACGATAAATGATGCCAAGGTAGTCCTCAGGTTTTTACACATAAATATCTTCACAAGATTTGGGACTCCAAGGGCCATCATTAGTGATGAAGGCAGTCATTTCTGCAATAGGAAGTTTACAACGTTGTTGGCTAAATATGGGGTGAACCATCGCATTGCTACAACTTATCACCCACAAACGAATGGTCAAGCTGAAGTGTCAAATTGAGAAGTTAAAAGAATCTTTGAAAAAGTTATGAATCCCACTAGGAAAGATTGGTCTTTAAAGCTTGATGATGCTGTTTGTGCATATAGGACTGCGTACAAGACTCCGTTGGGCATGTCACCTTTCCAGCTAGTCTACGGTAAAGCATGTCACCTTCTTATAGAGCTAGAGCATAAGGCATATTGGGCGATTCGAAAGCTCAATTTTGATTTGAAAGATGCAGGGGAGAAATGCCTACTCCAACTCAACAAGTTGGATGAATTCCGATTACAGACATATGAAAATTCTAAGCTGTACAAGGAGAAGGTGAAGAAATGGCATGATCGCAAGATCATAGAGAGAACATTTGAACCGGGACAAAGAGTTTTGCTCTTTAACTTCAGACTTCAACTTTTTCCCGGGAAGCTGAAGTCAAGATGGTCAGGGCCATTTACAGTGAAGACTGTCTTCCCACATGGTGCGATAAAAGTGTTTGATAAATTCCCGGATCAGCCTTTTAAAGTGAATGGGCAGCGATTGAAGCATTACTTTGGTGGCGAGATGGACAGACAAAAAGTCACCTCAATTCTTTCTTCGACATGAGATTCAGAGACAATCAAGCTAATTGACTATAACTTAGCGCTTGATGGGAGGCAACCCATTATTTCTATCTCTATTTTTATTTATTTATTTTGTTTAGGTTGTTTTTGTTAGATCATCTTCATTTTTTTTATTATTGTGATAGTTTGCTAGCTTTGCATAAATATAGTAGTAACTGAATGTCATATGATTGTGTCTATGCATAGCATCGAAATTATGATATTAAGTTAGACACTCATGCCTACTCAGTAATTCATGTCTTGACATTGTTTATTGATGTCTATGTAGGTATCTTGGAGTGAATGCAGTACTGTCTTACAGTGTTGAGAATGAAAATTAACAGTGCAGGAATCAGACTCGCGCGGCCGCGCCTGGACATGCTAAAGAAATCGCGCACCCGCACTACAAGGAAGTCTGAATAGAAAAAGTCACTCGCGCCCCTGCATCACATATACCTTGAAAACGCGCGCGGCCGCGCTTGGAACCAGAACTTGAAAATTTTTTGGTTTTTAAAACGTGATTGGGCTCATTTGTTTTCTATCAATTGAAATAACATAAGGTGTATTTTCTTTCTCTCCTCAACACCTACGTCTCCTCATCTCGAATCAGTTACAAACTAAGCCATAACTCTCCTCTCCATTACGTGAGTGTCACTTCGGTTCTCACACCCACGATTATACCCACGATCCATATCGGCATTATAAAGCTAGGGTTTTAGAATGGATTGTGCAGAATTCAGTTTGGGGGTACTCAATCATCGGCTAACACTCATTATTCAGTGTAAGGCAAGTAATCCTCGTTTTCTCTATTCATTTCAAATGGGTCATAAAAGAGCACGTTCTATCACTTTGTCTTCATCATCTTCCTCTAGCAGTCAAGGGGAGGATGTTGGGATCATACCAAGTTTCTCAGTCTAGATGCCCAAATAGAGTATTACAGAATCGTGGCAAAAACGTTTGTGAAGGAATGTGGGTTCAAGCCTGAAAAGAAGACAGTTATGGGATATGATTCGCAAGAGAGGATGGGTTGGACTGACTGCAACCCCTATGCCTATTCCAATGAGTATCGTTCGAGAATTCTATGCGAATGCTAAAGACACAATGAGAGAAATATATGTGGTTTGAGGGTTTCAAATAGATTACAGACCACCAGCAATCCGAGTAATCTTTAGGATAATTAACACACCACCGATTGGAAATGACAATTGGGTTGAGGCTGCCCGTTTCGAAACTGATTTGGACATAGTCATTTCTAATTTGTGCGATCCAAACACAAAGTGGAATTGTAGGGCAGGCACAAATCAACCTAGAACTTTCCCCACCTCAGCCTTGAATCGGTATGCTAAAGCGTGGAATTTGTTTATATGTGCAAAGCTCGTGCCTTCATCGCATCAACATGAAATCACAACGGAGAGGGATATAATTCTGTGGGGAATAGTCACCAGAAAATATATTGATGTGGGCCACCTCATCCATCAAAATATGTTACGTTATATGCGGGGGAGCACTACGGGGAATATTCCACACACGTCTGTTGTCGCTAGCCTGTGTGCCCATCAAGGATGCCATTGGGATAATGAACAAATGCAGAACCCGAGCCAAGATATCACTCATGCCACCATTGCTAAATTTGAGGACTGGGCAGGAGGCGAACCACATCTGAGGGGAAAAGGTTTCATAGTTCAACCCGCATCCTCGGTGCCGCCACCACAGCCCATACAGCACGCTGAAGCGGGAACATCGGCTTAAGCAACTACTGCTATTGGGGATCATTAGCTCTGAAGGTTGGAGCGAAAGGTCGATGCGATGTACGATAACTTTGCAGCGTTTGCTACGGGTCTGATGAGGTCATTGGCGGAGGCGTTTGCACAGCAAGGGACCATGCTTGAGTGGCCACAGTTTGGGACCGACGTGCCATATCCACCACTGGATTCACCACCCGACGAGGGTGGTGCCACTGAGTTGTAGGGGAGTTTCTCTAACCTTATACCTTCATTCATTGAGGCAATGAATATTATAAGTTTGGGGGTATTGGGGTAGTAGGGTAGTGCATATAGTATTTGCATGTTTAGTTTACAGTTTCATGTTTAGTTTAACAGTTTGCATGTGTATGTGTTAGATAATAATTGCATGTTATGTTGTTCTATTTTTAGTCATCATTATTTATGTTAGTATATGTTTAGTTGCATGTCTCACGGTTCTAGCGTTATGGAAATTTTGTCTAGCCTATGATGAAAGTGAATTTTGAAGGATTGTTGAGTATTTTGGATAACATGAGCTTAGATATAATGTTTTACATGATGTAATTCATGATGCTGTTTAGATGCTTTAGGTTTGCACTGCAGTGTTCACAATTACTGGTAGGCATAAAATTATGTGTTGTATTGCTTGATAGGAAATGTGGTTTTAAAAAGATAATTATGTGGAAAATGGATTTGAACTATGAAAAACAATGATAATCAAACTTTGGGGACACATGGGTATGCTATATAAAAAAAATGAAAAAGCTATCTTGCAACCTTCTTGAGCTGAATTATTGACTATTTGGAAGGGGCGAGATGGAGCGTAAAACGCACTCGTTGTATAAAAAAAAAGAAAAAAAAAGAAAAATAGCAATAAACACCGCGGGAAAGAGCGAAAATCCCCCTCGTGAGTAGAAATAAAGCAGTTAAACCCATTGTTGAACCTCAGTTTGATTTGATGTGTTGAAACAATTTTTGTTGCATAAGTATGCATGAATCTTGATTTAGACTGTAATTTTCTATTTTGAGCAGTTTAGCATGTGTATTCTTGTTTTGGTCAAGTTTTGGTGAACATAACACACACACACATAATCTTTATAGCATATATGAATTATTTGAGTGTATGATATTATGCCTATAGTTTGGTTTGAATTTGTATTCTCGAATTTGGATAATTTGCTGAGGCATTTTGGATTGAATTTATGTTATAGCTGGAGAATGTTAGACTCATTTGCATCATGATTTAGTTGCATAGCATATATTTGCATTTTTAGTGTTTATGTAGTATGCATTGCTTGAGGGCAAGCAACAGTTCATGTTTGGGGGTATTTGATAAGTGGGTTTTATACCTACTTATTGGATATCAATTCACGAGAACTATGCCCATCTCAAGTACATTTTAGTATATTTTTAGTTACATATCATGATATTTTGCATTGCATGTACTGAGAACTCCTTTGGTGTGAAAGTGCAGGAAATGGCATAGTTTAGTGTTGGATGGTGTTAAGGAAGCTAATGGAGGTATGACACGAGGGTCAGGTGGAGAAAAGGAACTAAGCAGTGGTGGACAAAAGAGCAAAAGTGGCATGTCAAATGAATAAGGGTAGCATGGCAAGGAAGTAGCAGCAGCAGACTCAAGACTGCAGATTTTAGGAAGCCGCCGCTAGGCACATGCAAGCTAAAGACGCTACCGATGCCATCACCCGGACATAACTTATCTTGCATGACGCACCTGCTACCAGTATTTACTAAAGGAATCTTCTTGCTGATGCAGACGCAGCGTTATTATTGAAATCTCTTACCGACTTTATTTTATTTTTGAATTTTTAAGAGTTGGAGTTGATAAAAACTATTCTGGTTGGTACCAGACGCGATCATCTATTGTTTTTACGAGTTTTTGATATCATTGAACTAGGGTTTTACGCTTTGAGTGAATTCCAATGTGAAGCTAAACATAGACTTAATATTTACTTCTTCTTTTGGATTCAATCATTGTTTTCTGAATAACGTTTATGTTGCTGGAGATTACTGAGGATTTGAATATCACGTTTGGATTATAATCAGCAATTGGATTTGATCAATTCTATCTTTTCCTTCAATTGTTTAATTATTTTCCATGTGTTACGCTAATCCCATAATGGCTTTCGGTTCAGCGATGAACTAAACTCCATTATGGGATTTTAACGGATTTTAATATGTAGTCTAATTGATTGCTTGATTGCTGGACTGTTTGTGTATCATCAGGAATTTCTATTATGGTTGATTTGAATGCATGAATGATTGATCACCATTCATTTTATGTGCTTGTATGGCGTTGAAAAATAACATGCGAGTATGGTTCTAATCATGATAGCTTGCGTATATGGGGCTGATTTGATTAGCTGTATATTTCGTTAACCAGATAGACATATACTGTTTCACCGTGTGAGTTAAATAAGGGCTTGTGCTTAAATTCAATATAGCTGCAATTTCACATAGAAATATAGTGATCTTGGTTTTATTGAAGATTATATGATGTCTATTGTATGTGGATGTTATGTAAGTAGGTCATAATACATTGAAAAATGGTTATGTCTACATTCGTGCTCTTGGCTAATTTTCTGTGATACGTGAATAGTCTTGCATGACGGTGATAATTAGATGAACTATTAAATGAAGTTAGGATCCCATTATTTTCAGATTTGATTTATTACATTAATATTCTTCTGTTATTTATTATTGGATTTTAGAGTAATTCAAAATCATAAGTGTTTCGTTTAAGCATATAAAAATAGTAATATAGTTGATGCATAATAGTTTAATTTAGAACCTTTCTCCGAGGATCGATACTCTATTTACTCTGTATTACTTCTTGACCCATGTATGCTTGCATGAGTTAGAGTCCTTTTGTTAGAACTAAAAAGGAGGCAACAACTATGTTGATTGAATAATGAATGTTGATTGAGTAAGGAACTCAATCTTTATACTTGTTATATGAACTGCAATATGTATGTTATGCTAGTCCAATGTTTATGAGATGTATGTTGAGCATGTTATTATGTGCTATATGTGATGCATGAAAACTGTTAGATTTTGCTAAGTTGTCGAGCTCAACCTTGCAAATAACCACTTTTGCAGGTTAAAGATTCAAGGTAAAGTTATGTGCTACTTGAAAGACATGAATCAGATATGATACTTGAAGATTTATACACTTTAGCTGAGTTATTATTATGTGAACCATGTTTAAGATTCCGAATAATGTATTAATGTTGAATTGTAATATCATTTTTTGATGTAAACTCTTGCAGTATTAAAATGATTCTGAGATAGTTAGATGTAAAGGTTGAAAGTTTTGGGAACGAGAATAGTTTGTAATAGAAAATTTTAATTATTCCGCAAATTTCAATGGTTGTATTATCGTTTAATGATGTAAGATTTGAGGTTGAATGTATTGTTAACGACCGAAGTCGAGAATTAAATTATTTAAATTTTGGGGTCGTTACAGTTGGTATCAAAGTTGATAGGTTAGAAACCTTAGGTAAGAATACCTTAGGCTATAACCTTAGAGAAGAGAGGTGAAGATAATGAAAGAATAAGCTTAAATAGAGTTTGAACAATAAGAAGTAATTTAAGAAATTTATAAAGAAGGGATTAAAACATGCGTGAGAGAATTAAAAGAAGAATCTCGCAGAGTTATAAGGAATATGAATGTGGGGTTACCCAACTCCAATAATGAGGATGTAAGGTGATAATAAATAATCAATGTCTATAAGAAGAGAATTATAAAGAAGTTAATAATAATAATAATAATAATAATAATAATAATAATAATAATAATAATAATAATAATAATAATAATAATAATAATAATAAAAAAAGGTTATATTTAAGCGTGGTACATTCGTACTCTTTAATAGTTGATGTATAGTATCTGGGCTACACGATTCCTTCAAGAGCGGAGGTATATACGAACTAGCAACTCGGAACCTAGTTTGTTGGTTGTTTGTGGGAAACCACTCAGCTTACCATATTGAAACTATTAGAGACTCGATGTGTACCAAGTATAGAAAATGGATACGTATGATGAAAGGTGGAACTCGAATGAAATGATGAGAAATGTAAATGAAGTTAGACATTCTTAAAGGAAGAATTGTTATATAAAAAAGAAAATTCAAAGAAGAATCTTGAAGAGATATAAAAATAAGAAATGGGAGTTACTTAACTCCAATAGCCAAGATAATGAATAAAGATGAATATACAAAGTCTGTAAGATTAAAAGAATAAATGAAATCGTAAATGATTAAAAAGGAAAGAAAGAGGATCGTAAAACAAAACGATCACGAGTTAAGAAAAGAATTTTAAGGGAAATGATTATACAATAAGATCACGACGTGATCTGTTTAAGTTATAAAAGAAAGATGGTCTATAATGTTTGAATAATTATAGCTTGATGCTATGAAGATAGTGTACTATGATATAGTACTAGATAAACTCACGAGGAGTTATAGATAATATGATACGAGGAATTCGTATTGAGCAAGTTAAGGACAAGTTAAGAATAAGTTAAGAGTAAGGTAATCCTAGGTGGGATTTCAATTGAGGACTCATATGGTGACTAAGTTGTACAAACCTTTGTATGGGCAGAGATTTTGTGCACGTACTTGGTTTATCACATTGATAATCATTGGAATGTCGGTGTCGCGCTGTCAATGTATATGTGGTGGAAAGGTGATTATTTTCTCATGTGTATATTTGATAGTTAGAGGCTTTTAAGGTTAGGTTAGATGATATTAAGATTAGGTACAGTTCTTAAAACTAATGCATATGGTAAGTTCGTGACTCATAATCATATGGTATGTTTTGAACTCCTCAGGGAATGGACCCCTATGGTCTGACTAGGATAAGTTCTTAAACTCATATTATTGTGGCAAGTTTGATGAACTCTACTGGGGGTATAAGAAGATTGTAAGTTGAAATACAAGAATATTTAGTATAAGAAAATTGGTGGTGCTATAAATAAAAAGAATTAGTCATTAATGAGTTAATGGAGTAAAGATTGAAATTGATGGAGAAAATTAGATATTACAAATCTTCTAGCTTTGCTAGATTTTCAAAATTTATTAACTTCGTGCTAATGTTTGCACTTCTATTTTTCTTGAAAAACATTGGATCAAATGATGGAACCAATGAGTTTTAAAAACAATATCGTTATTCGTATGTCTATGCTAATTGTTTCGGCTAGAAAAAAAATAGATTTAAAAATATCAAATTGTTTTTTGTTTTTTCGTAGTCATTAAAGCATCACTAAATATGATGCTGATATGACAAATGAGGAAGTCAACAATGCAATTGAACCTGGTTTTGGATGTGATCACATGATCGTCAGCCCACTATGGTATGATGTAGCATGACAAAATCATATAATGACTGAATCCTCAACGTACAATTAAAATAGTACGGTATCTTGACCATCATAAAAATGATTTTTGGTTTTCTTAAAACTAAGAAAGATATGCCACATGAATTGGCTAAAACTATTTCGATTGATGTCCGAATTGGTGTTAGGAGTCTATGATATTTGATTCAGCTAGACAAATATTGAAATATGTTTATGCAGTTCAAGCATTTCTTGAGAAGTTATACCAAACCAAATTATTTTGGTGCGGATTCCTGAGTTGAGAAGCTGAGGTGAACAACCCTTTTATAAGGGATTATATTACACGAAAGCGTTAAAATGTTTGTGTACAAAACATTGTACGAAGGGTTGATCCCCCTGAGTACGAGAAGAAAGGCCCATATAGTCTTATGATTGTTAAAGGTTCAAGTCGAGATACTTGATAACCTGGGGACGTAGTTTAAGGTCTTGTGACCCCTCATCATGATTCGAGAATATTTTAAATTCCTGAGTTATTCATACTACTTCCCAATTATTGAGAAATTGTGGAAGATTCTTGTTATTCTAAAAGGCGATTGTGGTAAGGTTGATATTCCTTAAAAAGAAGTAAGTCATAGAATGCGACACTGAATGATGAATATATTGAATAAGTGAGAAAAGAAATTTTGAAATGAGAAGGAGATGAGTTATCAAAGAATAATGTAAAAACCTTTAATAGAAAAGTTAATAATTGTAGAAAGATCTTTGTGGAAAGAAAGTGGTTATAGAACCAATGAATGAATAAAGTATTAACGTAAAATCTATTTTGATAGATTGAATGAATGAAGATTAATAAATTAAATTTTGAGGACGAAATTCTTAGAAGAAAGGGTGAATGTAATATCTCGAATGGTTATGATAACGATCCTTAGAAAAGGAAATGAATGGGTTAAAGAATATATAATACTCAAAATATAATTGAGTTCAAGTGAAAGTTACGAAATAAAACCTAGAATTTGTTGAAGAAATGAATGTAGTAGGAAATATAAAACCTATATTAAGGTAATGTGTTGAAGATATTCAACGATAAATTTTGAAAAGAGATTTGGTGAAAACCGAGTAAGGGAGGTTTCTTTGATTCCGAGGACGGAATCCTTTTAAGGAGGGAAGAATGTGACAACCTGAGTTTTCATAAGTTATTAACATAAGAATTTAATAATTAAAATTCTTATTATGAGGTGTATATATTTTGAATTATACGATTTGGTGTGAAGAGAAATATATATTCATATGTTGGAGAAAATGAGATTTAATAGTTAACTAAACTATTAAAGAAATTAAATAATATTAGTTAATTTAATTAAATTGAAATTATATTATGAGATAATATAATTTTATTTGTTATGCCTTGTGGGCAATGGAAATTATTATGAGTTAAGGTTCATAAATAGTGTGAATAATTCACTTAATTAAAATAGTGAATTAATATACAGTATAATTGATTTAATAAAGTGAGAAGGTAATATATTGCATGAAAATATAAATGTTAGTATAATGCGAGTAAGATATTTATTAAGTACATTAAATATTTTAGTTGGAAACTTTATGGAATAAAATGAATATTTATGGTATTAAATAAATATTTGATGAAAAATTTTATGGGATAATTTATTTAAGTGTGATAAAATAGATGGGATTTATGCGTATTTTGTTACGCTGAGTAGAATAGTGATATTATAATTTAATTAAATAATTAAATTAGAGGAGTGCGAATTTGTTAAATAAAGTTATGATGGTTGAATAGAAATTATAATTTGACTGATAAGGTAAATTTTATTTCCTAAGAAATTAAAGGTACACAATCTAGTTTATAATTCTAGTTTATGTGTTCTTGAGTTTCTTTTAAAATTGGAGTTTTGGTTAATGAATTTGTGGGTTAAGATGTTATATATGTTATTAGATATTTATAAATTGATAATGGTCATCTAGAAACAATTTTTCAGAAATCAAATTCACGTATTTATACTAAAGAAGAGGAATTTGGGTTTTGATTGTAATGTATATTTTAGTGTACTTTGGGACTAAAGTTGATGATGAATTCGTGATAGAAACTTTAAATTGTTGGATGATTGTTGTTCTCCTCTATCAAAATGAAAACAACGTAACTTGAACGGATCAAATTGGTTAAGAAACAAATTCATGGTGAATGATTTCGCTTAAATGTTGAAAATATGAAAAATTAGTATAAACAAATTAGAATTAGTATAAACTAAGTCCCACATCAACTAAATTAAGAATTTTACCCCTTTGTTAAACCTATAAATAGAAGGGCTTGACCCTTTGTTTCATTCACCAACAATATGGCCTCCAATTTTGAGAAAGGCTTTGTTGTGGGAGGACTTTTTATAAAGACTTCCTTAGTTAAATTTTGGCGTGGAAGTGCATAGTCAGTTTGTGAAACTCGTATTTTCGGGTATGTTTCTTATTTAATTTTTGGTAATGTTATTATTTTAAATATTGTATTTAGTTTGTGAGTTAAAGTTTAACACCCTGAAATCCGGTCTATCTTCACACCCGGATTTCGTACGTCACGAGTACATCATTCATTCAACATACATCAGTATATACTAAAATATAACAACATACACTCTCAAATCCAAAGTTCTGAAAACCTTATAACCTCTTTCATTATAAATAATGGTAATTATATTATTCATTTCATCTTACAAGAGTGACTTTTATCCGCCACCAAGGATAAATAATAGTTCATTAAACTAGTCTATAATTCAATTTCATCTTTTTACATTACAAGTCTTCACTTGATCTTCTCACTCATTCACCTTCTGAATGGTACTTCATCTGGATACCGTCAGCTTGATCTTTACGGAATCCTTAAGTTCTTCTATCATTGTTCGCTGAAAATTATTTTTCATTTAAAGAAAGAGTGAGCATTCAATTGCCTAACAAATCATAACAGTTGAACAAACAACTTCAGAATTAAAACATTTCTTTAGAACTTCTATAACCGAACGAAGGTTATGAAGCAGCTTGAATAATAGGAATAGTCTCGATTCCTATCATCTTAAAACATCAGTCACTTTTACTTTGAAATACTTTCATTCTCTACCTTTTTCATACACATCCTGTCTGGCTAGAATCATTAGCACATACTTAACAATAACGGTTCATGTATAAACAGAACATACTTGTATTGAACAGCTCAATCACAGAATAGTTCATATCATAGAAACACCGAAGTGTTCAAATTGTGGCTCAAGGCCTCACACATTCTACCACCTTGTACAAATATCACACATTCGCACATAGACAGAACTTCTCAAGTTCAACATCTGAGAAGTTTAAGAAACTAGCACTCATGTAATATGAATGAAGTTAGGAAACTTGCCTTACGCCCAGCTACAGCTTACGCTGAACTGCACATTCCCATTCCTATATAACACATAAGGAGAAAACATAAACACCAATTAGTCATATATTGAACTTACGCATTGGTTTACTTAACTTTACTTCTTAGGGTTCGCGTTCTTGCAATATAAGTTTATGTGACTAACTTCCTATACCATTTTACGGTTTCATGACATACGAAGATGTCTTACTCAAAACGTTCATCATCTTGGATGATTTATATTCTCATCTTCTTCTTATAACTTCTCTAGGACTCAGCACACATCGCTTCTCTACTAGTAGTCCATATGGTACTCTAAGTGGTTTCCCACAAACAACCAACAAACAAGTTCCCACCTCATCTACACTGCCATCACAGTGAGTTAGATCGGTTTCCAGTTTCGTATATACCTTCTCTCTCTGAAGGAATTATTTAGCCCAGCTCCCATATGTCAACCATCAAAGGTTACGATTGTACCACAACCTAACTCATCTTAACTTATCTGAACCATTAACTACAACGTTCGTTAAGTTAATTTCTTATTCTCTACGGCTTTCTGGCAACTAAATGCCATACCTCAGGATTCATTCCTTATCGACTCACATTCGGCTTTCATTAATCTTATTACCGTTTGTTACAGTTTTCTTGATAATTTCTATCTTATTAATACTTACGTTATTCATTACCTTCTTGATCTTTTAATCTCTTTCGATCATTTCATTCAACATGTACTAAAGGTTTAAATTACTTGATTAAGTGTTATTTTACGTGAACTACATGTTCATTATCTATCTGTACACTTCCCCCAATAGTTGAGTAGTTAAACTCTCCTCACTGGGCCTTGCCTCGCCAGATCTTGGCCGCGGCTGTGACTGGTTCCCTTCCCCCTCTACATACATGTGGCGTAAGCCCACGTCACTCTCTTTCCTGGTATGGCACCGCAGCGCCAAACCCTGCGTTATCTCTCGCGCTGCGGCGCCACTCGCCAGTAGCTAATGACCGAGCTCACGCTGCAGCACCACCTTCCAAGGCTCAGCTGGCACTGCAGCGCCGAGCCTAAATCCTAGAAAAATTCTCTAAGTCTTTTACAAGCTTGAATTGCTTACTTCAAAATTTTGTAACTTATTCGTTATAACTCGGAACGAGGTCATTCAAAAGCCATTCTCTTCCTTATCTTATGTAATTCAATACCCCTCGAATAGAAATTCATTCTTAATCCATTAGCATTCCATTCGATTGGCTTGATCTTCACCATTTGTTTATTTTTATGTTTTTAATGTTCTTCGTTCTTTCGTCCGTAATTCGGTCATCCGAACTCGGAACTCGTTAGTTCTTGAGTCCACGACTCACTTTTTATACATTCTCTTACTTTCTTATGAAACCCTACATGTTCGGGTTCATTTACTAACTTTCTAATTCTCGTTCGTCTTTTACAAAATTTTCGCCATAATTCGTTATACCTAAGTTTTAATCCGTTCTTCATGAACGTTTCTATATTTCCTAACCAAACAATAATCAACTAACTTATACGCGATGGTTTTAAACTTGTCCATCAACAACAATTATCCTACGATGGTTTTAAATTTGTCCATCAATAACGTTCTTCGTGTTCTTCGTTTGTTCTTCATTTTAATCAATATTTTGGATTATGATTTCACTTTTTAATGGAATTTGATGTTATAGAACACCATTCCTTACTTATTTCACCTACTTACTTATAATATACATTCGGATCGCTCAAAATCCTTACGAATCTTATACGTCCTTAAGAAATTTATAAACTAAATTTCTAATTCTTATTTCTTTGTTTTCTCATGATTTCAATCATATGAAATCATTCCTAACATCTTTTACTCCTTATTCTCATTAAGTTATGTTTTAACATAGAAAACTTAAAGAAAATCTATTAGAAGTTAGGTTTTAGGTTACCTCTCTTCTTTATTTTTCTTCCGCTAGACAAAGCCGAAGATTTGCAAGCTTTTCTATTTCACGATCACTTTCGATCCGATCATTCATGCTCATGCTCTTCCTTCTCCCTTTTCCTCCGAGCTCTCTCTCTCTCTCTCTCTAAGATGTAGGATATTCAAAATCCCATCAAATGAACATAAGGCTTCATATTTATAGAAAATCCAAAGCTAGGGTAATTTGGTCATTTCGCCACCCTTAACCTCCTTATTATTCAAGGCTTAAGCCCTAAGTTAACTTGACCTCCATATTAACTTAGCCATTTAGTCTTCTTAGCCCTTAAGTTTGCTTAGCCCTTAAGTTTACTTAGCCCTTAAGTTTGCTTAGCTCTTAAGTTTACTTAACCCTTAAGTTTGCTTAGATCTTAAGTTTGTTTAGCCCTTAAGTTTGCTTAGCCCTTAAGTTTTCTTAGCCCTTAAGTTCAAGCACTTTACTTAGCTATTAAGTTTACTTAGTCATTACTTAATTTATGCTTTACTTAGCCATTAAGACTAATCGTATTCTACATATCTCATTCTCGTATTCACTTTGTATATAGTTCGTACGATATTCGTATTATACGTCGTAATAATCTTCGTACTATACTTATATAATAACTAGTATTACACTCGTATTTCTTACGCATAATAACCCAAATTATTGTATGAAATCATTAAATTCTCGGAACTCACTTTTCCTAACCCTTAGGTTTTAAGTCTACAGGCGAAAACTTCGTTTTTACCATAACTTAAATATTATTGAATATTCCATCACGTCTCAAATTCTATCATTACGCATTTTTCGGAAATTCAAAATAAATCTCCGAGAAAAAACGGATGAATAGTGCTTATTTCGCCTTTTTTCCTAGAAATATTTTTGTTCCTGGAAAATATTTATTTTTGTCTTGAAAATTCTTATTCGCTCAATCTAGCTCGTAGCCAGAATACTCCCGACTTATAATCATCTTAGGTTCTAGAACGATTAATAAACACAGCACAGAATAGTATTAATAAAAATTAGTTTTATTAATAACTAATTCTTTAAACCTAAATTCTGGACGATCCGAATTTCTGGGTCGTCACATAAAGTTGATATTTTGGAGTGAAATTCAGATAAGGCACACTTAGAAGGGGGGTTGAAGAAGTGTAGAATCAAACTATGTCCAATTTTAAACTTTAAGCTAAACAACTAAATTCAGCCTACTATATTAATGAATGCAGCTTGCTGAATGAATATGGTCTACCGAATTGACTTTAATTTAGGAAAATATCTTAATGAATTTATAAGTAAAAGTGGATACTTGGTGTTAACAAAATATCTCAAGATGAAACAAATATTTTTATTTTAATTATTAAAAAATTTAACTATCTTGAGAGATATTAAAGTAAAGTAAGCAATAAAAATAACACCAAGATTTTTTACGTGGTTCAACTATTATCCTCTATAATAATAGCCTAGTCCACGTCCAATACGAATTAGTATTGGAGACTCACTTTTATTTCTTTAAAATTGACCCTTGTTACAAAACAAATTCTATCAAATTGAATTACAATAATTCACTTGAGCAAACTTGCTCTTTGTGTACCAATGCACCCCTTAAGTACCTACGCTTCCTTGAATCTGTTTGTAAACAAACCTTAACCCACCTGGATTAAATTCCTTTAGACAACACTTAGTCTAAAAAGTATAAGATTACAAATATAGAGGTCTAATGATCAAAGCAAATAAGTAATTTAACAATGCAAGGCCCAACTAACGAATGCAATGATCAAGTAGTAAAAGAAAGATATCACAAAAATTAAGGCCACTAAATTAGCTGATAGATAATCTGAATATATTTGCACAGCAGCTGTAAATTTTGCACCAAGAATAATGAAGTAGCTTTTCAAGTATATAAGTGAAATAATTGATTCAAGTGTTGTACATTTGTCATTAATATCAATTATTTTTATAGCCCAATTTATTATCATTTCTCCATAAAACATTTCCGTTGAATTATTTACGTTGCCAACAAAATTCCCAGAGATAAGTAACGTTTTTATTTCTGTTGGAAACAATTCTTAAACAAATATAGACTATGTCAAAGATAACCCATAAATAGGTTCCGTGTAAAACTCAAATAAGCCATAATAACTTCCACCTCATAAATATTACTGACTCTTCAAACTTAATCAGATAATGAGGTATTAGTTTGGTAATTAAAATGAAGTAGTGTAAACCATTTTTCAAGATAATGATTATCTTATATTTCCAAGATTCAGGCAATCTAATTTGTGATAGTAATCATATCTCTGCCGCCACCACTTTTAAGTTACCAACACCTTTTAGATTTCCAACAAGTTTGATACACGTGTTATACAAATTTTTATAAAAACAAAACTCTTATAACACATGGAAAATATAATTCAATTAATTCGAACAATCATTTTAATTTTACGCATGCATAATAAATACTAACCATCTGAAATCAGTCATGAAATAATTATGACACCCCCAAATCCTGGTACTTCATTTCCTCAAGATTTGGTGTTCACTTAACTAAAACATTTATATCTAACTACCCAATCATAATAAAACTGAATAAATAAAAACCTTCCCCATTAAAGGGTTATATAATAAAAAAAATTCCCAGGTTATCTAACCTTTAATCATCACTCCAAATGCGGAAAACATTACATAACTTCTTTAAATAAAATCTAAGATCAACATAATAAAAGTCTAACATCTTAATCAAAGTAAAAATTACAAGTCTTCATCACTTGTACATTTTTCCCTTTCCTTTGCTAGTCGAAGGTTCACCTACCTTCTCTTCTTTAGTTGCATTGAGTTTATAAATATGCAAGAGTGAGCAAAACAATTGCTCACTGGATATAACATGGAATCAACAGTAGTATAGTAATAATAACTGCCAAAATAGGCTCATCAACAGTGAATAGTACTCTATCAACAATAATCAGAAACTGAAATCCCACAATATGGAAAATATACATCACTGAGGGTCGTAAGACCATGAACTAACGCCCACGATTGCAAGTAATCTTTCAACTCCAACTTTAATGATAATAAGACTATAAGGACCTCGTACTTTAGGGGATCACCCTTCGCATAAATGAATTGTGCACAAACATTTTAACGCTATGCGTAAGTTAACCCCTAATCATAACAATAGGGTTGTTCATCTCAGTACTTAGAGTACAAGTCCGCACCAAAGGAAGTTTGGTTTGGATAAGCTTTAAAGGTAATTTGGAATTCAACGAACATCAACTAAGGAGTAGTTGAATACAACCAATAACACTATACTATAGAATAATCATGATTGAATCAATCATAGTAAACTAAAGTCATGCTTTAGGAATAATCTAATTGCATACAATTTGAATAACTATAGCATACCTTGCTTGAACAATACTAAGCCAAGGTTAATTAGAATTTAATACTAAGCATGCATAGCAATTTGAACGATAGAAATGTTCGACATTAGTATATATAGTTGTGCATGCTAAACAACAAGTAAAATACAAGAATAACTTGCTCCAGAATAACTTACATCATTATATTGTAATCGAATTGGAAACAGTAATTGAATTAACAAGATAATAGATTAGAAAACTTGCCTTGTTCGTAGATTAAACCGAACAATTCGAATCACAATATCCTATATACATATGTCATCATGACATAGTTAGTCGTTATCACATAACTAATACATTCATCATGTAGGTTTGACTATTTAATCACGTAATCAAGTTATAACACAAGTTAATAGCTAGTAACATGCTTATTCATGTTATAAAAATACTAAAATCATAATTTAACAGTCTTGCTATCATCACATTACTTTTCTTAAAATTTTATGTACAAAAAGTACAATCAGATTATTCTCGCTTAACTTCGCGATGCGGATACGATTTACGCTTTTACATCGTGGTTACATGCATGGGGATGGTCTTTGCGGCATGATAAATAAACTACTGGTTGGCATGGCATTATGGCGATCTTGGCGCCACTAATGTATCATTGATCAGGCCATGCACATGAAATCATAGATTCGATCGATGCGACTTTGGCAACAAGACAAAAAAGCCAATTTTACCACAAGCTCGTTTCTAACAGACTAATTCACATGCAATTCATACAAAAACTTCATGTAAACATAATTCAAGAACTCCTAACATGTTTCTACCCACACAACAACATAAACAACGAATTTAAAACATCCAATTTCACTGTTTTTGATAAAAAAAACTCCATTTTTGATGATTTCAATGAAAATCAACACTGTGATTTTGTTTTTCAACCAAAACAGTAAATTCAAAATATCATAGTTATGATTATACATACTCTATCAAATTCAATAGTCAATTTATCAATTTAACAACTAATAAAACCTTAATTTTTACTTTAAACTAAGCCATATTCATATATATTCATATAAACATTGTAATATGGTTTTCCTCACAATTACATACATACATGACTTAATTTCCCTATAATCATATATAAACTCATGAACAACCTTTTACAAACAATTATCATACAAATTATATATATATATATATATATATATCAACAATTCATATTGTTAAAATTATTTTACAGAGACTTTTTGGAAGAAGAAGAAAACTAATCTTTTAAAGAAAAAGATTATGCTCCTACCTTTGATCAAGAAGATGATACCCTTCCCTTTTGATCAAGAACCTTCTTTTCCCAATTCCTTTATCAAAACTTGTTAGGATTTCTCTCAATTCTCTCTAGAGTTTTCTTCTTCTCTCCCTTTTTCTTCTTCTGATATTTTCTTTCTCTAGTATAACATACGTACTAGGATTATAACGTATAAGATATAATATATATTAAATATATAATATAAATATAGATATAATGATATCAGTTATGTAAGTTTTGAAAATCAAAAGCCATAAGGCTTGTTTGGCTAAGCTAATAAAAATATAATCAATTAATCTTTATGTCTTGTTTGGTAAAACACAATTAGATAAAAGACTTAATAGGCATTAGGCCTTGTTTTGGCAAAACTGAATTAAACTCCCTTAATTTATTTTAGTAACTCCTTTATAACAAGGTTATTTGTCACACATTAATTTAATTAAATTAATTCTAAAACAATTTATTAAATCACTTTAACACATAAATCAATACCACAAAATTATAATTTTCTTTATAATCATAACTTTATTTAATCCACTAACACATCCTTTTAATTTACAAATTCAAATTAAAATATAATAATTTATTTAATCAAAATTCTCTAACTTAATAATTAAATTAAATTAGAATATACTAATTAATTTCCTTAATTATTTACTTAACAATTAATTAACCACATCGAATCAAATTTGAACAATTATTTAATTAACAATAACAACATCCATTAAATACTTATATAATTCAATAAATATTCAATATAACAATTTATAAAATTACGGAATGATACAATAACAGTTAGCATGATATATAAAATTGTTAAGCATGCATAAAATATTTAATCACATTTTAATGTACACATAAAATGTCCTAGAGCCTTTTATTAAAAAATCAAATATTTGCAATGACCTTACATATTTTTCTAGGACTCAAATCTTCAAAGTCTTTAGACAACAATCCTTTCACCAACTTCCTGAAATTTCATAATAAACAAATTAGTTCATATTATCATGTCATCTTTAAAATAAGGTTAGAATATTAACAAGTCAACATTCTCCCCCTTTTTGATGATGACAACACCAAAAATTATAACTCCCTCTGAATTCATGCATATTTAAAATTTTAGAAGGAAAACAAACATAATCCAAACTAATTACCACCATGCCTTTTATTTAGGCATAATTTAACCTGCAAGATTGTTAGTTATAACAAATATTAGATAACTATAACACAAAACATAGCAGTCATAATATCTAATACTGGCTCCAGCCAAATTGTTTTAAACAACCAATTAAAAACAGAATTTTAAAAACATAAACATATATTGGTGCCAACCAAATCGTTTATAACACAAAATTCCAAAATCCAAAATACGTCTTCACAGCAACCCACACAGCAACCACATCTTCACAGCAACCAGTATAGTATACGAAAAATATCATCAGATATCAATATTGTCAACGTGAATCACAAGTAGAGGATGAGTAGTGAAATAGGGACGATGGAGAAGACGATGAATCCTTTCTTCCATATAAAAGTCGTGAGCAAACCTAGGAGGACGAGCAATAAAAGTCTCATTGGGTAGAGGTAGGTCAAGAAAATCTCCAATGTACTCAGCCATCCAATTACATATAGGCCATTTAGGTACTGGAGAGTGCATTCTGTCAAAGTGTAGCTTTCTACCAATGCCATTCATACGATGAGACATAAAATTGGAAAATTCTCCAATTTGGTAACTCACGAACTTCAGTTCTTGACTTAATTGACAAGAATTTCTATTGATCTTCCTGTGAAGAGACTCAACCATAGCCATTGTGTGCAACTCAAATCTAGCTTGTAAATTAATAAATTCATCTTCAATTTGAGAAAAACATTTGTTCAAATCATTTGCCCGAATAGGCAGTTTTCCTTTTTCTAAAACCAAAAGCCTTTGTTTTACATCAAGAATATCAGAACGCATAAGCTCTTGATTTTTGAAGATTTGAGTCAACATATCGACTACTGCTGGAGAGGAGACTTATGAAGTAGGAAGTGTAGAAGAAGTAGGATTATCAGATAGTAAATCAGAAGAAATAGAACTCAGTGGAGTAGGAATAGGATCAGGAACGATTCGAACAAACTAGCCATCAACAAAAGTGATATGGGATTGTTTTAAATTATCAGAATCAATGAATTCATTATGTGACACCACAATTTCATCATCAAGGTAGATGTTAAAATGCTAAAACATTTTTTTCAAAAACAAACCGTAGGGCAAACACTTTTTAACTTGTCAAATACAACTCATCATGTGGGACAACATCATAAGAGAAAAATTAAAACTGACACCTTTTAAAATCATTGCAATAACCACCAAATCTTGGTAAGTAAAATATGCTCCACCACCTACTCGTGGAAGCAAATTATAATGAAGTAGTTTGTGTAAAACACATGCAAGTGGACATACATTAACAATTTTGGGGGTAAACAGAGTTGTCAGAGATGAATCGTTCATCACAATTTGGAGTTGTTCAAGAGGAGGAAATGGTATATTTGCAGCACCCTTAAGAGTAAATGGGCAGAGACCAGATGAAGGAATATTAAAAATACTTCCAAAATCAACAACCGTGAAAAATAGAGACTTTCCCTTCACAAATAACGTATAACAATCCCATTACACTCTAAATTTGTGTAAAACTGTTGTACCAAATGGGGATACGCCCTATTGAGGGGAAAGAGCATAGCAGAAATACCACAAGAGGTGAAAAGTTTTTCCAAAGATGAATTTTTGAAATTAAACAGATCCAGAATTTTTTCATAAATAAACTGTTTAGTAGAAATAGAGGTTTTGAAGCGGGCTTCAAAACTCTGACCTCGAAAGAAATTATCTGGCAAATCTGAAGTAACAGAGAAAGGGTTTACCAGATTTTATGGTGAATCTGGTTGAGAAAGAGGAGGCTTCAAACCAGAAGATTATGGGGATATCTTTAAGAAAGAAAAACTTGAATCAGACCCATCAGAATTGTCGAAAGAGATATGAACAGATGTCTTGCGAGGTTGTCTTTTGAACTTCTTCGATGATCGCACAGTATAAGGAGATCGGGGACGATTTCCTTCTTTGATGGTGATGCCGGATGATCGTTTGTTGGCTCGAGTCTTCATTATCGTTGCAGAAACTAGAATGCTCAGAATGGAAAATACTTTTCTGAGGGTGTGTGAGAAAAAAATGAGTGTTATGTTTAATAGAGAGGTGTTGGACTCCGAACAGACGTCTTGAAAAAGTAAACCAAATCTTCAGCTCTTGTCTTTTTAAATTTCAAAACTCATAATTATATCTATCGTAAATTGTGCCAAACAGATACGTCTCCCTTAGCCTTCGGTTATGAACAGATAATGTATATCAACAGGACGTATTTAACTTAATAACATGCATATATGAAATATTATAGTACGTGATCATTGTTTATACCATGCATATTCCAAGTTCTCTTCTCAACATGCAAAACTTTTCTTCACTTAAGGGTTTGGTAAAAATGTCAGCCAATTATTTTTTGTTGGAATAAAAATTAATTTAATTAATCCTTTTGAAACATTATCCCTTAGAAAATGATGTCTAACTTCTATATGCTTTGTACGTGAATGTAACATATGATTTTTAGAGATATATATAGCACTAGAATTATCACAGTATATGGGCACATTATCACATAAAACATCAAAGTCACATAGAGTCTGTTTTAACCAAAAAATTTGAGAGCAACAACTCCCCAATGACTAGATATTCACCCTCGGTGGTTGATAAAGCAACCTGAAGTTTGCTTTTACTATGCCACGTAACAAGACTATGACCTAAAAATGTGCAAGCACCACTGGTACTTTTTCTATCAATTTGACATCCTGCATAGTCAGCATCTGAATAACCCATTAGTACAAAATGATTTCAGATTGGATAAAATAATCCCAGATTGATTGTACCACTTAATTATTTAAAAATCTTCTTAACAACTTGTAAATGAGATTATTTAGGTTTTTCTTGAAAACGTGCACATAAACAAACACTATACATAATATCCGGTCTAGATATAGTTAAATATAATAAACATCCAATTATACCTCGATATTTAGTTACCTCCACATCTATACCTTTTTTGTCAGACATAAGCTTTATTAAAGTGCTCATTAGTGTAGCCTTTGAATTTGATCCTTCAAAACCAAACCTTTTGAGAAGCTCTTTTGTATATTTGGTTTGATGGATATACATACCTTCCTTTGTTTACTTGATTTGGAGTCCCAAAAAGTAATTAAGTTCTCCCATTAGACTCATATCGAACTCCTTATGCATGCACTTAGAAAACCACTCACAAAGGAAATTATTAGTAGCGCAAAAAATTATATCATCTACATATATTTGTACAATAATAATATCTTTATTTTCATGCCAAATAAATAATGTAGAATCAATATTTCCTCTAATAAAACCATTTAAAAGTAAATACTTACTCAACCTTTCATACCAAGCCCTTGGAGCTTGTTTTAGCCCATAGAGAGCTTTCTTTAGTTTGTAGACATGATTTGGATACCTCTCATGTTTAAATCCAGGAGGCTGTTTTACATATACCTCTTCATTAATGTATCCATTGAGAAAGGCGCTTTTTACGTCCATTTGATAGAGTGTGAACTTCTTGTAATATGCAAATACTAACAAGATGCGGATGGACTCTAGTCTGGCGACTGGGGCATAAGTTTCTTCATAGTCTATCCCTTCTTGTTGATTGTATCCGTGAGCTACTAGCCTTGCTTTGTTACGAGTGATAGTCCCATGCTCATTAAGCTTGTTCTTGAATACCCACTTTGTTCCAATGATAGAAACATCTTTAGGAGGAGGCATAAGTTCCCAGACTTGGCATCGTTCAAATTGCTAAAGTTCTTCCTGCATTGCCATTAGCTAGCTTTCATCTAGGATAGCTTCCTTAACATTCTTTGGCTCAACTTGTGATAGAAATGCAAAAAAAAGCACATTAATTTTGCAATCCTCTTCTTGTAGTGATTCCTTTGTTTATATCTCCAATGATGTTTTCTGGTGGATGGTTCTTGAGATATCTCGCAGTCTTTGGCATTTGTACATCATGTATCACCTCTTCCATTTGAGGGAAATCCTCTTCAAGCTCTTCTGTTGTTTCTTGTTCTATACCTTATGAGGTTTCCAATTCACTTTGCTAGATTTATTCGTTCGACTTGCTGAGTAGATTCTTCCGGTTTGCTGGATTCACTGAGATCTCCAAATTACCTACATCCTCATCTCTTTCTTTTGGAAGATCATTGCGAGTTTCATTAAAACTAATATGAACAGATTCTTTAACACACAACTTGTTAATATTAAATATACGATATGCTTTACTATTCTGTGAATACCCAATAAAAATTCCTTCATAAGATTTAGCATCAAATTTTCCTAGGTTATCACTAGTATTTAGAATAAAATATTTAGATCCAAAAACTTTGAAATAACTTATATTAGGAATCTTATTATTTAACAGTTCATAAGGAGTCTTCAAAATAATTGGACGAATAAGTACTCTATTCAAAACATAACAAGAAGTGTCTACAGCTTTGGCCCAAAACTTTTTAGGAAGTTTACTTTCTTGTAATAAAGTTCTAGCTGTTTCTTGTAATGTCCTATTCTTTATTTCTACAACTCCATTTTGTTGAGGGGTTCTAGAGGCTGAGAATTCATGACTGATTCCTTTTTGATCATAAAATATTATAAAGTCTTTTTAAAATTCAGTATTATGATCACTCCTTATCCTTACAAGTTTGAGACTATATTTTGTTTCTAAGTTTCTTATTAATTTTTCAAATTCCCTAAATGCTTCATCTTTAGTTCTCAAAAATAATACTCATGTATATCTAGAGAAATCATCTACTATTACAAAATGCATAAAACTTACCATTTATACTAGGATGTCTTTCTGGTCCAAATAGATTAAGATAAAGTAGTTGTAAAGGAAAAGAAGTTGATACCATGTTCTTTGTCGTAAACTATGTTCTTACTTATTTCCTGAGTTGACAAGGAACACAAATTCCCTTCTTTTCATACTTTATTTTTTGCAATCCTTTGACAAGATTCTTTGAAGATAATTTCTTGATTAAGTCCATGTGAACGTGTCCCATCTTTTTATGCCATAAATTAGCCTAATCTTGTATAGATGCAAGACATAGTTCTTCATCTTGTTACTCAAAACCAATAGTATATATATTTCTTTCTCTTTGTGCAACTAGAGTAATATTGTTAGTACCATGAGAAATAGTGCATTTGTCTTTATCAAAACTAACTTGATGACCATTATCCATTAATTGACTGAAACTAACAAGATTAAATTCAAGCCCACTAACAAGATGTACATTATCAATATTGACCTTACCATTTCCTATTTTACCTTTTCTAATTATTTCGCAGGTTAATTATTTTACCATTTTTAAGATGGAACCCTTGCCTTGAGACATACCTGTCAATAAAAGATAATTCATCCGTTTGGTACCCACATCTTTTTTTGTCCTTTAATGTTAGTTGCACGTAAATCATCCTTTTTAACCCATACCTTTTTAATCTTATTTTTCTTAAAATAGTTTATGTCCAAATGACCTTTAATGCCACAATTTCTACATGTTGTGAAAGGAGAGCAATAATTTAATCTAAAACGTGATTTTGATTTTAGTATTTTTATATTACCCTTTTTATGCATAGAATTATAACCAATTCCTTGTCTTTCAAAACTAGGTCTGTGTTTACCCAATATGACATTTAAATTTTCTTCACCTTGAACGAATTTAGCAAGAGATGATTTTAGTGAATCTATTTCTTTTTGAAGTTCGTTATTTGGAAAGGTTTTAACATGTGATTTATCACTAAATGCATCAATACACACATCTCTCATTTTTAGTTTATTAGTCAATTTTTGGACTTCATTATTAAAAAAAATTACCTTATTGAAAATAATTTTGTTATAATTATCTAAATAATCAATTTTAGCAATCAAAACCTTTTCTTCTTTACATGTAAATTCCTTTTCATTATCTTTCTTTTCATCTATTAAGGAGTCTATTTCACCCATTAATGTATTTACCAAGTCTTTCAAATAAGCATTCTTTTCTTTTAATTTTTCATTTTCTTGTTTCAAAGAATAAAGCTCAAAACTAGATACCACGTTTGATTCACCTTCTATTGTAATAACCCAATAATTTCTATATAATTAAATAAGAAATTTTTCGTATATTAAAATAAAGGTGCGGAATATGTACAAGTTAAAGTGTATGTATATTTGTGATAATTTTTTTTATTTCATGAATAATTACAAATAATTTTATTTTAGAATTATTGATCATTATAAAGTATATTCTTATAATAATTAATTTTATAGTAGAAATGTTTTTATTATTTATTTTCCATGAAAATATGATTATTATATTATTTAAATAATATATGAAATGGTTATTAAAATTATTTCAATAACTATTTTATTATATGAATTTATTCATATTAGTTAAGTTGATTATTTTAAATTAATTAGTAATAGTATATATATGAATGTTAAGTCGGATATGGATTCAAAACCCTAAATCTGGATTTTGACTAAGGAATGAGAATAATAATATTATATTAATTATATTTCAGTGCTATGAATATGTACTGTGTGTGTAAATTGATAATGGTTGGTCAATTATGATGTAACCATAGAAAACCTAATATTATTATGATAAACCCTAAATTTAAAACTCAAATTAAAGTTCAAGACTGTATGTAATTGTGTTAAGGTGATTAATGGCAAGTATTATAGAATTTGGTGTATTATTAGATTATAATCTTAATTAGGGAAATCCTAATTTTTGAAAACCCTAATTAATATTTAGAAACCATAATTTCTATATTTGGAACCCTAATTGTCAAATTGGGAAATCCTAATTGCTAAATTAGAACACTTAATGTTAATTAGTGAATACCTAAACCTAATGTTCAAGTCTAATGTAATTAGATAACCTACGTTAATTAAGAAATCCTAATTTGGAATTTTAGAAACTTTAATTTTCATTTTAACCTAATTTGAAAAATCCTAGAAACTAATTTTTTTAACCTTAAGGTTAAACCCTAAGGGTTTGTCAAGATTACAACTTAGCCATTAAAATCACAAGGTTATTGACCAAAATACCCTCTTGCATTATTGAAGCTAACTTGTCAACTTGCCAAAGCTTTGGTTGGTGGCCAACCCTAGTCTAGCTATGTGACTAAAACTCCAGCAATCAACCATCTTATATCACCAAATTCATTGCATACAAGTTGTATATATAGATCAAGAGAGAGAAAGTTCATCATTTAGCTCATTTGATCAACATACACTCAACTAATGCCTCTTTCTCTCTAACCCACGAATTCTCTTAACATTTCAGTCCCAAAGCAAGCCCCACTACCACTCATAGAAAATAAGTAGCCTAGAATTAAGGATTTGATCAAGAAAGGTATAACCATAACCAAGAAATCTGACCTTTAATCCTATGTTAGATGTTATGATTTTATGTTTAAACATATTGTATATAGTGTTAATCAATGATCTGGGTTGGTAGGATGTGGATCTATAACATCTAGATACTTGAAATGAAAGATTTTCAAAATCTGGAAAACTGGGAAATATGGTCTGACAACCAAATGTCAGGTCCCATAGATCTCAGGCTGTTTATGTTTTTGTTTGTTTAAGGGTTTGTATTTGTAGTATGTTGTAAGGGCTTTACTCTGGAACCTGATTCAGAGTCAAATCTATTGTAGATTAAAAGTTATTGGTGATCAAACATTGTTGATCGACCATCACTGTCTGTTTCTGGGTAACCCAGAAACGTACACAGAACTTTCTGACAAGATGTTTAGGGCTCCAGATCTTTCTTGTATTTGTTTGTTTGTTATTTTTGTTGCATCTAGGTTGTTAAATGTTGTTTGGACTACATTCTTATGTCTTTAAATCACTAAAACATCAATTATGTTGGATTCAGTGGCTGGTCAAAGTAGCAGGGTTAAGCACGAAAACGATTTTATGGGTAACCCAGAAAACTTATGAACATGGTTTCTAACAAGCTTTGACCGCTATAGATCTGATGATTCTGTTGTTGTTAAGCTGCGTTTAAGTATTGCATTTATTTATTTGCATGTTTTCTACAACCTGAGATCATTAGATCATTAAAACATAATGTGTACAACAAGTAGTGGAAGCCCAAAGTAGACCTCACGAACTGTTCTTCATTTCTGGGTAACCCAGAAAATGAAGAACAACTCTGACAGCTAGTTCAATGTCTTAGATCTTTCACCATGATGATATCTGGACATTCTAAATGCTCAAACAAGATAACATGTTAGTTACTCTATAAGGCCCGATGTCTAACACACCAATAACATGAACATATTAACTGGAATAAGGCCACAAAGAACGTTGACCGGCCATGACTTCATGTTTCTGGGCAGCCCAGATCATGAAGAACGTGTCTGACAGTGATTTCAAAGCTCTATATCTTGCATATGTGTTATGAAATGAACCTGAAAATGGTTGGATCGTGTAGTATTACACTAGTACTACAAGATCTGACCAATTTCTTGTCCAGAAACATTATAGATTAGGAATTAATCAAGGTCAAACCTAGCTACTCGATCACTGACATTGGGTGTTCTTGAGGCTCAAGAACACCTAAGGCGACGCTTTTTGTCGCTAAAGGCTATAGCGACAGATTTAATAATTTTATTTTATTTAATTTCTAAAAATTATTTAAAAGTAGAAATTTATTTTTAAAAATTATAAAAATAATTTGAAGTTATAATAAATTAACTTTTAATAATTTGACATATTTTTCATAAATATTAGTATTTATTTGAATATTATTGATATTTAATTTATTTAATAAATATATTAAATAAATAAATTAAAAATGATTTTATTATATTAAAAATCATTTTAAATGATAATAAGGTATTTAATTGTATTTTAAGTTATAAAATATAACTTTTAATATTTTAAGATAAATTTCATTAATTATTTAGTATTAATGATATTAGATTTATTTAATAAATATATTAAATAAATTAGTTTAAAATGTTTTTAATATTATTAAAATAATTTTAAATAAAAATAAAGTGTTTAAAAATATTTTAAGTTATAAAATATAACTTTTAAAATTTAAAGGTAAATTTCATTAATAGTTTGATATTAAATTTATTTAATAATTATATTAAATAAATAGTTTAAAAATTGTTTTATTAATTTAAAAATCATTTAAAAAGGATATAAATGATTTCAAAATATTTTAAGTAATAATAAATGACTTTTAATATTTTGGTGAATAATACATTAATATTTAAATATTAAGAGTAATTATTTTAAAAAATGATTTTTAAATTTTACAAATCATTTAAGGGTAATATTAATGTTTTAAAAATATTTTGAGTTATTATAAATAACTTTAATATTTTGGCAATGGTTTTATTACTATTTTTAAATTACTTAAATATTAATGATAATAGAATTATTTAATATTTAAATCATTTAATAATGATTACGGTGTTTGAAAATCATGATAAATTATAATAATTAATTAAAATTTATTATAAGTCATTTAAAAATAATATGAATGATATTTACATTTATTGAACTACAGAATAGGGTTTTAGACTCGATAATTACCCGATAAACTGTTCGATAAACCGACATGTTTCAGAAATTGATCTGGACTTAAATAGTTTGATTAGATAAGTGTTTGTTTGTGATCCAATGACTGTTAAACATGTGTGACAATGTAATTAGGTTATGTGTTGACTGCAAATAGCAGTATTATGTGTTACAATATATTATTCTAATCAACCGAATGATCTTATTAATGATAGGTCTCGATATAAAAGATAAAACTAAGTTGTGTAAGCAGTAGATCAGGCAAGTATCCTAACTTTGCATTTACTATATGCAATGAACATGAGTAAGAAAGTTTCAAAATTATATTATTGTTCTGCCAGAATATTAATTCTATTATTATCGATTTGGTATTCAATCATTTGTATTCATACATGTTCTTAAATTATCCGATCATTGTTTATCAACATAGTACTATTGTATAATCCAAACATTTATTCTGCTCGTTAATTTCTAAATATGGTTAGACAAGTGTCCTCACTTGGATAATCATTGTATTTAATCACATGTTGATACATACTTATTGGTTTCCAGTATATATACGTTGACTTAAAAGCCGTCTAGGATACTTGATTCAGCTAGACACAAACTTAAAAATATTTTTGAACATGATAGAACCCTATTGATATCCAACCGAATTGTTTTGGTTTGGATTCCCGACTAAGTATGAACATCCCTAATATGGGAAAACTTTTGTGCGCCTAAGGCGGATAAGATGAACGAAAATATCGTTCTTGTATGTAGTATTGATCATTACAGGGCACATTGGGATGATCATCCTTGTGCATGTAAGTTATGACGATTTGCGGATGAAGTTCTGCTAAACCTTAACGAAAATTGAAAACAAAGTTCATAATTTGCCGACTGCTCTCCATTTATAGTCAGTACATAGTTTCAAAATTTTGATATAGAATTGATATGTTGTTATTATTGGTTCAGCTTACTTCACAACTGTTGATTTGTTGTAGAAGTGTCATTCAAAGTAAACATTTAATCCTTTCAGCTAATATTTATTGTTGATATTACTTGCTGGGCAATCAAATGCTCATTCCTGCTTTAAATTTAAATGTTTTCAGCTAAGCGTGATCAACCTGAAGGTTCATGCAAGAACAAGGGAAAAGGAAAGCAAACAAAATAAGTTTAATGGTATCTTTTGTAATAATTAGACTTTATTAAGACAATGATATTTATTATCTATCATATAATGAAATGTAGTAAAGCTCGTGTACTTGGGATTAGACTATGATATATGTAAATTAAGTTTGATATTTATATTATCGTTATTATTCATCTCAAATAAATGGTATCATGAAGCACCGAGTTCGGGTTCCAAGTACCTGAATTTGGGGGCGTCACATCTATTCCCATGAAGCATACTTGAGCTATTTCATCCTTGGCATCAACCTCAACTTCGGTCTCTCCTTCATCATTCCAAGTGACAAGTGCCTTGTTTCTTTTATTTTTCTTGAATCCTGTTTTTCCTTTGTTCTTTAGTTGAAAGCAGTCCTTCTTGAAGTGCTCTGGACGTCCACATTAACATGTCTCCTCAGTTTGCTTTCCTTTGGCTTTATTTGAGTTGAAGATATTTTTTTGTTTATTCTTTCTTTGTAGTAGTCCTTTGAGTCTTCTTGACATCATGGCTATCTCTTCATCAGAATCATCATCAAGCTCTGCTTCATTTTCTACATTAAGAGCTAAAACATTTCTTCGAGGAGTTTCCTTCTCATCATCATATCTCTTTAACTGATGTTCATATTCCTTAAGTTCACCAAAAAGAATTAGTGTAACCATAGTAGAAATAGTAGAGGAATCTTGAAGAGTAGTAATTTTAGAAGCAAACCTCTTAGGCATAGCCCGAAGTAACTTACGGTTAATCTCACTTTGTGGAATGGATTTGTCCAGAAGCTTTAAGGAGTTTAGAAGAACAAGGAACCTTGCTTGAGCCATCTTTATAGTTTCATCTTTCTCGAGTTTGAACATTTCATAATCATGCATGAGCATGCTTAGCTTAACTTCTCGAACCTTCGATGTTCCTTCACGGCTCACCACCAGAGTCTCCTAAATTTCCTTAGTTGTGTTGCATGAGGAAACTTTATCAATCTCAGATTGAACCATGCCACTAAGTAACGTGTTCATAGCCCTTGAATCATATGAGACCATGTAGGTTTCAGTTAAATCCATTTCTAGCAGAGTTTTTGGTATCCCATCATCTCTTCATGGAATAACTGGTCCGTTATCCACAACCCACCATTCCCAAGGATCTCTTTTAAGGTAGATCCTAATTCGGAATTTTCAGAAGTTGTAATTTTTCATTCCATATAGCAAAGGAGGTCTATTGGTTGATTGACCTTCTTGGTTGTTGTTCCTCAACTGTGCCACGTTAAAATCTTTCCCTACAAGTCACCTTTAAGACCAAGTAAGTAGAGCCAAGCTCTGATACCATTTGAAATTCAGATAAGGCACACTTAGAAGTGGGGGTTGAATAAGTGTGGAAGCAAACTATGTCCAATTTTTAAACTTTAAGCTAAACTACTAAATTCAGCCTACTATATTAATAAATGCAGCTTGCTGAATGAATATGGTCTACCGAATTGACTTTTAGTTTAAGAAAATATCTGAATGAATTTATAAGTTAAAGTGGATACTTGATGTTAACAAAATATCTCAAGATGAAACAAATATTTTTATTTTAATTATTAAAAAATTTAACTATCTTGAGAGATATTAAAGTAAAGCAAGCAATAAAAATATCACCAAGATTTTTTACGTGGTTCAGCTATTACCCTCTATAATAATAGACTAGTCCACGTCCAATACCAACTAGTATTGGAGACTCACTTTTATTTCTTTAAAATTGACCCTTGTTACAAAACAGATTCTATCAAATTGAATTACAATAATTCACTTGAGCACACTTGCTCTTTCTGCACCAATGCACCCCTTAAGCACCTATGTTTCCTTGAACCTATTTGTAAACAAAACTTAACCCACCTGGATTAAATTCCTTTAGACAACACTTAGTCTAAAAAATATAAGATTACAAATATAGAGGTCTAATGATCAAAGCAAATAAGTAATTTAACAATGCAAGGCCAAACTAATGAATGCAATGATCAAATAGTAAAAGAGAGATATCACCAAAATTAAGCCCACTAAATTAGCTGATAGATAATCTTAATATATTTGCACAGCAGCTGAAAATTTTGCACCAAGAATAATGAAGTAGCTTTTCAAGTATATAAGTGTAATAATTGATTCAAGTGTTGTACATTTGTCACTGATATCAATTTATTTTTATACCCCAATTTATTACCGTTTCTCCATAAAACAATTTCGTTAAATTATTTATGTTGCCAATAAAATTGCTAGAGATAAGTAACGTTTTAATTTCCGTTGGAAACAATTCTTAAACAGATATAGACTATGTCAAAGATAAACCATAAATAGGTTCCGTGTAAAACTCAAATAGTCCATAATAACTACCACCACATAAATATTACCGACTCTTCAAACTTAATCAGATAATGAGGTGTTAGTTTGGTAATTAAAATGAAGTAGTGTAAACCATTTTTCAAGATAATGATTATCTTATATTTCCAAGATTCATGCAATCTAATTTGTGATAGTAATCATATCTCTGCTGCCACCACTTTTAAGTTACCAACACCTTTTAGATTTCCAACAAGTTTGATACACGTGTTATACAAATTTTTATAAAAACAAAACTCTTATAACACATGGCAAATATAATTCAATTAATCTGAACAATCATTTTAATTTTACGCATGTATAATAAATACTAACCATCTGAAATCAGTCATGAAATAACAATTAGCATGATATATAAAATTGTTAAACATGCACAAAACATTTAATCACATTTTAATGCACACATAAAATGTCCTAGAGCCTTGTATTGAAAAATCAAATATTTGCAATGACCTTATATATTTTTCTAGGACTCAAATCTTCAAAGTCTTTAGACAACAATCCCTTCATCAACTTCCTAAAATTTCATAATAAACAAATTAGTTCATATTATCAAGTTATCCTTAAAATAAGGTTAGAATATTAAAAAGTCAACATGGAGTATTTAGTTAGTTCTTAGAAATGTTAAATTTCTAGTATTTCTATGAATTACGAATCCATATAGTCGAAAACGGATTTATTTGGGTGTGTATAACTCAAGTTATGAAGGTTGGAAGGAGAAAGGGGTAAAAATTCGTAAGAACAGTAAAACTGGAAGGAAAAAAAATGCGTAAATACTGTGAAGGGGTGCTGCAGCGCGACCCCCAAGGCTATTTGAGGCACTGCAGCGCTGGAATAGTAGACACGGCCATACAGTTTTGACCTCATGTAGTAAAACGACCATAACATTTTCATTCGGACTCCGATTGAGGGGATTCAAGATGATCCAGAACGAGGACAAGTAGACCTACAACTTTTGTGCTTTAAGTTATTCAATTTGAGGTCGGAAACATGGGTCAAAATGGTCATTTGTGGGACTAATATGTATTTGGAGGTAATCGGAGGGCGTCGAGCATGCACGTATGCAATAGTGCTCCTGGCGATAAAAGATATTGTCCTAAGTTATAAAACATGAATATTAGTAAATATAATGATGCTTAACATTAATAAATGATGAATTAGATAAGTTGTATAAGCATACTAAGCACACAAAAAAAGGATGAATCGGGGGTGTGACGAATGAACGTCGAAACGCCGTGACAAATGTTAATGAACGTAAAAATTGTTTTAAGTCAAATGAAATGTATATTATAAGATATGAAATGAGGTTAATATAAAACCAATAATGATTCCTAACAAGACTTAAACACTTGAATAAACTTCGAGTATGAAATATAAGGAGATGTAAGTTGAAAGTTAACACAATCAAATTGAACATTGTGTATTGATAATAGGATGGGTTATAAGATATATAGTAAAGTTTATATTACAACTACTATGTGTTGCTATGTGACTAATAGTTGATGTGCATAATTATATAATTGTGCAGGGCACGTGAAGTGCAGATATCTGTAAGCTGTTAAACTGTTATTGGTAAACAACGATCAAGGCAAGCCTTTCAGTTCCTATTTGCTATTTGAACTTGATGATGAAATGTTTTAAATCTTTGTTGAAAAGAGCATGATGTGTTCTATATATATTGAAAGTATGAAGTGTTAAAGTCAATTTATGACTAGGTTGATTGAATAATGAATGTTGATTGAGTAATGAACTCAATCTTTATACTTATTATATGAACTGTAACATGTATGTTATGCTAGTCCAATGTTTATGAGATATATGTTGAACATGTTATTATGTGCTATGTGATGCATGAAAACTGTTAGATTTTGCTGGGCTGTCGAGCTCAACCTTGCAAATAACCACTTTTGCAAGTTAAAGATTCAAGGTAAAGTTATGTTCTACTTGAAAGACATGAATCAGATGTGATACTTGAAGATTTATACACTTTGGCTGAGTTATTATTATGTGAACCATGTTTAAGATTCTGAATAATGTATTAATGTTGAATTGTAATATCATTTTTTGATGTAAATTCTTGTAGTATTAAAATGATTCTGAGATAGTTAGATGTAAAGGTTGAAAGTTTTGGGAACGAGAATAGTTTGTAATAGAAAATTTTAATTATTCTGCAAATTTCAATGGTTGTATTATCGTTTAATGATATAAGATTTGAGGTTGAATGTATTGTTAACGACCGAAGTCGAGAATTGAATTATTTAAATTTTGGGGTCGTTACATTATCACACTAAATAGTAAAGACTACTAAAACAATCATCTTGGACCATCACTCTATTCCCCGACTAGTCCCGGCTATATTCTCATTTCCTAAAGAGAACAATGAAAGCAAAATGGTGAACTCAACTAGCCTTGTAAGAAATATTATGACTAAGATAATTCAGAATAAATTATCGTTAGCCTTTAATAGTGTTAAACTGATAAAATATAACAAACATCAAGTTTAACTGCAGCGGAATAAGCAATCCATTTGAAGAGTCAAGTAATGCATGATATCTATTATCTTCTATGATTTAAGAGTTTATCATCAATTTTATCGCTGAGACTCAACTTAATAAATAATCCACATCATCGAATCATCCCTGAACTACTGGCCAAGGATATTCATTAGTATCACGTCCACGAATTATCTATGCACTACGAGCCAAGGATATTCGTGTAATCATCAATGGTCATGATCATGTTAACAACTGTCCATCAATGCACTACGGGCTAATGATGACTTTTACCACATCATTTGTAACATTACGGTGATCCCTGGTCATAATCATACCGATCAACAGTCCATCTATGCACTACGGGCCAAAGATGACTTCCATAACAATATAAGCATGAGGATGATGACAATGATATAAGAATTCAATTAAATGAAAGCAAAGGATAAATTTTAAAGATTTATAATTTAATTTATCCAGAATTCAATAATGTCCAAATTGTCAACATGATACTGCTTTGTGGAGTAAAATTTAAGAATACTATTATACCGAAAATGATTTGTACCAAAAAGAAATCAATTTTTATCATGAATAGTACCTCGGGTGAATAGTACCCGAGTGAATAGTATCCCGTGAATAGTAATTTGGGAATAGTAACCCATGAATAGTACTCCGGTATGAAAAAGCTAAAACTTATCAAGAATGTTCAGAATAATATTTCCATGAAAAGATATTGGATGAAGCGCAAATTTCAAGGATATTCTACTAATTTCATGGAGTATAGAAGCCAAAACTTAACAAAAATGAGTGTAGAATTCTTAATCTGAAAAGAAATAATGTTACTTACATACTACAGAGTATGGAAGAAAATATATTTCTTACGAATATTGAACAAAAATAACATCCCTTAACTTAAAAAGGAGAGTATTCCAACTAGTATAGCGAGGATATTCTTGAAGAAAACTTTTACTGTTTTCTATGCTCAAAGCTTCTTAAAACTCTAAAGAAATATGCTCAATATCATAGAAGAAGAATTCTTTGATTCTGGTGTGATTTTCAATTCTAAACTAAGCATCCTATTTATAGGAGAATGGAAGGATACTATTTGAAAAAGAAAATCACGGACTGCATAGGGAAGTTTTCACGGATGCCGGCTAAATTTCGTCTGATTTTTCATTTGTTACTATGCATTTACTATGCAAATACTATGCATAATAAAATATAATCTATTCTATTTTTTATAAAAAACAAAACTTCTATATATATATATATTCCAACCACCCGTGATCAGCATTCACCCCCCATTTCATTTTTCTTCCCACATGTGGGTCCCACCCCACATGTCACTTTCACAGACAAATATTATATATATATATATATATGTACTGAATAATTTTCTACCGATTATTTTGAAAAATGAGTAAATGAGGGTCCATATAATAAGAAAAATTTACAACAAATACTTCATAAAAAATCCCCTCAATATGTTTAACAACATTTATTCATCATTATTATAACTCGCAATATTAACAACCAGATCATTCCCAAGAAAGAGGGGGCTTTCCGATAAGTATTTCTCTCTATTGGTGCATAATTAGGTGACCAAACCCCTTTCCTTGACAGAACTTTCTAGACATTGTTAATTATGCAGATAATAATATGAATAACTTGTCATCTCAATTATTGATTTAATAATATAAAATATTTACAATAATTGAATCAAATAACGTGAGATACTATGCAGCATTTACTGTAGTAATAATTGAGTATAACTTAGTGACTTCTCATGTAAGCATCAATAATAAATATCGTGTGCTACTATGCAACCACACATATTACTGTACTTTTATCACCGGGTAATTCAACAGTTAATGTAAAACTTTCACCTTTATTTTTATAAAAAAAATATTTCTGTCATTTTCTAACTCCGACAATCATTCCGTTGTGGGGTCCACTAATGATTGTGCCGCCGTACGAATATTTCATGCTAAAATGAATATTCCCCGACCAATCAAATATTTTATAACAACTTGCATACTTTATAAAATTTATAAATATTACCCACAACTATAACATTATATCAAATTCACACCATAATATTCAAAATGATATTTCGAGAAAAAAATTTAATCTTTTTTTTTGTGAAAGTTGGGGTCTTACAACCTCCTTTTCTTATGAAATTTCATCCTCGAATTCAGGTACGTACCTGGTATGTCGAAGAGATTAGGATACCTTGATTTCATTTCGGATTCTAACTCCCAGGTCATTTCCTCAACATAGGGGTTTCTCCATAAAACTTTGACTTGAGGTATAAACTTGGAACGTAGAATATGTTCCTTCTTATCCAAGATATTAACATGTACCTCTTCATATATTAAATCTTCCGCTATCTCGTCCGGTTCTAAATTAATAATGTGGTTCGGGTCTTCCACATATTTACGTAACATGGATATGTGAAAAACGTTATGAACACGAGATATACTTGGTGGTTAGGCGAGTCTATAGGCCACAGTTCCTAGTCGATCAATGGGCTAATGAATAGAGGATTGAGCTTTCCTCTCTTTCCAAATCTTGTAACTTCTTTCCATGGAGCAACACGAAACAACATATGATCTCCAACATTGAATTCCACGTCCTTTCGATAAAGATCAACATAACTCTTTTGTCGATCTTGTGGGTTTTATACGTTGCCGGATCATTTGAATCTTCTTCGTAGTCATACGTACCAATTTCGGTCCCAACAATGTTGCTTCACCCACCTCGTCCCAACATACTAGAGACGACACTTGCGTCCATACAACACCTCGAATGGAGCCATACTAATACTTGCTTGATAACTATTGTTGTAAGAGAATTCCACAAATGGAAAGAACTTGTTCCAATTTCTCTTGAAGTCAAGGACATAAAGTTTTAATAGATCTTCAAGAGTTTGAATAGTCCTCTCCGGCTGCTCGTCCATTTTAGGATGATTTGCTGAACTAAATCGTAAATCTGTGCCCAAAGCTTTTTGCAAACTAATCCAAAATTATGAAGTAAATCTTGGGTCTCGATCAGAAACTATGGATATTGGCATACCATGCAGTCTTACAATATCATTTGTATATATACGAGCAAGACGTTCAAGTGAATAAGTTTCTCGTATAGGTAAGAAATGAGCAGACTTGGTCAATCTATCAACAATGACCCAAATTGCATTTATGCCTTGAGAAACCTTGGGAAGATCAGTAATGAAATCCATGGTAATATGCTCCCACTTCCATTCTAGAAATTCAAGTGGCTGCAATGGACCTTTTGGCACTTGATGCTCCGCCTTGACACGTTGACAAGTTAGACACCTTGAGATAAACTTCACGGTCTCTCTTTTCATATTGCTCTACCAAAATGTATGTCGAAGATCATGATACATTTTGGTACTCCCAAGATGGATTGCAAACGGTGTGTTGTGCGCCTCCATCATGATTTTATACTTTAAATCAGGGTAATTAGGAACACAAAGTCTGGAGTTGACTCTAAGTATTCCTTCTTCATTGATTCTTGCTTCCGGAATAACACTTTCTTGTACTTTCTTCCTCATACGCATCAGCTCTGGGTCCGTAGCTTTAGCAGCTTTAACTTTCTCAGTTAAAGTCGGTTCTACTCATATATTTGACATCATTACGTGGGTCCCTGGAGTCTTTAACTCTATCTCTATCCTTTGCACGTCATACAAAATAGGCCTTTGCGTTGACAATATCGCACTCGTACTCGCATATGATCTTCTACTCAACACGTCAGCTACCATATTCACTTTTCCAGGGTGGTATTGAATGGTATGATCATAATCTTTCAACAGCTCGAGCCAACTTCATTGTTGCATGTTGAGTTCCTTTTGGGTGAAGAAATATTTGAGGCTTTAATTTATGATCCGTATAGATCTCCACCTTTTCCCCATACAGGTAATGTCTCCAGATCTTTAGCGTGAAAACGACTGTTGCCAACTCTAGATCATGAGTATGATAATTCCTCTCATATTCTTTGAGTTGTCGTGAGGCATAGGCTATGACTTTCTCATGTTGCATGAGAACACATCCTAACCCTCTGCCTGAAGCATCACTGTAGATGACAAATCCCTCCGAACTAGATGGTATTATCAGAATAAGTGCTGAAATGAGTCTCCTCTTAAGTTCTTGAAAACTCTTCTCACATTCCTCGCTCCAATCGAATTATGTATCTTTCCGAGTCAGCTGAGTTAATGGAGTAGCAATTAGAGAAAACCCTTCCACGAATCTCTGATAATAACCAGCTAAGCCTAGAAAACTACGTACTTTGGTCACTGACTTAGGTTGCTCCCAGCTTTGAATTACTTCAATCTTCATTGGGTTAACATATATTCCATGATTTTATATCACATGCCCAAGGAATGCTACTTCCTCAAGCCAGAACTCGCATTTCTTCAACTTGGCATATAACTTGTTCTCACAAAGCTTTTGGAGTATCAGCCTCAAGTGTTGCTCATGATCTTCATGACTTTTGGAATAAATGAGGATGTCATCAATAAAGACAACCAAAAAGTGATCCAAATATTCCTTGAATACTCGGTTCATCATATCCATGAAGGCAGCAGGAGCATTAGTCAATCCAAAAGACATGACTAGGAATTCATAATGCCCGTACCGAGTTCTGAAAGCAGTCTTTGGGATGTCATCAGTTTTAATCTTTAACTGGTGATGTCCGGAACGAAGATCGATCTTTGAAAATAATTTGGTGCCTTGCAACTGGTCAAACATGTCATCAATGCGAGCTAATGGGTACCTATTTTTGACGGTGGCATGATTCAACTCCCGATAATTAATACAAAGTCGCATACTTCCATCTTTCTTCTTTATATGTAGAACAGGAGCACCCCAAGGAGACGTACTAGAACGAATGAAACCAATCTCTAATTATTCCCGCAGTTGGGGTTTTAACTCATGAAGTTCAGTATGAGTCATTCAATATGAGGCTTTAGAAATGGGTTTTATACCGGGTTCAAGGTCGATACAAAATTCGATTTCACGCTCTGGAGGTAGGCCATGAAGTTCTTCAGAGAATACGTCAGGAAATTTATTAACAATAGAAATATCATTCAAATCTGACGTATTTTTGTTTAAATCCATGACATGGGCTAAGAAATCTTGACATCCATTTTTTAATAAACGAATAGCTTTATGGCTTGATATGACAGTGATTGACTTTAGTGGTTTGGTTGCTTGAATTCGCATAATAGGTTGGTTAGGAATATGAAGGTTAATAACCTTATAAAAATAATCAATTCCTAAAATCACATTGAATGCAAGTATTTTCAAAGAGATAAGATTGACAGGTAATGTGAGGGTACCTATTTGAATCAAAGAAGACTTATAAACAGTGGATGTAATGAAGTTTTCTCCCAACGAAGTTTCAACAGATAAGTCAAAGTCTAATTTCTCCGGAGTTAAATTTAAACGTTGAGCGTAAGTAGGAGAAATAAAAGAATGGATAGAATCGGTATCAAATAAGGTATAGACTTCGTTAGAATTTGTGATTAGCTTACCCGTGATGACTTCGTTCGGGTTCCTCGCTTTTTGGGAGGTTATGACAAACGCTCTCCCTTGAACTACCGGCTTTGACTTTTCTGGGACGACCTTTGGTGCCTCCATCCCAGCTGGACTTGGCTTTACTACATGATAAAATTGGGCTAGGTGACCTTCTCTTCTGCAATTATAACATATTTTGGACTACTACGTACAGTTTGGACTGATGTGTCCCTCCCCTCCGCATTTGTAGAATAAGATCGGTGGTCGTTCTCCTTCTTTAACAACGGGTGCTGGTGCTGATGTCTTTTCACCATTGTTGAATCTCCTTTTCTTGAAATTTCTACTTCTATTATCTTGGCCATGATTACCACCGAAGTGGTTACCATTTCTAGTATGTTGATTCCTTCCACGTTTGTTATCACCGCTTCGATGACTGCTACCACTGGTATTATCATTTTGTCGGATGCTCTCTCTTGGTTGGATTGACTCATTATTGCGCTCCAATAACTGAGCCCTATTTACAACATCTGAATACAAACACAGTTTTTGAGAAATAAGGTATTGACGTATTTCGGGTTTCAAACCTCGTAGAAACATTTGCGTCATTCTCTCCTCATTATCAACCAAATGGGATGCAAACCAGGATAACTCGACAAATTTTGCCTCATACTGTGATACGGTCATATTGTTTTGCTCCAGCTTGATGAACTCTACCTCCTTCATGTGACGAATACTTTCGGGAAAGTACTTGTCGTTGAACAATTCTTGGAACTTCTCCCAAGACATCTTGAGCACGGCAGACTGAGTACGCTTTACAGATTCTCAGCAGTAATCTGCCTCTCCTCTCATCATGAAGGTGGCAAATGGAACCTTTTGCTCCTCGGAGCATCCCAAGACTTCAAATATCTTGGTGATCTGCTTTATCCACGTCTCTTCCTTAAGTGGTTCTGGCTTTCCCAAAAACTCTGGTGGTCCCACCTTTTTGAACTGCTTAGCGGTGACCGTCTAAGAGTTGCCAGTGTTTGCACCTGCATTTGGAGTAGGAGTCTCTCTTGCCTGATGTTGCACGAATTACAGAAAGCTCCTAAACATTCTGTCGTTCGTCATTTGGTCGATGTTGTTGTTCACCTGAGGATTATTGCCTCTTGATGCACATTATCCTGGGTGTTGATCTGTGGTGACTCAACGGTCTCCTGTGCTCCATTGCTATTCTCAACATTATCAGAAGTCATTTTCAAACACTGCCACAAAACAAGGGTTAATTGACATACCACATATTATCCCTATATTCTGACCGACCAATTAAATAACAAATAAACTTAGGTAGATCATACTAGTGAAGGATTTCCCCGTTTCCCCCTAGTTCTACTCTCACATCTTAGCCAAGGAACATATCCCTAAGCTTTTATGACACCCCCAAATCTGGGTTACCTGACCCTCGAGTTTGGTGCTCACGATCCATAATATAAATAACATTTAACTACCCATTTAATTATAAAGAAGAACATACACTTCATTAACTGATATAGTTAATACATTACCCCAGGTTCTCTAACCTTAACATTACAAACATACCCTTTAGTTATACAAAAAGGGTTCACAAAACAACATAATAATAATAATGTTCATTAAACTATTCCAAAGAATGTGCCTTTGCATTTTTTGTTCTTCACAAAGACCTCCCCGCCACTTCGTTCCTAACTGAAAAGTTTTATTTAGCAAGGGTGAGCAATAAATTTGCCCCACAAGTTAAGATATACAATGAATGTATAAGTATCAGAATAATAGACTATCTATGTTGATAAAATGACACCAAAGTTCGGGGAACTTTGAAATAGCTGAACAAATCATTAATCAATAACAAGTCTTCTCGTATTCTAGGCAACACAATAATCTGATAATGAAATAGTACAACGCTTTCAAAGTTTCTACGATATTCTATTGAATAAACAAGAATCAATTCTACGCAATAACAAAGTGGAATGTTTTCCAAATTTATGCTGAGTGATCACACAAGATCTAGAACTTCTCTTCTCAGGTATCTATCAAAGATTTACTTTGATACATACGCAGGTGTATCAGATAACCATAAAGATTAAATCATACCCCTCTGCAAGTATAACAAGTGATCAACTTTATTATATCCTATATTATGCATAATACTTAATGATCTTGCGAACGTATAATATACGACCTAAAATGTTCCTTTTATATAGAAGGTTATTCTTCTCTGTCTTTGAATCAGAATTTGATTTAACAACGAAATACAATGATTTCAATATCTAATCACTTCTATTCTCTTCTCAAAGCTATCAAGTTTTCTTTTTCGATCTAGTCGATACAATTATTATTGATCTATCAATAATAATTAAATTCTATTCTCTTCTCTTCTCGAATCTATCAAGTTCTAACAAATGTTCGTCAAGCTAGAATAATTAGCTAAGACATTTCTCAATATAATTTGACAATAAACATGAATTATTTGTACTGTCAATATTAGCTTCTACAGATATGAATATCCAATAACAGTAATTCTACGAATATATATTTTTTGAATCAGTAGTTCAATTTGAATTATTAAACATGCACTAACTGCAAATAATCAACAATAAATTCTTAGACGTGGTTTAATTAACAATAATTAACCACCATAATAATTAAACAATATTAACTCAGGGTTGAGTTAGGAAACTTGCATCTTCCCATTGACACATACTACAAAAATACTTATCTGCAAGCGTCAGAAGACCTATAACCAATAATATCGGTCTCATAATTAGCACAATAATTTATAACACATAACACTGTAATTCTACAGTCAAACTTCTCCTAGGCGCATTACCACATAGCCACATTAGTATTTATAACCTATATAAAGACTTAACAAGTTTAACTAGTTCGGTCTGGTTGGACTTTGGTCTCATCTCGGTGTTCTGGTCACCCTATCCGACAATTAACACATTTATTGTCAATTAATCTTGGTCTCTAAGCTTCAATATTATTTTAGATAAGTCAAATATTGTTTATAATATTTTTCGGAAGCTTTTAATAATTTATAAACAATTATTATAATTTATAATAATTTTTCAAACACTTAAATCATTTTTAAATGATTTAATTATCAAATAATCTTATCATCATTAATATTTAATAATCTAAAAATATTAGTGTTATACTTGTCAAAATATTAAAGTTATTGTTAATAGCTTAAAATATTTTTAAATCATCAATATTCCACTTAAATTAAATTAATTAAAATCATTTTTAACCCATCACCATTAATATTTAAATATTAATGAAATTATTATCAAAATATTAAAAGTCATTAATTATAACTTAAAATATTTAAAAATATTTTTCTTATTTTTAAATGATTTTTAAACCAATAACATCATTTTTAATTCATTTATTTAATATAATAATTAAATAAATCTAATATCATTAATATTAATTTATTAATGAGAATTCTCCAAAAATATTGAAAATTATATATTATAACTCAAAATATTTTCTAACACTTTATTCTTATTTAAAAAGATTTTTAATTCAATAAAATCATTTTTAACTTATTTATTTAATTTAATAATTAAATAAATCTAATATCATTAATATTAATTTATTAATGAAAATTCTCCAAAAATATTAAAAGTTACATTTTATAACTCAAAATATTTTTAAATACATTATTCTTATTTAAAATGACTTTTCATAATATTAAATCATTTTTCTCTAATTTATTTAATATACTAATTAAATAAATTAAATAAATTTTTTATTTAAATAATTATAAATATTAAAGAAAAATATTTCAAATAGTTAGAAATTATTTTTCATAATTTAAATTAATTTTTAAAACCATTTTTGGTAATTTTTAGAATTTATTTTCTATTTTTAAATAATTTCTGGAAAAATCAAAAATTAGAAAATAATAAAACTGTCGCTGTAGGCCTTTAGCGACACAAAGCGTCGCTGTTGGTGTTCTTGAGCCCAAGAACACTGACAGCCGGCCTTAACAGGAACCTTACTTTGACCATTCATGATTTTCAGTCACTACATGTTCTGGCCCATTTAAAACTTAGATCTTGTAGTGTTTAGGTAACACTACAATTATCACCAACCATCTAGGTCATAACACAACACCACATGACGATCTGTGCTTTCAAAGTATTTGTCAGACGGTTTCTGGGTTTTCCAGAAACCCATGCAGTTCGAGTGCTTACTTTCCGGCCTAATTAATTTAATGTTCCGGTCATGATTCATGTGTTCTTATGGTTCAAATCTACAGTACTCATGTAATAGAACATAAATACAACAACAAAGCAGTCCGAATACATAACATGTTCAAGACTAGGCTCGGTCAAACCTTGTCAGAGAGCTAACTCACACAGTTTCTGGAAATTCCAGAAACGTGATCTGTGTTCGTCTGGCCTATTTGGACCATTAATTATACTCGATCTATTATCTGTTTGTGGAACGTAAAACCATGGATCTAGAGTCCATACAATACACTACAATACGGTTACTATAACATCAACATATACACATCAGAACTTACAGATTCGGACCTTACAAAACGTTGTCAGACACAGAAAACGAATTTTTGGGTTACCCAGAATTCGCCCGATCAACGTCGGTCAACGGGTTTTGATCGTTAATAACTTATGATCTAGACATCAAATGACTCTGATTTCACTTGCAGAATAAAGACCTCATACCAGACTACTAATCCAAAACATAAAACAAGAAAAATCAAAAACAGACACGAATCTGTGGCTCCTGACATTAGCTTGTCAGACCACAAACCATGTTCTTGGGCAGTTTTGTAAAACTTTAATTTTAAAGCATTTTGATGCTATGGATCCATGGTATATCACCATAGATCATCATAAAACACCTTCTAGCAAACATCTAAACACATAAACACAAAAGTTTTCTTAGCATACAAGATCAAAATAGGTTTTAGGGTTTATACCTTTTCTTAAATATGCTTTGATCTTAGATCTCCTTAGTTGTTCTTGGTGATATAGGATCTGTTTAGGGAACTGATCTACTTAATAATTTCGGAGCTTTGAGAGAGAATAAGAGTTGGTGAGAGCAAGAGAGCAAAATGGCTAGTTTATGTGATTTTCTCTCTCCCAAATCTATATATATACAATGATATGTTGCTATGGCTGATATTTTCGGCTGATTGCTGAAGAGATACACTCACCAAGTCAATGTAGTGGTTCACCAACTAAAGTTGCTAGCAATTATACAAGTTACCAATTAAAGAAAATGAAAAAGGGCATTTTGGTCTTTTTTCTTCTAATTTTAATGGCATACATGGAATTTGTCACACCCTTAGGGTTTAACCATTAGGGTTTAACCCTAAGGTTCTAACCCTTAGGTTTTATATAATTAGTTGCTAAATTTTTTTATTAAAGTTTTAATTAGCAAAATAAAATTTCTAAATTACAATTAGGGTTTGTAAAATAGAAATTAAGATAACTAAAATATAATTAGGGTTTTCTAATCATATTAAAGTTTAATAAACACATTAGGCTTGCCAATTAGGATTAGGATTTTTTAATTAGGGTTTAGGATTCAAGAATATAAAATTAGGGTTTCCCGACTTTCGATTAGGGTTTTTAACTATGCAATAGGGTTTCTAATCCTGAGATTAGGGTTTCTAATCTCTTATTAAGGTTTATAAATCTTAAACCTTATCCGATCAATCATTGATCAAAATCTTTATATAGTACAAACACGTACATATCAATATAATTATTTTAATTATATTTTCTATCGAATCCATATCTAGAAATTATGGTTAGGTTTTCTAAAGCTGTTAAGCACAACTCTACTCTAAATTTTATTACTCAATGCACAAATTGACCCTCTCGAGACTCGTATCACAGATACTTGTCGCAAAATTGATAATCAATATTAATATTAATAAATAAAAAAATTTATTCATAAAATTTTAATTATTCGAAATCCCGGGTTATCACAACTTTGATACCAACTGTGACGCCCCCAAAATAGGTATGCATCACCCATCTTGGGTCGCCAAATACATGGTACTTAATTCAAATACAAACTTAATTAATACAATTGTCGTGTAAAATATGACAAAACATAGCTAAGTTTTTACACGAATATTATCTTGTAGACAATATCCAAACTAAAATTCAATCCTCATTACATTTATTATCACACTAAATAGTGAGGACTACTAAAACAACCATCTCAGACCGTCACTCCATTCCCCGAATAGTCCCGGCTACGTTCTCATTTCTTGAAGAGAACAATGAAAGCAAAAGGGTGAGCTCAAGTAGTCTAGTAAGAAATATTATGACTAAGATAATGCAGAATAAATTATCGTTAGCCTTCAACAGTGTTAAACTGATAAAATATAACAAACATCAAGTTTAACTACAGCGGAACAAGCAATCCATTAGAAGAGTTAAGTAAGGCATGATATCTACTATCTTATATGATTTAAGAGTTTATCATCAATTTTATCGCTGAGACTCAGCTTAATAAATAATCCACATCATCGAATCATCTCTGCACTACTGGTCAAGTATATTCATTAGTATCACGCCCACGAATTAACCATGCACTATGGGCCAAGGATATTCGTGTAAGCATCAATGGTCATGATTATGCTAACGACTGTCCATCAATGCACTATGGGCCAATGAGGACTTTTGTAAGAACCCTAATTTTCAAAAAATATTAAAATAAGAATTTAGTAAATAAAATTCTTAAAGCGTGAGATGGGTTCGAATAAGAATTTTTATATGCGCTGAGAGGTATGTGGTATGGTGTTACATAGGGTAATATGAGCTATGTAATAAGTGATGGTGTGTTTAGTAAATATATCATTATTGTATATTTATTATAAATTGTAGAGATGAATTAGTAAGAAGATGGATAAGATTTATTTTATCGACAATAAATAAGTTTGGGGTCATTATACAGATCCTGGAAAAGGAAAGTGTGACAACCTGAGAATTTAGAAAAATTTTAAAATTTTAATTAATTGATTTAAGGTTTAATATTAGAACCTAGACAGAAAATAAGTGTATGCGTTTGCTATTTCTGAGAAGGAATTTTGAGGATTTCAAAATTCTATGAAAGATTTAGGTGAATTATTCATGATTAAGGGAATAAGTGAATATGTTATGTGTATATATAGTTGTATATGTGTACAGTATGTGGTTAAGGGTCAAGGGTTGACCAGATAAACGATATATGTGACAAACCCTAGGTATATATTAAGAACGTCAATGTTCAGTTAGAAAACCTTAGCGATTAACAAAAAACCCTAAAACCGGTTCTGGAAACCCTAATTTCAGTTCAGGGAATTTGAAACCCTAATTCGATGTATGAAACCCTAATTTGGGAATGCAATGCTAGTATAATGTTTAAACGTTATTAATAATAACCTAATTAGGGATAACCCTAATTGATTTAGAAAACCCTAATGTCTGGTTTAGAAACCCTAATTTATAATTAGGGAAAACTTAATTGTTAATTTAATAATTTTAATGTGAATTAGGAAACATTAATCCTAATTTTCAAGTTATAAGTAATTAGGAGACCCTAATCTAATTAGAAAACCTAATTTCTAAATTAGAAAAATTATTTTTCTATTTAAAACCATAATTCTTGGATTATAAACCCTAATGTACAATTTTGACCCTAATTGCTAAATTAGCGATTTTAATTAGGAAATACCAACCCTAATTAGCAAAATTTAAATTATAATTAGGAAATTTCAATATAATTAGAAAATTCTAATTATAATTTAGAAATATTAATTTTCAATTTTGAAAATCTAATTTGGAAATTCTAGAATTATTTGTTTTAAAACCTAAGGGTTCAAACCCTAAACCCTAAGGGTTCAAACCCTAAACCCTAAGGGTTAGGGCAAAAGGCCAATTTGCCATTAAATTTGCTAGACAAATGTCCATTATACCCTTATTGCATAACTGAGGATTTCTTGCAAATCTAGCCAAAAGAGAGTTGGTGAACAACCCTAGCAACTCTTTGACTTAAAAATCTCAGCCTCATTGGCCCTTTTCATCAGCCATTACATAGCAACTTGATATATATAGATTTAGAGAGATAAAACCCACTCACTATATTTGCTAACTTGTCCATGACTTGTCATTCTCTAAAATTTCATGAGTTAGAGTGAAAGAGAGTCAAATGTTAAGCTAATATCATCCTTTAACATTCCATGATCAGCAACAAAGAATCAGATTCAAGAGTTAAGCATAAAGTAGGTATAAACCCTAATTCTAGAAATCCTTAAAATTTTGTGTTAATGTTGTTATTTGTTGTTTAGATATGTGTTAGAGGGTGTCACTTGATGATCTGGGTCGCCAAAACATAGATCCATATCATTTAGATGCTCGAAATTAAAGATTTATCAAATCTGGAAATCTGGAAAAGTGGTGTCTGACAGTCAAATGTCAGGTCTCCTAGATCTACTTCTGTAAATGTTTCTAGTGTTGTAATTTTTTTTATTTGTAGTATGTTATGTGGGCTATTATCTGAAACTCGAATCGGGGTTAGTGCATGTACGGATTGAGAGGTATTGTTGGTCAAACCTCATTGACCGTTCACAAAATCTGGTTTCTAGGTAACCCAAAAACCCAGATTTTTTTGACAGCGTTCTTGCAGGCCATGGATCTTGCTTATGGTAATGTATTTGTTCAAGTTGTTGTGTTATTTTTGTAGCCTGACATGAAGACTACATGATGAAGTCTTTAGTTCACTCAGATCATTAACAGAATCACAAATATGGGTGGTCAAACAAGGGTTGACCATCGGCCTTATGAACATTTCTGGAAAACTAGAAAGTTCAAGAACACGGTTTTGAATGTACTTTGACCAGACTTGATATTGCACATGTGATGTCTTTGGGTTGATGTAGTGATACTAAGTTGTTCTATGACATAAGTGTTACAATCTGATATATTTAAAACACCTAAAACATGACCAGAAACCGGATTAATTAAGGCTCCAAAAGAGACCCTTGAAACTGCTTGAGTTTCTGGGCAACCCAGAAACTCAAGAACACGTCTGACAAGATGTTTGTTAGCTTAGATCTTGATGTGATGTTATGTATTAGCCATGAAACTTGATTCTAGTTGTAGTTCTACACTTATACTACAATATTAATACAAATTAGAAGCCCAGAATCAACAAGAACCTACATCAATCACCGATCAAACTAGGGACCTTGTTCACTGACCTGTTTTCTGGGCAAGCTCAAGAACACCTATAGCGATGGTTCTGTCGCTATAGGGCCATTTTTGTAATATTATTTTCTGGAAATTAATTATTTTAATAAATAATTAGAGAAAAATAGTTTTAAATTATTAAAAATATATAATAAATTCCTAAAAATTATTTTAATGTCCGAAAATTAGTTTTTAATTATTTTGAGTATATTTCATAAATATTTAATATTTTTGGAATATAAATGGTATTTAATTTATTTTATTATAATATTAAATAAATTATTTAAAATGATTTTAATACATGAAAAATTATATTATGGTAAAAGAAAATATTTTAAGTTATTTTTAGTGACTTTTAATATTTTTGAGAAATTTCATTAATTAATTAATATTAATGATAATTAATTTATTAAATAACTATATTAAATAAATTATGGAAAAATAGAATTAATGATTTAAAAATCATATAAAAATGATTTAAGTGTTTTAAAATATTTTAAGTTATAAAATAAAACTTTTGATATTTTGTCATGAAAATATTAATATTTTAATATTAAAATTAATTATCGGATAAAAAATTAATTGTTTAAAATCATATAAATATAATTTTAATATGATTTTAAGGTATTAAAAATACTTTGATATATTACAAATATATTATAATATTATGACATGTATTTTATTAATATTTGATAATAAATAGATATTAATGATAATAGAATATTGTGGTATTTAATTCATTTAAATACGTTATTAATGATTGAAAATTCATGATAAATGGTAATAATTATTTAAAAATTATTACGAACTTACGAAAAATATTTTGAATGTTAATAAATTATCTTAGATAATGGTTAAGTGTTTAGGCAGAGTTTAATTGAACTTAGACTCGATAAAAGTCCGACTAGACCGTCGGGATGTCAGATTTGTGTCGAGTTCAACTCAGACTACAATAGTTTGACTTGATACTGAGTCTTATATATGTTATAGACTGATAAGGATATGTGATAATGTATTTAGGTTATTTTATATATTGTGATGATATTATTATAACTTAGCAATCGATATTATTTATATATTAAGTTCAGGCAATGCTTATTAATTGCATAACGGTAATCAACGGTTCAGGCAAGTTTTACTTAACTCTACCTAGAGTTGTTTCATTCAGATATGCTTATGGATAATCATTGTTGATTGCCATTGTAGAGTTGTACTATGTACATATTGCATGTATAAATCAGGTATGAAAGGCTGATCACCTTTATTACCATTCGGTCCAGATATATTTGTTCATGTTTAATACTTGTTCAGTTAAAAGTTTGTTCGTGCTAGTTCGCAATTATATTGTTGAATTATAACCAGCTTATTGTTCAAATTCTTTCAATCATAATATATCGTTAAATTACTGAACTTAAAGTTGTTGGGCAACCTTCATGCTCACCCTTGTTATATCATGATAAACATTGCAGATTAAGATGAATACGTTGGATACAAAGAAAGGTTAAAGATAGTTCCAGCTTTAGTATATGTGTGCAGCTAAATTTGGATAAGTATTGTATATTAATGTTATTGTAAGTTAAATAAGTTATGTATTGTGTATAAGTTAAGGTTACTCGACCTTGGGGAAAAATGTGTAAAGTTTTTGTATAAACAATATATGTTTATATCTTTCGCAGATAGTAATAGTTGTATAGTGATAATACCAGATCAGCGGTGATTCGGGACCCGGATTCGGGGGCCGTCACAGTTGGTATCAAAGCTATAGGTTATGAACCTTAGGTAGGAAATCCTGAGATTAATAATCGCAGTGATTAGGATAAGTACTAACTCAAATAGAGTTAGTTGGTCGGTAAGATTCAAAGACGAATCTCGGTGAGTTATAAGATACAAAGTTCCCTAACTCTTATAATAAAGTTGAACAGTAGTGATGAATAGATAGAGTCTAAAAGACTAAAAGTACAATGATAGGAGATCGTAAAACAAAATGATCAAGACATAGAAATGAATCGTAATATATACGGTGAGATCACCCTGTGATCAGATAAGGTTATAGTATAGAGAAGGATCAAGCGAATGATTGAAAAGTTTACAGCAAGATTGCTGGGTGTCAGTTGTACTATGAATTGATGCAGATTCAGGAAAGGATTATGTATACGGATTAAATGAAATTCGTATGGAGAAGGGAGTTAAGATTAAGTGGGGATTTCAATTGAGGACTCATGTTAATAGCTGAGTTGTATGATTCTTCGTATGGGAGCTGAATTTTACTTGGTGTAAAAACCACTTAGTTTCTAGCAATGATAATCATTGAAATGTTTGTGTCACGCTATTTGCTATATGCATGTTAAGAGCGTGATTCCTTTCTCATGTGTAGAGCAGATAGATAGGTTATAAGTAGTTAATATAAGGTTAAGTACGAGTTCTTAAAACTTATACTTATGTGACATTCTTGATTCATAGTTATATGAAATGTTTATGAACCCCTCAGCGAATGGACGCCAAAGGTTTGACTAGGACAAGTTATTAAACTCATATGATTGTGGCAAGTTCATGAACTCATAAGTGTGGTTTGACGAACTAGGTATAGTTGTGTGTAAATGGAGTATTAAAGATAATAGGAATAGATAGATTATTTAAACAAATTATTATTAGTGAAGACATAAGTTTTCCAAAAACTCCTAGCTATGCTAGACTTCAAAATTTTGACATCAAGCTAAATACGCACTATGTGCTTTTGAAAAAAATATTAAAAAATAAAAAATAAAAAATATAGACTCGTAATCCTTTTTGGAACGGTTTTAAGTATAGTTTATGCTACTTATTTTGAATAGACGCAAATGATTTAAAATATCAAAATATATTTTTTTATCACTCATGTACCATGTAACCTGGTGCAGAAATAATAAAAAGTTGATAGAGTTATAAATACAGGAATACTTAGTGTGAATTCGATCTAAAAATCATTGTTCCGCTATTGTATGATGTGTTATGACAAAGTCATATAATGACGGCATTCTCAAACGGACTGTTAATACAGTACGACATCATGACATCATTCTCAAAAATATTTTCAAAAATTTTAATTTGTCAACGGGGTTTGGCTACACTTAAATAATTTGATTGAATTGAATTATTGATATGAGTCTATGCTATTTGATTCAGCTAGACAAACATTTATAAAACTCTTAATGTTCATTGAAAGAAATTTCCCGAACCAAATTGTTTTGGTGCGGAATCTAATAAGACTGAGGTAAATTTTGTGCCTATGGCAGTGACGAGAAACATATTCGACCAGCGATACTTAATAAGTACATGGCATACCGGGCTAATTACCCACTATGACCGTAAGTTATGACGGTTTGCGGATGAATTTCCATATAACCTTTGCAAAAATGATAGACAATAGTCTATATAACCCCTCAGCATAATTGAAATTTTTTAATTCTTGTGAGGAATGTATTGGGTAGCATGTAAGGCTGAGTATGAATGGTATATGATGTATGGTGTAAGGTGTAAGGTAAATTTCAAGGACAAAATTTTTAGAAGAAGGGGTGAATGTGACAACCCGAGAATTTAGAAAATTTTTAAAATTTTAATTAATTGATTTAAGGTTTAATATTAGAACCTAGACAAAAAATAAGTGTATGCGTTTGATATTTTTGAGAAGAAATTTTGAGGATTTCAAAATTTTGTGAAGGATTTAGGTGAATTATTCAGGATTAAGGGAATAAGTGAATATGTTAAGTGTATATAGTTGTATATGTGTACAGTATGTGGTTAAGGGTCAAGGGTTGACCAGATAAACGATATCTGTGACAAACCCTAGGTATGTATTAAGAACGTCAACGTTCAGTTTGAAAACCTTAGCGATTAACAAGAAACCCTAAAATCGGTTCTGGAAACCCTAATTTTAGTTCCGGAAATTTGAAACAATAATTCGATGTATGAAACCCTAATTTGGGAATGCAATGCTAGTATAATGTTTAAACGTTATTAATAATAACCTAATTAGGGATAACCCTAATTGATTTAGAAAACCCTAATGTCTGGTTTAGAAACCCTAATTTATAATTAGGAAAAACTTAATTGTTAATTTAATAATTTTAATGTTAATTAGGAAACATTAATCCTAATTATCAAGTTATAAATGATTAGGAGACCCAATCTAATTAGAAAACCTAATTTCTAAATTAGAAAAATTATTTTTCTATTTAAAACCATAATTCTTGGGTTATAAACCCTAATGTACAATTTTGACCCTAATTGCTAAATTAGCGATTTTAATTAGGAAATACCAATCCTAATTAGCAAGATTTAAATTATGATTAGGAAATTTTAATATAATTACAAAATTATAATTATAATTTAGAAAAATTAATTTTTGATTTTGAAAACCTAATTTAGAAATTCTAGAATTATTATTTTTAAACCTAAGGGTTCAAACCCTAAACCCTAAGGGTTAGGGCAAATGACCAATTTGCCATTAAATTTGCTAGACAAATGTCCATTATACCTTATTTCATAATTGAGGATTTCTTGCAAATCTAGCCAAAGGAGAGTTGGTGAACAACCCTAGCAACTCTTTGACTTAAAAATCTCAGCCACATTAGCCCTTTTCATCAGCCATTACATAGCAACTTGATATATATAGATTTAGAGAGATAAAACCCACTCACTTTATTTGCTAACTTGTCCATGACTTGTCTCTCTCTAAAATTTCGAGAGTTGGAGTGAAAGAGAGTCAAATGTTAAGCTAATATCATCCTTTAACATTCCATGATCAACAACAAAGAATCAGATTCAAGATTTAAGCATAAAGGAGGTATAAACCCTAATTCTAGAAATCCTTAAAATTTTGTGTTAATGTTGTTGTTTGTTGTTTAGATATGTGTTAGAGGGTGTCACTTGATGATCTGGGTTGCCAAAACTTAGATCCATATCATTTAGATGCTCGAAATTAAAAATTTATCAAATCTGGAAATCTGGAAAAGTGGTGTCTGACAGTCAAATGTTAGGTCTCCTAGATCTGCTTCTGTAAATGTTTCTAATGTTGTAAATTTTTTTAGTTGTAGTATGTTATGTGGGCTGTTATCTGAAACTCGAATCGGGGTCAGTGCATGTACGGATTGAGAGGTATTGTTGGTCAAACCCCATTGACTGTTCACGAAATCTGGTTTTTAAGTAACCCAAAAACCCAGATTTTTTTGACAGCGTTCTTGCAGGCCATGAATCTTGCTTATGGTAATGTATTTGGTCAAGTTGTTGTGTTATTGTTGTAGCCTGACATGAAGACTACATGATGAAGTCTTTAGTTCACTCAGATCATTAACAGAATCACAAATATTGGTGGTCAAATATTGTTTCGTAGTTACTTTTCATACATTTTATGTTATTTTGTAGGCAATGACACGGCATTGGCATGAAGAAGCAAGGGAAAGAACTGGTACATCTTTTGGACTAAAATACGCAAGCAAATGCAAGAAGGGAATATTGAAGGGCTTTTAACATCAAGTTGGATGCATGTTCTTGGCTTGGAACTTGGATTTTATGGTAGCTCTACTTCTTAGCTTTCCGGAACATCTTGAATCGTCCCAATCAGAGTTCGGATGCAAGAGTTATGGCCTTTTTATCAACGAAGATCAAAGTTAAGAGTTGTCATGCTTGCCATTTACAAAGCATCTACTTCAAGCTCGATTTCCGCCTTGTTCCAGTCCGAATCTGTTAATTGTTAAAGAATGAAAGTTGTAGATCTCATCGATATCTTCGATTTGATAGGTTGCAGGCCCCGTAAATCGTAGCGGATCAAACGTTATGTATGTTTTACCAAAGGACGTCGCAACAGAAAAACAGGGCAGCGCAGACCGCGCTAGGGGCGCGCTAGGTGGCCAGATTTTCTGCCATGGCAGCGCGGTCCGTGCCCAGAATGGCTTGGGGACAGTGCTGACCACGCTAGGCGGCAGGAAAACAGCTGATTATGGTTATTTGATATCCAATTGTAGCTAGAATAGGATTCTTAGTTGCCTAACTTGCTAGGGTATCCATTAGAACTATAAATACATGAGGAGAGACACAAAAGAAGGGGATCTAGGCTAGTTTTGGAGGATTCAATTAGATTAGATTAGATTAGAGTAAATTAGATCAAAACCCTAGTTCTTGTTAGATTTGGAGATTGAAGCAAATTGGAGACCATTGAAGATTCAAAGTAGGAGCAAGGAGGGAGCATCAAATCTACAAACAACAGATTCTATCTTCTTAACTTCTTCTATCTTTGTCTTTTAATGATTATTCAATTGTGGATTCTTAGTTTTAATTCAATAATCATGAACTAATTCTTTGTTTGAGATTACAGAGGATCTTATTGTGTAGTTTATTTTAATATGTTTCGCTATCAATTATTATGTTCTATTGTGAGGATTGTCTATTGTGATTTGGACTTAATTATTTAATTGATTGGCCATCAATTACCGTGATAATCTATATGAACTAGAGAGATGAAGTATTGATTTAGATCTTATCATGATAGCACGTGTCATGAATTTTGTCAATAGCAGATTTTTGATTATTGTTAAGGTAGAGGCCAAATATATTAATATCTCAAAGAAATATATAATCATTTCAGAATTTATATAAACAATAATTATAACCATGTTGATCATTTCACCTTTGCACTTAAGCTAAAGATATTCAATTATAAATTCAATGGTCATGATCATACCAGTCAACAATTCAACTTTGCACTACTGGTCAAAGATAACCCACAGTCATGATCATACCAAAAATCTACCTATCTTTACACTCAAGTCAAAGAGAAATATCATCATTAGAGTTATAAAAATATTATATATAATAGTAAAATGAATATAATCAAAACATCTAGATTTAATCTCAAGAGTAATATTCATAAATCAACTATAATTTGGTTAGAAAAAGAAGCCAATTTTGTCATGAATAGTAACTCGTGAATAGTAACCCATGAATAGTAACTCATGAATAGTAACTCGTGAATAGTAATCCTGACATGAAAAAGGTAGAAATTCCACAATAAAATCCATACCAAAATTTCGGTATAATGATATTGAAAGAGTAACATTTCTTAAACTTATAAACAATTTATTTTAATTGTTTACACTTTACTAAATAATGCATTTAATCATCCTAAAATGCCAAACTCATAAGATTTTATCACCAATAACCAAAACCCTCATCAAAAATCTGTATATACCTCATATAGGATTCTCAAGCCATAAAATCCTATTTTCCAACTTTTTTACTTCACATAACATATTTAATTCATTTACTCATAACTAGTCCATTTTCATGAAAAATACCAAATCAGTACAAACAAATTTTCTTTTCTGAGATTTAGTAGAATATAGTCTCATATTGAATATATATTTTTTTTCAGAATTTTTAAAATTCATTTACTATTTTTCATATGGCCAAAACCGCCGAATATTTAGATATTTATCAAAAAATGTACTTTTATCCAAAAATTCCGAAATTCACAAAGTACGCTGATATTATATAGATGTACTCCCAATAAAAATTTCATCAATTTTGGAGTTAACCACAGGGAGTTATAAGCGGTTACTTTTAAAATAGTCTTTTCCCGTAAAATTCATAACTCTTAATCTATACATCCAAAAATCACCATTTTTGTACACAATCAATAAAACTCATCAAAATATCATTTCAAATGTTTCTAGAATTTTCTGAAGGTCGGAAGAAGTACGAACTGAAAAACATAATAACCCTTAAAATCCCCTACTATCCCATACCTCAAAAGAGCGGCACTTCTGACTGGATATCGGATATGACGCTAAAAGAAACTTGCACTGATGAATAGCAACTCACCACGTATCTAAATACTCATAAAATACACTCGATAATCTAGAGATAAAAAGAGAGAAAACTTATGAATTCTGGTGTGATTTTCAATTCTAACTTAGCCCTCTATTTATAGGAAAATGTTAGCATGCCAAAGCAGACTTGACCTGTAACCTGATGGCTTTACCTGCTACTATTCTACCCACCAAAAATCAGCCATCTTCCCCAACAACCAAAAGTGGGGCCCACTCATTTTTGGAATTTTCAACCAAAATCATTTATAAACCTAATATTTGAATCAGTCGCCTCTTAAAATTCTTAACAAATCATTCGTTCATTTTTAACGGTTCAAAATTTGTGGACATATACTCAACTTATATATGTATAACATATCCAAAAATTACAACGATCCAACTACGATTAAAAATTATAACTCACACAATAAAGTCAGAAGAACAACGATTTGATCTTTTAATACCTCAAATCCGATAAAATATCGATAAAATACCTCAACATTAATTCCTTCATTTATAACCACATAAATAAATCCATCATTTATATCCACATCAAATAAATATTTCCTTATCATATAAATCAATAATTAATTATTCACAAATAATATTATGTAATCACAATAATGACAACCGTATACGGTTCCTGTGAAAGAGGGGCTTCCGATAAGGATTTCTCCTTCATTGGCGCTCAATTAGGTGACCAAACCTCTCATCGATGAGAACTTTCTAGATAATCGCCAATAATGCTATCTAATAATATTATTCAAATAATATGAATTATTGATCTAATAATGGACAAATCGCGTCAAGTGATAATTATTGAAATAACAATAATATAAAATATCAACGCAAACAATTATTGAATCAATAGAATAAAATATTAAACAAGAATCATCGTAATAATTATTGAGTAGTGCCTTTTCACGTAAGGATCAATAATTCAAAAAATACTATGCAATACCGTAGCACTTTAAGTAACCACGGCAGACATCGTATTTTAACCACCGTGTATTCCAACGATTGTTAACTTGCAGAATAACTACGCCTGTTATTTATAAAAACTTAAATTTTGTCATTTTCTTCATCCGACGGTTATCCGTTATGGGGCCCATAAATGGTTACTTGCTGGTCGCATTTAATATTCCATGACTAAACGAATATTCCCAACAACAATGAATATTTTATAACCACTCATGTATTTTGAAAAAAAATTCATATATCACCCTTAACTTTAACCTTTTATCAATTTAACCATTTACTAAATAGGAAAATTGAATACTTTTATTTCATAAAATTTGGGGTCTTACATCATACAACTCAGCTGCTGACACGAGTCCTCAATTAAAATCCCCACCTAATCTTAACTCCCTTCTCAATACTAATTTCATTCAACTCGTATTCATAATCCTTTCCTGAATCTGTACCAATTCATAGTACAACTGACACTCAGCAATCTTGATGTAAACTTTTCAATCATTCGCTTGATCCTTCTCCATACTACAACCTTATCAGATCGCGGGGTGATCTCATCGTATATATTACGATTCATTTCTATATCTTGATCGTTTTATTTTACGATCTTTTATCACTGTACTTTTAGTATTTTAGACTCTATCTATTCACCACTACTGTTCAACTTTATTATCAGAGTTAGGGAACTCTGTATCTTATAACTCGCCGAGATTCGTCTTTGAATCTTACCGACCAACTAACTCTATTTGAGTTAGTACTTATCCTAATCACTGCGGTTATTAGTCTCAGGTATTCCTACCTAAGGTTCATAACCTACAGCTTTGATACCAACTGTGACGTCCCCAAATCCGGGGTCCCGAATCACCGCGAATCCGGTTCGATCATTCTATCACTATTAGTTATATTTGCGGAAGATATAAACATAAATTGTTTATACAATACATTTTACACACTATTTCCCCAAGGTCGAGTAACCTTAACTTATATACACAATTCATAACTTACTTAACACATAACATTATTATTATACTACTATTACAAAACTAATCGCACACATTAACTTTAAGCTGGAACTTTCTTTAACCTTTCCTTGTATCCGACGCGTTCGTCTTAATCTGCAATGTTTATCATGATATAGCAAGGGTGAACATAAGATTGCCCAGCAAGTTTAAGTTCAATAATATAACGATATATCATGATTGAAATTATTTGAATAATTGGCTGGCTATAATTCAACAATATAATTGTGAACTAGCAGGAACAAAATTTTGACTAAACAAATATTGAACATGAACAAATATATCTAAACCAACTAGTAATGAAGGTGATCAGCCTTTCATACCTGACTTATACATGCAATATGTACAGAGTACAATTCATCGCAACCAGCAATGATTAACCATAAGCTTATCCAAATGAAACAATTCTTGGTAGAGTTAAGTAAAAAAAAACTTGCCTGAACCATTGATTACTGCTACACAATTTATATCGCTTTATCCGAAGACCTAATATTAGTAATATAGATCTCCAATATTAGAATAATATCATCACAGTATAATACTACTATATATATAAACATAGAATAACCTAAACACATAACACATAACCCTATCAGTCTATAACACACATAAGACTCAAAGATCGTGTCAAACTATTTCAAATCGACTTGAGTTCGATAAAGTTCTAACGTCCCCGACGGTCTAATGGGACTTTTATCAAGTCTAAGTTCAATTAAACTCGCTTAACACTTAACAATTATCTCGAGATAATTTTAATAATGATCGAAATATTTTCTAAGTCTCATAATAATTTTAGATAATTATTATCATTTAAAATGATTTTAAATCATTAATATCGTATTTATATAATATAAATACCACAATATTCTAATATCATTAATATTTATTTAATATCAAACATTAATGAAAATATGTCATATTATTATAATATATTTATAATGTCACAAAGTATTTTAATACTTTAAAATCACCTTTATATGATTTTTAAACAATTAAATTCTTTATCGATAATTGCTATTAATATCAAAATATTAATATTTTCATGACAAAATATCAAAAGTTATATTTTATAACTTGAAATATTTTATAACACTTAAATCATTTTATATGATTTATAAAACATTTATTCTATTTTTCCATAATTTATTTAATATATTTATTAAATAAACTAATTACCATTAATATTGATTAATTAATGAAATTCATCATAAAATATCAAAAGTTATTTAAAATAACTTAAAATTTTTCTAACACCAAAAAATAATTTCATAAGCAACTATAGATTTTATTTCTCTTAAATATGTAACTTATATTTATTACATATTTTTATTACTTTATTTATACCGAAAAGAAAGTTTCTAAGATAAAATATTACTTATAGTCAAATCTACCAGTAGGACTTTATTATATTTATTATGACTTATTATTTCACGGAATACGATTCGGAACGTCGAACGTCAAAATCGCTTTCGACGATCGACGCTTTCGCGTCTCGCTTTCAAATTTTAGTTTCGACACGCTCCTTTTGCGATTTTTAATTCTCAAATCGTGAATCATATAAGAGTGAAATTTTGAGCATATTATAGACCTCATGGCATAGTATTTTAGAAAATTTTTACCATGAAAATGGATCATGGAAGCTCATAAAAATAGTGCGCTGAAACGGACGTCACAAAATAGCCACCACAACTCAAATTTACATGAGCGCTGACGCTTTCGGCAGTAAAAGTCATTGCTCGATTTCTCACGCATTACTCGTAACTACGATTAATCTGATTTTTGGATATGTTATACATGACATACCAAAGTATTGTTAGAAAATATTACCCAATAATTTTGGACCTCTTAGGCAGCCTAAAACAGACCCCAAAAATGTCCACTCGCAACAGTTTTCATCTTTTTCCCAGATTTACCCTCTTTCTCTAAAACAGTCATAACTATTTCGTTTTAAAACATTTTTAGGCGATTCTTGAGCCCACGCGAAGATAACTTCTGGGACTACAACTCTTCCCTACTGATGTTTTTCTAGATGCCGAACATATCAGCCCAGAAATTCCGTTCAAGTGGACTGCACTGCACTTGTTGGACAGTTTTGACACTACTACTTTGAAATGTCATAACTCTCTCCTCCGATGTCGGATTTAGTCCGTTCCGGAGTCTATGGAAAGCTTATTGAGCCCAGAATTTTTAGAGTACTTTAGCTAACCACGAATTTTCTGTTTAGGGACAGCAGTCACTAGCTTTTCTAAGTTTTATAAAAATTGTTTTACTTTTCTTTCTTTGGATCAAACTTTTAACACATAAAATAGTTAGATCTACACATTACACCCTCTAAAACATGTAGATCAAGAGTTTTAAAGTTCAAAACATAAGTTCTTTATTTCATCCAAATCAATAAAATAAAAATACATAAACTAATTGTTTAGGGTTTATACCTTTTCCTTTTGGGTTTTTTCTTCTTCTTCTTCTTCTTTTCTTTTAGGTGGAGCTATGAACCAAAGCTACTCTTCTACTTCTCTCTAAGCCCCACCTAGCCCCCATGGATTTTCTCTCTATTATTTTGTTTTTCTTTCCTTATCTATTTAGAATGAGATGAAAAATTTATTTGCAAAATAGATGAGGGATATTTATAGTAGGAGAAATGCATATATATAACATATGTATGTATATATAAAATCACCCAACATCCCTTCCATATCTCTTTCGTATCTTTCCATATCTCTACTAAATCTATCCAATATCTTTTCTCTTTCTCTCTCCTATCTCTACAAAATCTTACAAATCTCTCCAAATATCTTAGCAAATCTATGAAAATAACATGTGCTTATTTTCTCACCCCTTGGGCTAAATGTTGGGCCAATCCTTTACTTGTTTGGGCTCTCTAATAATTAATCTTTTGGACTTTAAATTTAATTTCTTGGGCCATAAAATTTACATAGTCCAATACTTTTAATATTATTATTCCCTAATTATTTAATTAGGGTTTTCATGTACACAATTATAATTTAAATCCTTACTTACATACACTTAATTTCTTAACCCAATTAGACTTGCTATAATTAGATTATAAAATTAATTAATATAGATGTATAAAATAAATCTCTTAGAATTAGTATATATTATAAATAATAATATTCTCCTTATCATAACCTTTAAGTTATTCAATTTTTTATTCCTAATATATAATTAGATTATCCTGGTTTCTTTTATTTGTTTATATAATAAACAAATAAACAAATACATAATATTCATATTCATTACACACATAACTTTTAATCCCTTAGGGTTTTATACAAAACATTAGGCTTTCTAATTTAGCAATTAGGGTTATCCCTAATATATACACAAAAATACTTAAGCCATTATCTTTAGCCTTTGATTTTCCAAATTAAGGTTTCGAATTCCCGGAACTAAAATTAGGGTTTCAAAACCGGTTTCTAAGGTTTCTTATCCATTGCTAGGGTTTTCTAACTGAACGTTGATATTCGTCAATAATATTAGGGTTTGACACTGATAAAATTTATCTGGTCAACCCTTGACCCTTAACCACATATTCTGAACACATATAATATCATATCCACAGAACATATACACGTATATACTTATTCCTGAATAATTCTCCAAAATCCTACACAAAATTTTGAAATCCTTAAAATTTCATTTCAGATTTGCCAATTTCATACACCTATTTTCTGTCTAGGTTCTAACAGTGAACCTTAAATCAATCAATTATGATTTTAAAGATTAGAAAACCACCTAAGCATTCTGCAAGTCTCGCGCCCGCGCGCCAAGCTCAGTAAAAACGCGCGCGGCAGCGTGCGACACCGGGTTAAGACAGAGCTGAATAGTTTAAAAATAGAGTTGTGGACCATTTGGACTCTCATTTGGGATATTAACAGAAGCGAAATTCTCTCACTCTCCATAACTCACGTCGCTATCTCTTCATCAGTTACAAGTTGTGTCGTACATCTCTCAATCAATTAGCCACGATTCTCTCCTCAATCAAAGTCTGTATCTCCTCAACTTCTCCAAAGTGCACTATAAAGCTAGGGTTTCAAGTTGGGTTGAAGAAAGCAGATATTGGGGTAGAAATTCTTCAAGCTTTTCTTCATTCTCCATCATATAATCTGTGCAACCTCTATCAAACACAAATGGGGCCTAAGCGAGCAAGGTCTATTACGTCATCTTCTTCTTCCTCGTCAGGCAGTCAAGAGGCTGACATTGTGGATCACACCAAATTCCTCAATTTGGAAGCTCAACAAGAATACTACCGCATTGTGGCGAAGACATTCATCAAGGAACGAGGATTCAAGCCGATGGGGCAGGATACGCCAGCTGTGCGCCATGATTCGAGAGAGAGGCTGGGGTGGACTGACGGCTACTCCAATACCCGTTCCTATGAGCATAGTCTGTGAATTCTATGCCAATGTCAAGGTCACTATGAGCGGGATATCTATGGTTTGTGGTATTGAGGTAGATTACAGACCCCGTGCCATCCGATTAATTTTCAAATTAATCGATGCACCTTGATTGGTCTTCTTAATTGGGTAACCGGTGCTCATTTGGAGACCGACATGGAGCTGATCATTGCAGAGTTATGTGTGTCGGGTACAAAATGGACATATAAAGTTGGCACAACACAGCTGCGTATATTCCCAGCTGCAGCCCTAAATCGCTATGCAAAAGCGTGGAACTTGTTCATATGTGCCAAGCTCATGCCTTCCGCCCATCAGCACAAAATAATAGCGAAGAGGGCACATCTTCTGTGGGGCATAATCACCAGAAAGTACATCGACATTGGTCATCTCATTCACGAGAATATATTGCGCTATTTACGGGGAGTAACGATTGGGAGCATTCCACACGCATCCGTGGTTGCCATGCTTTGTGCTAATCAGGGATGAACTTGAGGCAATGAGCAGATGCAATACCCAAGCCAGGACATTACTCATGCCACGATCAAAAAATTCGAGGACTGGGCAGGTGGTGTACCGCACCCACGCGGACTAGGATTCATCCTTCAGCCTATTTTTCCAGAGCCACCACAACAACCCCCGCAAATAGATGAGGCGGGCCCGTCCACGCACACGCGTGCTGTGACACCCCCAAATCCGGGTACTTCGATTCCACGGGATTTGGTGTTCACTGTAAAAATATCATCTATCTATCTACCCATAATAAATGCAAACCATACAATAGATTGAAATAAAATCTTCCCTTTAAAGGGTTACAACATCTGAATCATAAACATAATCCCAGGTTAAACTAACCTTAAACATCTGTGCGGAAATATAAATAATAAGTCTTAAACAATATCAATAACTCAAGTCTAATTTAAATACATCATCAAACAAAATAACAAGTCTTCATCATTTGCTAACTTTGCCCTTGCCTTTACTAGTGGAAGGTTCATCGGTTCTTTCGTTCTTAACTACAATGTTATTATTAAGCAAGAGTGAGCACTATTGCCCACAAGTATAACAATAAAATAACATTATAATAACATGCGAGTAAATCAAAGACATCTGAATAAAAGCTCAACTTTTGAATCAAGAATGAATAACAAGAATCAAAAGAATTCTGAGGGTCATAAGACCTTGAACTATGTCCTAGGTTATCAAGGGTTATACTTGAAACCTTTAACAGTCATAAGACTATGGACCTTTCTACTCGTACTTAGGGGGATCAACCCTTAGTACCATACTGTGCACAATGTCTTAACGCCAACGCATAAGTAAATCCCTTTGCAGGGTTGTTCATCTTAGTACCATTCAATAAGGGTTCTGAAATTTAGAACATTCATCAACTAAGGACTAGTTGAATCAATAAAGTTCACTAGTCTAATAAGGTTCAACAAGAATGATATTCAATTTGAATAATAATCTCAAGAAGTATACAATAGAACAATTATTTTATAACTGAATCATGCTTTGAAAAGATAATAAATCTTTAATATAACAATTGAACTTGAATAATAGTAACGATAATTTACTCGAGGTAACTAATAACTTGAACAATAATGACAAGTAGGGTTAGGAAACTTACCTCGTGCATAGGCTAAACGATTACTACTTCCGTTCACCACAAATCTTACACACATACCATATATATTCACGACATTCATTAGTTACATTTTCACTTAATTATTTAATATAAACTCCACTTTATTTAACAAATCATTACCCTTCTAATTTAATTACTTAATTAAATTATAATATTTTCATTCTCTTATTATTATTACACTTGAATAAATTATTTCATAATAATTTTCATCGAATATTTATTTTATTCCATAAATATCTCAATCAAAATATTTAATTTATTTTATAAATTTTTAATAATAATTTTCATCGAATATTTATTTTATTCCATAATATCTCAATTAAAATATTTAATTTATTTTATAAATATTTTAATAATAATTTTCATCGAATATTTATTTTATTCCATAAATATCTCAATTAAAATATTTAATTTATTTTATAAATATTTTAATAATAATTTTCATCAAATATTTATTTTATTCCATAAATATCTCAATTAAAATATTTAATTTATTTTATAAATATTTTAATAATAATTTACATCAAATATTTATTTTTTTATTTTTTTTTGATTAGTTAGTAGGGGTAATTTAGTTTGGTAACGCTTCACTTAGAAAGTGGGGTTACCTGTGCTCATTTTTTCTAGTGATTCTGCGATTCATGAACATAACAAGGCCAAATTAGGCCAAAAATCAATCACAGGTAAAATTATACATGAATATGGCCATAACTTCCAATTATTTATTTTTACATGAATTTAGACTTACCCAATCATTGTAATACATATATAATCATTACTTAACCCATCTAGCATGATTTTTAACAAGTTACAACACATAATTTGCAAAATCAACACATTTACTTCCACTGTTCTTGATGTTCTTGAAGGTTTTGAACATAAAACATAATTTCAACACTACGGATTCGTTATAACACCGAATCCGTTCAATTAAAGTTTGGTCTCTTAATATTAATATGCATAATAATATACGAGTGTAAATTTTAGGGATAATATATGATCAACACATGAAATATCACGTATAAGGCCATATGGCCAAAACCCAAACTCTGTAAATTTTTGAAATAACAATTCATCGTATTATGAAACATATGATATGGTTTGTGAAATATATATAATTAAATACAATATGGTAACATTTAACACATATACAACACATAATCCATACCCTTTATAAATACAGAGACTTTACAGAAAACTTGAAAGCCATTTTCATAAAACTTAAACAACGTAACTTTAAAAGCCATTTTCATTCTCTCTCTGAATTTCTCTCTGTGATGTTTTATTAGACTTGGTAAAATAAGAAATAATGAGAAGACGCATATAAGAAAGGAACTGACGCACTGAGTGGTCAGTTAACCCAATAATGGGCAACTGCTTCCAACTCCCCATAGGGCCTTGTTTGGCTTAGCAAGAATATATTACAAAACCACTTAATTTAATAAAACCTCTACAATATAGTTTAATTCGTGTCACACTCAATTATACAATAGCTCAATTATATTATTTAATTTAATATAAACTAATTATAACAATTTCTCATAAATTTACATAGTCACATAATTAATTTTCTCATTAATTAATTATATCCAATTACTAAATCTCCAATTAATTATTACATTAATTAAATAACATTAGCTTATTAAATGTTTCATTTAATTCAATAAGCTCACATAATTACATAATAAGCTCACATAATTACATACTTGAATAATAAAATTTCCACATTAATTTAATAAATGTAACACATATAATTAAATTAATCTACCACAATTTTATCAATTAATATTTAATCTAATAATTAATTCATCAAAAATATTTATTCAATTCAATAAATATTAAATTAAATTACAAAAATCTCGTTTGTCACATCTTTCCCCTTAAAAGGATTTCGTTCCCTAGTAATCACGACTCAATAAATTTAACTGCTACATTCTCCCCCTTACAAAGATTATGTCCCCGTAATCGCTATACATAAATTAAGTAAATAAATGAGGGTAATTCTTTATCATATTCTCTTCGAGTTCCCACGTAGCTTCTTCAGCGTTGTGGTTCCTCAAAATTACCTTAACAGAAGGTATTACTTTATTTCTGAGAACTTGTTCTTTTCTGTCGACAATTTGAACAGGGATTTCTTCGTAAGATAAGTCTTTTTCAAAATGTAGGGGTTCATATTCAATCATGTGCTTGTAATCGGGTTTGTAGGGTCGTAGGACTAAGATATGGAAAACGTTGTGAACATTCTCGAGTGCTGGAGGTAAGGCTACCTCGTACGCGACTTCACCGATTCTCCTCAGTACTTCAAAGGGTCCAATGAATATTGGGCTCAATTTCCCTTTCTTTCCGAACCTGATCTTTCCCTTCCAGGGAGAGACCTTTAAGAAAACTTAACTACCTGATTGAAACTCGATATTCTTACGATGTGGGTTAGCGTATTTCTTCTGTCAATCTTGAGCTGCTACTACCGTGTTTCGGGATCACTTTGACTATTTCATTGTCTCATTGTACTCAATTCGCCCTAGCAATTGTCTCTCACCAACTTCAACCCAAAAGCAGTAGTTTCGCACTTTCTCGCCAGATAAACGTCAGAAGGTAAGATACCAATACTAGCATGGTAACTGTTGTCAGAAATAACTCTACTAATCAGAGGTGATCATCCCAATTTCCTTTAAAATCCATCACATGTGCTCTTAGCATATCTTCTAATGTTTGAATTGTTCTCTCACTCGGTCATTTGTTTGAGGGTGGTAAGTCAGTACTCATTCGCAATCATGCATCCATGCATTCCTTTAGACGCTTCGGAAGTTCGATGTAAAATGCGGATCTCTATCGTAAAACAATCGACACCGCAAGACCGTGTGTCTCAAACGATTTCTTTTACGTATAACCTCGCACCAACCGATCTAAGTTGAATCTGATTTTGATCGAGGAAGGAAGTGTGCGGATTTCGTTAGTCGGTCAACGATAACCCATACTGCGTCGTAGCCTTTCTGAGTCGTTGGAAGGCCAACCACGAAGTCCATTGTAATATGTTCCTATTTCCATTCTAGGATCTCTAACGGTTGTAGTAATCCACTGCCTCTCGACGTTCGCTTTCACTTTTCTCGGATGTGTCGACACTTGGCAACACATTCGCAACATCACGCTTCAAATTCTACCACTAGAAATGTTGTTTCAAGATCTTGGTACATCTTGGTACTACCAGGTGAATCGAATATCGTGAACTATGAGTCTCGCTCAAAATATCTTCCTTAATCTCTCAGATCAAGGTACCCAAATTCTACTCTTAAATCTCAAGATTCCTTCCTTTTCCATCTTAAATCTCGATTCTGGTTCCTTCAGATATCTTCTTTGTCACCTTTTTGCATTCATCATCTCAAGTCGAGCCTCTTTAACTTTATCTAGTAGAGTTGTACCAAATTGCATCTGAAATAGCTTCTCATCAATCTCCATAGGATACTTCACTTCCAACTCCAGTTTCTCCATTTCTGCAATTAGCTCCTCCTGAGCAGTCAACATTGTCAATTTCTCCCGACCTTTTCTACTTAAGGCGTCGGCAACCACATTTGCTTTACCCGGATGGTATAAAATCTCACAGTCATAATCCTTAATTAATTCCAACCATCTTCTTTGACGTATATTTAAGTCCTTCGTGGTGAAAATATATTTTAGACTCTTATGGTCCGTGATATATTTCACACTTCTCCCCGTAGAGATAGTGCCTCCAAATTTTCAAAGCAAAAACAATCGCAGCCTAACTCCAAGTCATGGGTCGGATATCCTTCTCGTAATCCTTCAATTGTCGTGATGCATACATTAATGACTTTGCCGCTTTGCATCAACACACGTACCAAGTCCTTTATGCGATGCATCATTATAAACAACAAAATTTCAGATCATCAGGAAGAGATAACACAAGGGCCAGACTCAACCTCTTCTTCAATTCTTGAAAACTTTCTCACACTTATCCGCCCAAACAAATTTCACAAACTTTTCGAAAGTTAAATTTGTTAACTGAGTTGTGATCTTGGAAAAGTCTTATATGAACCTTCTATAATATCCTCGCCAATCCAAGAAAACTTTGTACTTTCGATGGCGTCCTCGGCTGATCCCATTAATCACTACCGACTTTGGATGGATCTCACCGAAATTCCATTTTATCGATCACGCGCCCAAGAAATTGCACTCGCTCAATCCAAAATTCGCAGATTTGAAAACTCGCATACAACTTTTCCCTTCTCAATACTTCCAACGTTAATCTCAAATGTTCTTCGTGTTCTTCTTTGGTTTTCGAATAGACCAAAATGTCATCTATAAATACCACTACGAACTTGTCCAAAAACGGCTTGAACACACCATTCATTAGTCCCATAAATGCTGCAGGAGCATTCGTAAGACCAAACGACATTACTAAAAATTCGTAGTGACCATATTGCGCTCAACGTCATCATCTTCGATACATCTCTCCGCCTCACCTTCAGTTGATGATAACCGCTTCTCAAGTCTATCTTGGAAAAGTATCTTTCTCCTTTCAATTGATCAAACAAGTTGTCGATCCTCGGTAATGGATATCTTATCTTAATCGTGATCTTATTCAGTCCTATATAGTCAATGCAGAGCCGCATCGATCTTTCCTTCTTTTTCACGAATAACACCGGCACTCCCCACGGCGATACGCTCGGTTGAATGTACTTCTTGTCCAACAATTCTTGTAGTTGTACCATTAATTCCTTTATCTCATCGGTGCCATTCTAGAGATGGTGCCTTCGATATTGGAGCAGTTCTCGCGCCAAATCGATCACGTAAATCTACCTCTATATCCGTGGAAGTCTTTGGCAAATCGTCTCGAAATACGTCGACGAAGTCCTCACAATCCAGATTTCTTCTACCTTTGGATTCTCTTTTTCGATCGTCGACTATGTAAGCTAAGTATCCTACACAACCTTGTCTTAATAACTTCTCGGCTCGTGATCATCGCCGACAGGAACTCGCTTGTTCAGCGATTTGCTACTATAAAATACAACCTTCGATTTGAGTCATAAGGTTAATACACTTCTTTTGGTAATCAATTACGACTCGTAATTAAATAACCAATCCATTCCCAAAATAACATCAAATTCCCAAGTTTAATAAGGATAAGATCTACATTCATGATATTACCCTTAATATCCACTCTACAGCTTCTTATGTATGCATACTTAACATGATTATTATCTCTATTCGCAATTTCTATGTTCATGGGTAATCCAATTCATCCTTAGCAAATCTAAATTCTTGGCAAAGTCATCGGATATAAAGGAACAAGTAGCACCTTAATTAAATAAAACATAAGCATTAATTTTATTGATCGGAATGATACCGACACCACATCACGGATCGAATCGCATCTCGCACCATCATGTTGAAAGTCCAAAGGCTTATTTATTTGTTCATGGTTGGTCCGGTGATGGTTAAGGCATTTCCACCGTTATTTCCTCGATTTCTCCCCGATCCACGACCTCCCGATCCCTTCTTGGGATAGTCTCTCGCCAGATGGTCCTTTCAACCACAAGTAAAACAAGCACCTTCTTTGGGTTTGGGCGGTTTGGTGCTATGTGGCCTTCCCGACCACAATTGTAGTACACTCTTTTTTCTTTCATACAAACTCCAGATGGGCTTTCCGCAAGTCGGGCATGCTTCGATTCTTTTTTCTTCCGATTACCTTGTTGATTCCCCGATGATGAGTTGTCATTCCATCTTTTCTTCGATTAAAATTTCCACCCTCCGTGCCACTTCTAATCGACCTTGTTATTTCCTTCACCTTCACTCTTCTTCTTCTTTTGATCTTGATTGTATTTGGTCACCGTGATCGCTTCCTCCTTCAAAGAGGATGGCCTTTTTCCAAGACTCAAGCAAACGTGTTTAATGAAACATTGATATTTTGTCAGACACCCAAGGCTTTAGTCCTCGCTTTCAAACCGCCTCGCCTTCCTCTCATCCATGTGAACTTGATACGGGCAAACCTTGCCAACTCGTTGAATTTAGCCGCATAGTCGTGCACGCCATATTTCCTCGCTTCAACTCTAGAAATTGAACCTCCATCCGGTTCGTGAACTAGTTGGGAAATACATTTCAAAAACATCTCTTTAAATCTCTCCCACGTAATTACACCTTCACCCCCTCGCACTTTGTTTGCTTGCCACCAAGTAGCTAGCCTCGGACTTCAAAGATAAACATTGCAAAAAGCGGTCTTTTGGTCTTCTCTAACCCTAGCAACGCCGAAAACCTTCTCCATTTCCATAACCCACGTTTGAGCCTCGATTGGGTTCATGGAACTTTAAATTTCGCGGCCCCACCGCCTTGAAATCTTTTAAACGTAGTATTTGGTGGAGCTTGAGGTTGATTATTCATTGCTTCCAATTTAGCAAGTTAAACCAATCGCTAAATAGGATTACATTGGCATTGTTGTTATTTGTTGAATTCTTCCCGAGAGTTGGTTGGACGTGGTTGTCTTCTTCTAAAGCGGTATATTTCGTTAAGAATAATAAATGCTTATTAAATCTCTATTAAATTCTCTAAATAGTTAAGACTTAACTCAACAATTTAATATAATCATTTAACACATCATCTCAAACAACTTAATATATTTAATTCAAACTAAAAGTTTTACATCAAACGATAGCATAACTCGCTATTTACATCCACCATCCCGAGATATAGAATCCACGGATTTAAATATTAAAATATTCCTTCGCTCATAAACACATCTAATTTATATATAAAAACTAATTAAGTCTTTCACATAATTAAACAAATTCTATCACCGTCTGCGTCAAGGTGCTAAATAGCCTTGCCACGCCCTCATCCATGATACGAGACATCGTCCCGCGATCCAAAGATATACGATGGAAGTCCTTCAAACCGGATGGGGTACCTCAAAACTCGATCTTGGGCCTCATCCATCGCATGATTAAGTGTAGAGTATGTCTCTCCAAGCTTCGCCTTCTTTTGCATTTAATCGCCTTCTTCCGCAAGATCAGCATGACGTGACTTTCTTACCCAGCCCTCCTCTGCTATGGGAAGCCTCTCTAAACTCTCTTTAAGATCCTTCTTCAACTTTTCTATCTCTGGGATCTTATCTTTGGGTTGACCCTTCTCGTGGACCAAATCCCATTCTACATTTCCCAGTCGTGAGTGAAGAGTCGAAATCTCCCTCTCCTTCTCCTCTAAAGTAATCTGCTGAATAATAGCTCGCTCAGCCAGATCCTGAACCTCATCTCAGAACTCCAATGCTACGGTCGATAATGTGTTATACATCTCAAAGATCAATCTGCAAATCGTGGTAACTCCTCTTCTTCCTCTTCCTCGTCAAACTCCTCCTCAGGATCCCTCTCAGGATCAGTCTCAGGTTAATGCTCCTGACCAACAACGGTGATCAATGGAGATGACTCCTCCGAACTAATCTATTCCCTAACGACATGTATGTCTCTCGGGCTCCTCCTCCTGCTTGCACTATAGGTACTGGGGTTCCTCCTCCCCGCCGACTAGTTCCTCCAACGTCAGACATCCTGACAACAAAAATTTTGAATTTTAGTTACTAAGTAGTACTAGTGAGAACCTAATTTAACACATAAGCACATAAAGTCTTTTATTATCTTTAATGAATTACAGAAATTCATTTCCTAGAACTCGATAAGAGTTTTCCATTACTATCTTCTTCTATAAGGCTACTACCTAAGGTTGTTCCCCCACCTAAGGTTCATAACCTACAGCTTTGATACTAACTTGTGACACACCCCAAATCTGGTACTTCGATTCCACGGATTTGGTGTTCATCAGACAAATATCATCTATCTATCTACCCATAATAAATGCAAACCATGCAATAGATAGAAATAAAATCTTCCCTTTAAAGGGTTACAACATCTGAATCATAAACATAATCCCAAGTTAAACTAACCTTAAACATCTGTGCGGAAATATAAATAATAAGTCTTAAAAAACATCAATAACTCAAGTCTAATATAAATACATCATCAAACAAAATAACAAGTCTTCATCATTTGCTAACTTTGCCCTTGCCTTTACTAGTGGAAGGTTCATCGGTTATTTCGTTCTTAACTGCAATGTTATTATTAAGCAAGGGTGAGCACTATTGCTCACAAGTATAACAATGAAATAACATTATAATAACATGCGAGTAAATCAAAGACATCTGAATAAAAGCTCAACTTTTGAATCAAGAATGAATAACAAGAATTAAAAGAATTCTGAGGGTCATAAGACATTTAACTATGTCCTAGGTTATCAAGGGTTATACTTGAAACCTTTAATACTATAAGACTATGAACCTTTCTACTCGTGATTTGGGGGATCAACCCTTAGTACCACATGCGTGCACAATATCTTAACGCTAACGATAAGTAAATCCTTTCATAGGTTGTTCATCTCGGTTTGACATTCGAGTCCGCATTAAAGGAAGTTTGGTTTCGATAATTCAATAAGGGTTTTGAAATTTAGAACGTTTCATCAACTAAGGACTAGTTGAATCAATAAAGTTCACTAGTCTAATAAGGTTCAACAATAATGATATTCGATTTGAATAATAATCTCAAGTAGTATACAATAGAACAATTATTGTATAACTGAATCATGCTTTGAAAAGATAATAAATCTTTAATATAACAATTGAACTTGAATAATAGTAATGATAATTTACTCGAGGTAAATAATAAACTCGAACAATAATGACAAGTAGGTTAGAAACTTGCCTCGCATGCAGAAGCTAAACGATTACTACTTCCGCTCACCACAAATCCTACACACATACCATATGTATTCATTTACATTCATTAGTTACATTTTCACTTAATTATTTAATATAAACTCCACTTTATTTAACAAATCATTACCCTTCTAATTTAATTACTTAATTAAATTATAATATTTTCATTCTTCTATTCTTATTATTATTACACTTTTAATAAATTATTTCATAATAATTTCCATCGAATATTTACTTTATTTTACAAATATTTTAATAATAATTTTCATCGAATATTTATTTTATTCCATAAATATCTCAATTAAAATATTTAATTTATTTTATAAATATTTTAATAATAATTTTCATCGAATATTTATTTTATTCCATAATATCTCAATTAAAATATTTAATTTATTTTATAAATATTTTAATAATAATTTTCATCGAATATTTATTTTATTCCATAAATATCTCAATTAAAATATTTAATTTATTTTATAAATATTTTAATAATAATTTTCATCAAATATTTATTTTATTCCATAAATATCTCAATTAAAATATTTAATTTATTTTATAAATATTTTAATAATAATTTACATCAAATATTTATTTATTTATTTATTTTATTATTATTATTTATTTATTTATTTATTTATTTGACTATTGTAAGTGGTAATTTAGTTTGGTAACGTATTACGCCAGAAGTGTGGTTACCTGTGCTCATTTTCTCGTAGTTAGCTTCATAGCTCATAGTCATGAACATAACAAGACCAAATTAGGCCAAAAATCAATCTAGGTAAAATTATACATGAATATGGCCATAACTTTCAATTAGTTATTTTTACACGAATTTAGACTTACCCGGTCATTGTAATACATATATAATCATTACTTAACCCATCTAGCATGATTTTTAACAAGTTACAACACATAATTTGCAAAATCAACACATTTACTTCCATCGTTCTTGATGTTCTTCAAGGTTTTGAACATAAAACATAATTTCAACACTACGGATTCGTTATAACAACCGAATTTGTTCAATTAAAGTTTGGTCTCTTCATATTAATATGCATAATAATATATTAGTATAAATTTTAGGATAATATATGATCAACACATGAAATATCACGATAAGGCCATATAACCAAAACCCAAACTCAGAATTTTTGAAATAACCATTCATCGATATGAAAAAGATGATATGGTTTGTGAAATATATATAATTAAATACAATATGGTAACATTTAACACATATACAACACATAATCCATACCCTTTATAAATATAGAGACATTACAGAAAACATGAAAGCCATTTTCATAAAACTTAAACAACGTAACTTTAAAAATTTGGGAAGGAGGAAATTACCCTGATTATAAGGTATAGATTAGAAGACTCGGATGTTTTCTTAAATTCTCCTCTTTCAATCTCTTTCACAATATCTTAATTTCTCTCGATAGCTTCTCAAACTCTCTCTTTGAATTTCTCTCTCGTGATGTTTTATCGACTTGGTAAAATAAGAAATAATGAGAAGACGATATAGAAGAAAGGAATCGACGACCGAGTGGTCAGTTAACCCAATAATGGGCAACTGCTTCCAACTCCCCATAGGGCCTTGTTTGGCGTAGCAAGAATATATTACAAAACCACTTAATTTAATAAAACCTCTACAATATAGTTTAATTCATGTCACACTCAATTATACAATAACTCAATTATATTATTTAATTTAATATAAACTAATTATAATAATTTCTCATAAATTCACATAGTCACATAATTAATTTTCTCATTAATTAATTATATCCAATTACTAAATCTCCAATTAATTATTACATTAATTAAATAACATTAGGCTTATTAAATATTTCATTTAATTCAATAAGCTCACATAATTACATAATAAGCTCACATAATTACATACTTGAATAATAAAAATTCTCCACATTAATTTAATAAATGTAACACATATAATTAAATTAATCTACCACAATTTCATCAATTAATATTTAATCTAATAATCAATTCATCGAAAAATATTTATTCAATTCAATAAATATTAAATTAAATTACAAAAAACTCATTCGTCACACGTGCCACCCATGGCGATCGCCAGCTCCGAAGGTTGGAGCGCAAGGTCGATGCCATATATGATAATTTGGGCACATTTGCGACGGAACTCACTAGGGCTTTAGCCGAAGCGTTTGCGTAACAAGGAACAACACAAGAATGGCCTCAGTTTAGAACAGCAGCACCATATCCACCACCGGATTCACCACCCGAGGAGGGTGGCACCACCGATAATTAGGGGAGTTTTCGTACCCTTTACCTTCATTCAATTGGGACATTGAATATTTTAAGTTTAGGGGTATTGGGTAGTATTTTTAGTTTTGCATATAGTTTTGGATAACATGAGCTGAGATGTAATGTTTTATACATTGAAATTCATAATGTTGTTTAAATGCTTTCGGTTTGCACAAATGTGTTCACAAGCACTTGTAGGTATAAGAAGTACGTTGTGCCATGCACGATAAAAAAACGTAGTCTTAAAAAGAGAAATATGTGAAAAGTGACTTTTGGACTGTATAAAACATTGATTTTTAAACTTTGGGAAAACATGGGTATCTGCGTATATAAAAAAAGAAAAAAAAGAAAGAAAAGTAGAAATAACATGGCTAGTCTTATTTTTATTCTGCTACTTGAGAGAAATACCGAGGGGATTGTCTCTACACCTAGCGCCCTAAGGTCTTTCATGGTCCGGGAGTCGTTGGTTGGTGGCTTCGCTAAGGGGTAGCAAGTGTGCCTAATGGAGTAAGACATCGCATACCATGAAGAAAAGAAAGAAAAGAAAAGAAAAGAAAAATAGCAATAAAAACCGCGAGAAAGTGCAAAATTCGCCCTCGTGAGTAGAATAAAGCAGTTAAGCCCATTGTTGAACCTTAGTTTATTTTAAGAAGTTGAAATAGTCCAAGTCGCATATATATACATAAGTCTTGATTTAAGCTATAATTTTTCTGGTTTGAGCAAGATAACATGACCATTCTACACCTAAATCAAGTATTGGATGAACACGACACATACACACAGCATCTGTATAGCAGTTTTGAATTATATAAGTATATGACATTATGCCTGCAATTTGATTTGAATATGTATTCTCGAATCTAGAAAAACTTCGCTGAGCCAAATTGGACTGAATTTTTATGATGGTCGGAACAATGTGAGAATTAGTTGCATAGTAACATAGTTGCATATTTATTGATCATTAGTATGCACTGCTTGAGGGCAAGCAATGGTTCAAGTTTGGGGGTATTTGATTAGTAGGATTTACACCTACTTATGGAGTACCAATTCATGCGAACTATGCCCATCTCAAGTACATTTTAGTAGGTTTTAGTTGCATTTCATGATAATTTGCATTTCGCATACTTAAAACTCCTTTTGGTGAATAAGTGCAGGAATCAGCCTATTTTGGTGGTGTTATTGAGCACAAGGCTAATGGATGCTTGAGACGACGCAAAAGATGGGATATGCATGGCATGAAGGTGCAATAGAGCAAGGAGATAAAGCATGACTGAACAAGTAGCAGCAGCAGTAGCAAAACAGGAACCAGGATCTGCAGATTACAAGCCATGCAAGTAAATAGCCTTGAGCGTGCGCCAGCGATTACCCAACCTGATCTTGGAGCTCATCGCAAGTCAGCATGCCATGAAGGACAGCCTTGGGGCTGTGGCGCGCCATGAGATCTGCCAAACATACAAACTTACTGCAAGTCTCGCGGCCGCGAGAATATCAAGCTGGAGGAGCGCGCGGCCGTGCGCGAGGCCTGAAGCTGCTGACTTGTTTTATTTTATTTCCAAATTTTAAAGGTTCTAATTGATTTAAAACGATTCCTGACTGGTGTCAGGGGCATCACTTGACATTTTATTAAGTTTTCACATATTTGTAGATCGTAATTAGGGTTTTACTCTCTGGAGGAGATTCCAACGTAGAAGGAGGCCACAACTCTATCTTTCTGTTCCTTCTTGGGATTTTCTACCAGAGTGAGATTATTATTATTAGTTTTGCTGGAATCGTATGAGGATTTGAATTTTGATTCATATTCAGCAATTGGGTTTGATAGTTTCATCTTTCATCTTTCAATTGTCGTTTATTGATCATGTTTAGATTTGATCCCATAATGGCTTTTGGTTCAGTCATGAACAAAAGTCCATTATGGGATTCTAACAGATTTTAATATGTAGTTTGATTGCATGTTTAAATGCTGGATTGTTTTGCATATCATATGGGATGTCTATCATGATTATTTTGCATTCATGAATGCTTGATCACCATTCGTTTCAGTATTTGTATGGAATTAACAATGAACATGCAAATATGGACTGTAATCATGGTAGTATACGTATATAGGGCTGTGTTATATGGCTTATGTATTTCGTGAACTGGATAGACATATCTTTGCTTTTTACCGTATAAGTTTAATAAGGTCTTGAACTTAAAATCAATATAATTGCAATTTCACATAGACATATAGTGATGTTGGTTATATTGATGATTACATAGAGTCTATCATCTGTGGATGTTGTGTAAGTAGGTCTTAGTGCATTGAAAAATGGCTAATACTCTTTTAGTGCTATTGGCTACTTTCCTATGATATGTGAACAAGTCATGCATGATAGTGGCGATTGAATGAAGTATTAAATGAAGTTAGAATCCCATTAGTTCCAATATCATTTATTCTATCGTTATTATTGTTTTAGTTGTTATTTGCAATTCGAGAACAAACCAAGTTTAATCAATAGTTTGAGCATAAAAATATAGTGATTTAATTAATGAATAATAGTTTAAGTTAAAAAACTTTCTCTGTGGAATCGATACTTTACTTGCTCTGTATTACTTGTTGACACATGTATACTTGCATGAGTTAGAGCTCTTTTGTTAGTCTTAAAAAAGAGGCAACAGTTTCCAGCACTCATGTTCCCATTCCACTTCCTCTTCAAGTTGTTGTTGTTGTTGTTTCCACCACTACCACCTCCATTCTTAATCTCTGCCTCATTCTTTTTCTTCTTCTGCTCCTGATTGAACTTTGTCACTGCCTCGCCTCCACCTTCAGCGAGTATTGCTTTCTCCATCACTGCTGAGAAAGTCTTTAGCTGAAACAGGGAAACCCTACTATACAACCAGGGCTTCAGTCCCTGTTCAAACCTCTTTGCCTTACGTTCGTCCGTACTGACTTGATATGGCGCAAACCTTGCCAATTCGTTGAATTTAGCGGCATACTCAGATACAGTCATCATTCCCTACTTTAGTTCCAGAAACTGCACTTCTAGCTGACTCTTCGAACTCTCCGGGAAATAGGACTCGAAGAATATTTCCTTAAACCTATCCCAGGTCATCACCCCTGGCGCTTCACGAGTTTTATTGGCCTGCCACCAATAACTAGCTTCTACTTTCAACATGAATGTTGCGAAAGCAGTCTTTTGATCATCCCCTACCCTAGCGACATCGAACACCTTTTCTATCTCCATAATCTAGGTCTGTGCTTCGACTGGATTTATAGACCCAAGGAACTCAGGTGGTCCAACCGCTTTGAAATCCTTCAACGTTGTACCTTGGTTTTGTGGTTGATTTTGCAACGCTCCTGTCAGTAGCGTCACTAGTTAATGAACGGGGTTACCATCAACATTGTCGTTATTGTTAGTTCCTTCAATGGTTCTCTGTCGTGGTGGTTGACGTCTGGGAGGCATTTTCTGTTAAAAGTATACTCATTAGATTATTATTCAATTCTTTTAAGTAATTTCTACTTAACTTGCCTCCAATAAGAAATAACCACATAACACATAGCACTTTGAATAAAGTAACAACTTTTATTTATTTATAACCTTTTTGAAAACATAAAACAATAGCATCACTACTATTTACATTACTTTCCTGAACTACAAAAGTTTCAGGACAACATCACCGTCATATCCCATAAGTTGCATAACACTTGGGATTTACAATTTATTTAACATTTTATTCATCGTATAACAACTACGATGTTCTACTAAGATACTGCTTAGCCTTACTACGTTCTTCCTCCATGACCCAGAACATTGTTCTGCGATCTAATACGTATGATGGAAGCGTCTTGAACTGAATAGGATATCCAATGACCCGATCTTGAGCTCAATTAATCGTGGTGTTAAATACTTTATCCATCTCTTCCATCCTCATCCTCTTTGACTGCGCATCTCTCACTGCTATTCTGGTTCGTTGATAAGCTTCCTCGTAGGCACCTTCAGCACTTACCCTCTTAGTAGCTTCTTCTCTCAGCTTGTTCTTCAGTTCAACGACCACTTCGATCAGTTGTTCTTTCTCTCCTTCAGTCTGTACTAGTTTCTCCTCAAAATTTATCAGTCATTCTTCACGATCCTGGATCTCATCGTCTTTTTGTGCCATTGCGGTCTGTTGTTCACCTACTATCTCCTGCAACTCCTCAACTGTATCCTGAAGTTCAACGTTATAGTCGTAGACTTCATCGTACATACGAGCAACCATCGAGGTTAATGGAGTCTCTTCCTCCTCATCCTCGTCATCCTCATCCTCCTGTGGCAACTCAACAGGATCCTCCTCATCCGTCTCCACGTCGTCATCCTCATCTTCTACTATTATGACCAACGGGGCTGACTCCCGTGGCAGTAATTGTTCCCAAACAACATGAATGTCTCGAGGCTCTTCCTCTATAGGCATCTGAGGCCTATCCTCCCTAGCCTGACTGGATTCTCTGACATTAGTCATCCTGACATCAAAATTTTAAGTTTTAATCATTAATCATTACTACTCGACACTCACGAGCACATAAGTATAAACACATAATCACATAAGTGTTTTATTATTTCTTCCTTAAAACTCGTTAGGAGTTAATCACCACTATCTTTTCAAAGGTTAATTCTTAAGGCTTTTCCCCACCTAAGGTTCATAACCTAAGGCTTTGATACCAATTTGTGACACCCCCAAATCCTGGTACTTCATTTCCTCAAGATTTGGTGTTCACTTAATCAAAACATTCATTACTAACTACCCAATCATAATAAAATCGAATAATTAAAAACCTGCCCATACAGGATTACATTTAATAAAATCTCCCAGGTGTACTAACCTTTAATTACAATCATCCAAACGCGGAAATTAAAATTTATTACATCACATCATATTTAAAAGTCTATTATCATAATGATAAAAATAAAATTACAAGTTTTCATCACTTGGACATTTTTCCCTTTCCTTTGCTAGTGGTAGGTTCATTGACCTTCTCAATCTTAGCTGCAATAAGAGTATTAATGTGCAAGAGTGAGCAAACAAAGCTCACTTGAAGAAGAATAAATAACTTTACAACATTACAACAACTGCCAGAAATAGGCTCAATAGAACTGAATGATACGTCCTATTAATATTCTGAAACCTACTACTGAGGGTCTAATGACCACGAATCATGTCCACAGTTATAAGTAATCTTTCAACTTTAACTTTAACAGTCATAAGACTATAAGGACTCCACGCATTGCTTAGGGGATCAACCCTTCGTACAATGTATTGTGCACAACCATTTCAACGCTAAGCGTAAACCTCTACTAAAAGAGTTGTTCATCTCAGTATTTAGAATACAAGTCCGCACCAAAGTAGGTTTGGTTTGGATACATTACAAGGTAATTTAGAATTCAACTGTCATCAACTAAGGATTATTTGAATACAAAAGAACTAACTGTATGCTATGGAATAATCATAACTGAATCGCTGTTTGTAAATTAATATCATGCTTTGGGAATAATCTAATAGCATAAACATTGAATAATCATAACATAATTTGTTTGAACAATATTAAGTCAAGGTTATTGAGAATTGGATACTAAGCATGCATAGTGAATAGTAATTTGAATGATAAAGTTGGTCAATACTAGAATATTAAAATATAGCGACTTGCATGCTAAATAACAAGTTACATATTAAAGAAACTTGCTCAATATTAATATATAAGATTTGGGATACTTGCATCATTATAAGTAACTAGATACAAGAACTTACTCAATAATAGACAATCTAGCTCTACAAAAGTGTAGAGGTAGCAACTTGCAAAATTGTAATTGAATTTGAAAGCAATAACGTACTCAACGAAATTAAACTTGCACAACGAAGTTTTAGGGTTAGAGAACTTGCCTTGAGCACAAGCTAAACCTTACAACTTGAATCTCAATACCCTATATATATAACATCATGACATAATTAGTCACTACCAATATTTTATATATATAAACAAGTATATACTTCATGTAGGTTTAATTATCAATTAACATAATCGAATTACGTTAATACTAATACTAGTTAACCCTTGATAACATGCTCATTCTTAGTTTAGTACTACTGAAATCATAATTTAACAGTCCACATATCATTTATTTTCAGACTTCGTATAATTAAATAAAATTGTCATACCATTTCGCTTAACTTTCATACTGTATTTTACCACGATTTTTTATGGGTTGGTGATATCATACATGAGACTCAAAGTTAGCGATTGGCATGACGTGGCGTGATACCGGCGTTAATGCACACGAGAATAATATCATAGGCGAGTCATGCGGTGCCAAACTCTGAGACTTTGGCGCTTGACCTAAACAACAACATGAACAAAAAGCCAAATTGGCCTACAAGCTCCAATCTAACAAACTAATTAACATTTAATACACATATAGAATTCATATAAACATAATTTCAATACTCTTAACATGTTTTTACACATATAATAACATAAACATCAACTTTATAACACCCAATTTCAATATTTTTGGCAAAAACTCCATTTTTGACATTTTTAATGAAACTTTTCACTGTAACTTTGTTTTTCAACCAAAACCATTAATTCAAACTATCACGTTTATGTTTATTCATCTACTTTCAAAATCAATAGTCAATATATATATATATATATATATATATATATATATTAATAATTAATCCAACCATAATTTTATTTTAAACTAAGCCATATTCATATATTTTCATATAAACACTCAGTAATATAGTTTCTTCATAAAACACATACATACATGAACTAGTTTCTCTATAATCATATAAAAACTCATGAAACCATCTTATAACCAATAATTTATCATATAAAATCATATACCACATACAATTTATCCTTCATGAAGATTTTTACAAAGAATTTTAGAAGAGGAAAAACTAAACTTTAAAAATAAAAGGATTAAGATCCTACCTTTGTTTAAGAAGATGATACCCTTCCCTTTTGATCAAGAACCTTCTTTTCCCCAATCTTCTCTTAAAACCTCTCAAGAATTCTCTCTAATTCTCTCTTAGTTTTTTCTTTTCATCTTTTCCTTTCTTCTGAGTCTTTCTTCTCCTACTCTATCTTACGTACTAACATATAACATATAATAGTAATAATATATATTAATTATATAATATAAATATAGATATAACTGATATTAGTTATGTAAGTTTTGAAAATCAAAAGCCATAAGGCTTGTTTGGCTAACATAATAAAATAACTCATTAACTCATATACCTTGTTTGGTAAACCTAATTAAAATAAATCAATTAATCCCTATATCTTGTTTGGAAAAATATTATTAGATTAAAGACTTAATATGCATTAAGACTTGTTTGGCAAAACTAATTAAATTCCTTTAATTTATTTTAATAACTCCTTTATAGCAAGGTTCTTTGTCACACTTCTATTTAATTAAATAATCAATTTAATTAATTCAAATACTAATCTATTAAATTACTTTAACACATAAATCACTACCACATAATTATAATTTCCTTTATAATTATAATTTTAATTAACTAACTAACACCTTATTTTAATTACAAATTCAAATTAAAATATTATTATTCATTTAATCATTATAAGCTCTCTAACTTAATTATTAAATTAAATTAGTATATAATCTCATAACAATTAATTTTCTTAACTCCTTAATTATTTACTTAACAAATAATTAACTAGATCAAATCAATTCAAATTGAACAATTATTTATTCAACAATAAACATATCCATTAATACTTATAAACATATTCATTAAATACTTATATAATTTAATAAATATTTAATATTACAATTTAAAATTCTGGAATGTTACATCATTCCCTCCTTACAAGGATTCTGTCCTCAGAATCACAACTTAAACAAATCATTGGTTACAAAGGAGAACTCATATTATGGAGTTCCCGTGGAGGGGCGTGGATAGCATTCCCGTGAATTTGGCATTGATAACATCTCCTGACATGGTCATCACAGTCAGCTTTGAGAGAGCCAGTAATGTCCTGTCCTGAGGATTTTCTTAACAAGGAGGGGGCTACTCATGTGTGGGCCATAGACTCCACCATGGATCTCATCCATAATCCTTTGAGCTTGGTCTTTGTCTAAACATCTGAGGAGACCTTATCCTGCATCTCTCTTATAGAGGGCATCTCCGCTCAGATAGAATTTCATAGCAAGTCGATGGATCCGCCTTTTCTCATTCAGGCTCGCCTCAGCGGGTATAAATCCATCTCGTATGTACTCCTTGATATGCTGATACCAAGGATGTGTTAGGTTTGTAATATTCAAGAACACAATCAAATTGCAAAAATAAGCGAAAACGTGAAAAATTGGAGTTTTAAAATTTTACAAACCATAAACCCGGATCACCCTTTATGCACAATTATTAATTAAACGAAAATATAAAGAATAAAATCATACCCTTGAAGATCGAGCTTCCTCGGTACAAGTTTGTGACGCGCCCAAAATAGGTATACATCACCTATTCTCGAGTTGTCAATACATGGTATAGTAAACAACTACAACTTTATTATTACAATCAGAAATCGTGAGTTTGAATACAAATATTATCTTCTAGACAATATCTATACTCAAATAAATCCTCATCACATTTATTGATACATTATTTTACAAAATGGTGAGGACTACTAAACAATTCTTTCTAAAACCTTCATTCCATACCCCGACTCAGACTTTCGCTATATTCTCGCCCCGAGAAGAAAAAATGGAACAAAAAAGAAAAGGGTGAGCTCAACTAGCCCAAAGAAAGAATATTATGACTAAGATAATATACAACAAATTATCGTTAGTCTTCAACAGGAAAAATCTAATAGAATACAATAGACAACAAATTTTAAATCAATATTCGCAATGAAATAATAATTCATTAGAAGAGTTAAGTAGAGAATGCAAACTACTATCTTCTATGTATGAATTTAAAAGTTCATCGCTCTATCTTTTATCCCCGTAACATCAATCAATATACATCCGAATCAAATATTCATCTTTGCACTACAAGCCAAAGATATTCATCATTGGTCATGTTCATCTAAACACTGCTCATCTTTTGCACTACTACCAAAGATATTCTTCAGAAATCATTCATCTTTGCACTCAAAGCCAAAGATATTCAATAATATCATCATTTAAGACCGAGGATGATGAAAATATTTTAAAGAAACGAATCCAAAGGAAACAAAATGACAAGGATTAAGGATTAAGGATTCGTATTTTGTTTTATCCATATTCAAAAATACCTCAAAAAAATAATCATAGTGGTGTAAAATTCAAGAATGATCAAAACATGGATACAATCAAAGCTAGTATCCGTAATAGATATTTTGGACAAAAAAGAAAAATTTTTTTTTATGAATAGTGTCAGATATCGTAAATAGTGCCAGATACGTGAATAGTAACTCGACACCAAAAGATAGAAATTTCCCAAAAAACATCTTCACGCTTCATGAATAGTACTCGTGAATAAGAACTCGTGAATAAGAAGAATCTGATGAATAGTAACTCGTGAATAGTAACTCATGAATAGTAACTCATGAATAGTAACCCCAACATGAAAAAGTTCCAAATTTGATAAAAAGTTTCAACCAATATTTCAAAGATAATGATATTGAAGAAATAATATCATTTGAGAAGAAAATAACATCCCTTACCTCGAAAGATTAAGACTTCTAATTTCGAATACCTGGATATAGTGTCAAGGAACTTTTGCACCGCCTAACAATACTCAAAGTATACTCAAAATACTCACAAGAATACGCCGATAATATAGAGAGAGAAAACTTCATTTTCGTGTGATTTTCAATTCTAACCTAAGCACCCTATTTATAGGAAATCGCTTAGAACACCAAAGCGTAAAATTTAATAAATTAATAATATAATTATATAAATTTCCTACGCATGCCTAGAATCTGATTTCAGCCATCAAACACATGCCACATTCTAGAAAAAGTAAGAAAAACGTTTTTCTAATTTTAAATATTTTAAACTTCCAAAATCAATTATTTTGAGCTTCGAACTTCAATAATTCATAATAAATAGCCCTTTCATCAGAAAATTTGAATCTCAGTGAGTTTTTATAGGAAATTCAATTTCTACAACTTTGCGTAAGAAAGTTTTTCCAAATTCCAAATAGAAATTGACCAAATCCACAAACGGGCGATTTTACAAGTTATAATCAAATTTCAAATAATAAATGGGGTCCACCGACATGTTTAACATGTTTTAAACATTTATTGCAACAAAAAATACTCTTCCTCCTCGATACTCATATATCCCACATTCGTTGTAAAAATATCACCATTATTATATTATTAAAATATAATAATATATTTAAATGAATTATTTTATCGTAAAAAGATAAAATTTCAATTTTCAACAATTGTCACATTAAAAATTTTCTCCATCTATATCCACATAAAATCAATATTTTCTCATCATATGAATCAATAATTAATTATTCACAAATAATATTATGTAATCACAATATCGACAACCTGCAGCAGCTTCCTCAGAAAGAGGGGCTTTTCAATAAGAATTTCTCCTCATGGCGCAAGCAATTAGGTGACCAAACCTCTCCTTAGATGTAACTTTCTAGACATTGCCAATAATGTTATCTAATAATATTATTTAGATAATATGAATTATTGCTTCGATAATGAAAAATACCGTAATGACAATTATTGAAACAACAAAGAATATAAAATATCAACGCATCAATTATTAAATCAATAAAATATCGAACAAGAATTATCGTAACCATTATTGAGTAGTGCCTTCACGTAAGAATCAATAATTGGTGCAATACGTAAAGCTACCGTGTTTTAACCACCGAAAGTATTTTAACAAAGATTAACTGTAATAATAACTACCAAGTTATTTTTAAACAACTTATATTTGTCGTTTTCTTCATCCAATCGCTTTCCGCATATGGGGCCCACATGGTCGCTACTGTCGCATTTAATATTTCCCGACAAGCATTTAATATTCCATTTACCAAACTAATATTCCCTACAACAATGAATATTTTATAACCACTTGCTTATTTTGAAATATTTGCGTATTTTACCCCTAACTATCCACATTAATCAAATCAACCCTTACTATTTCAAAATAATAAATAGAGAAAATTAAATTTCATTAATAATAAGTTGGGGTCTTACAACCTCCCTCCTTATGAAATTTCGTCCTCTAAATCGACGACGCACTCGGTGTTTCAAAAGGTGAGGATACCTCGCTTTCATTTCCGCTTTCCAATTCCTGTGTCATTTCTCTATAAGCATGATTCCTCCACAAAATTTTAACTTGTGGTATGACCTTTCATGCAGTAGGACATGCTCCTTCCTATCCAAGATCTTGACAGTACCTCCTCACACGTTAAGTCTTCTGGCTATCTCGTCCGGTTCTAACTCTATAACGTGGTTCGGGTCTTTCACATATTTATTTAAGTACGATATGTGAAACACATTATGAACACGAGACATACTTGAGGTAACGCGAGTCTATAGGCTACATTTCCTACTCGGTCAAGAATTTGAAATGGACCAATAAATCGTGGATCGAGCTTTCCTCTCTTCCCAAATCTTGTAACTCCCTTCCATGGAGCAACTCGCAACAATACATGATCCCCTACACTAAATTCCACGTCCTTTCGATGAAGATCCGCATAACTCTTTTGTCGATCTTGTGCCGCTTTGTATACGCTTGTCGAATCATTTGGATCTTTTCCGTAGTCATACGTACTCAACTCGGGTCCCAACAATGTTGCTTCACCCACCTCGTCCCAACATACCGAGAGAGCTTACACTTTCGCCCATATAATGCTTCAAATGGAGCCACACCTATACTTGCTCGATAATCTGCTTGTTGTAGGAGAATTCCACCAATGGTAAATACTTATCCCAACCGCCCTTGAAGTCTAGGACACGTAGTCTTAATAAATCTTCAAGAGTTTGAATAGTCCTTTCGATTGTCCGTCTGCTTTGAGGATGGTATGCCGAATCAATCGTAAATCTATGCCCATAGCTTTTTGCAAGCTAACCCAAAATCTTGAAGTGAATCTTGGGTCACGATCCAAACTATGGATACAGCATGCCATGCAACCTCACAATCTCATTCACGTACATACTAGCAAGACGCTCAAGTGAATAAGTCTCCGTGACGGCAAGAAATGAGCAGATTTGGTTAATCTATCAACAATAACCCAAATAGCATTGATGCCTCGAGAAACCGTAGGAAGACCCAGAACTAAATCCATGGTAATGTGTTCCCACTTCCATTTCGAATCTCAAGTGGTTGCAACGGACCCTTAGGTACTAGATGTCGCCTTTACACGCTGACAAGTTAAACACATCGAGATAAACTTTGCAATCTCTCTCTTCATATTGTTCCACCAAAATGTATGTCAAGATCACGATACATTTTAGTACTTCCGTGATGGATTGCAAATGGTGTATTGTGTGCCTCCATCATAATCTTGTACTTCAAATCGAGTCGTTAGGAACACAAAGTCTAGAGTGGACTCAAGTATTCCTTCTTCATCAATTCTCGCCCCGAATAGCTCCTTTCGTACTTTCTTCTTCATACGCATCACTCTCGGCCTGGTGGCTCGAGCAACCTTAACTTTTTCTATTAAAGTTGGCTCTCGCGCGCGATACTTGACATCATCGCACTGCTCCTCGTATGATATGATCTTCTACTCAACGCGCCACCACTACCACGCTCGCTTTTCCAGATGGTATTGAATAGTGTGGTCGTAGTCTCTTCAATAGCTCGAGCCAACGTCACCGCCAGATGTTGAGTTCTTTTTTGAGTGAAGAAATATTTAAGGCTTTTTATGGTCCGAATATATCTCCACTTTCTCCCATATAGATAGTGCCTCCATATCTTTTAATAGCGAAACGATCGGCCGCTAACTCTAGATCATGAGTAGGATAATTCCTCTCATACTACTTTAAGTTGTCGCAGGCATAGGCTATGACTTTCCCACGCTGCATGAGAACACATCCTAACCCTTTGCTCAAGCATCATCAGAGATAACAAATCCATCCGAACCAGATGGTATTGTTAGAACAAAAATAAATAAGTCTCCTCTTAAGCTCTTGGAAACTCTTCTCTCGATTCTTCGCCTCCAAACGAATTTTGTATCCTTCCGAAGTTAATGAGTTAATGGAGTAGCGATTCGAGAAAACCCTTCCACTAATCTCCGATAATAACCAAATTTAAGCCCAAAAGCTACGATTTCACCACCGACTTTGTTGTTCCTAACTTCAGTATTGCTTCAATCTTCACGGATCAACAGATACTCCATGTTTCGACACCACATGCCCAAGGAATGCTACTTCCTCAAGCCGTAACTCGCATTTCTTTAATTTGGCATATAGTTTGTTTTCACGAAGCCTTTGGAGTACCAAATTTTCAAATGGTGCTCATGATCTTCACGACTTTTGGAATATATGAGGATGTCATCAATAAAAAAACAACAACGAACCGATCCAAATATTCCTTGAATACTCTGGTTCATCATATCCATGAAAGTCATAGGAGCATTAGTCAATCCGAAAGACATGACTAAGAATTCATAATGCCCGCATCGAAGTTCTAAAGGCGCTCTTTGAATATCCTCATTCTAATCTTCAAATTGATGATATCCGTAATCTAAGATCGATTTTTGAAAAAGAATTGTGCCCTCAGAATCGGGTCAAACAAGTCATCAATACGAGGTAGAGGATACCTATTCTTGATGGTGACATGGTTCAATTCCGATAGTCAATACAAAGTCGCATACTCCCGCTCTTTCTTCTTTACTTAATAAAACAGAGCACCCCAAGGAGATGTACTAGATTTAATGAAACCGATGTCCAACAATTCTCAGTAGTTGGACCTTTAACTCCTCAAGTTCAATAGAGCCATTCGATATGGGGTTTTAGAAATGGGCTTTGTACCAAAGTTCAAGATCAATAAAGAATTCAACTTCACGCTCGGGGTAGACCGGAAGTTCTTCAGAAATACGTCCAGAAAGTCAATAACAACAGAATATTATTCAAATTTGACGTGTCTTTATTCAAATCCATAACATGGGCTAAGAAAGCTTGACATCCGCTTTTTCAATAAACGAATAGCTTTATGATTAGATATGACAATGATTGATTTTAATGGTTTAGTTGCTTGAATTGCATAAACAGTTGGTTAGGAATATGAAAACTAACAACCCATTTAAAACAATCAATTTTGGCATGATGAGTAGTTAACCAATCAATCCCTAAAATCACATCAAAAGCAAGTATCTTTAAAGAGATAAGGTCAACAGTAAGGTGATGGTGCCAACTTGAATCAAACAAGATTTATAAACAAAGGATGTGATGAAAGTTTCTCCTAACTGAGTTTCCACAGAGATAGTCAAAGTCTAATTTCTCCTGAGTCAAGTTTAAACGCTGAGCACATGCAGAGAGATAAATGAATGGGTAGCACCCCAGATCAAGTAAGGTATAAACTTCGCAAGAATTTATAAATAGCTTACCCGTGATCACCTCGCTTGGGTTCCTCGATTTTGACCAACCACAACAAACGCTCTTCCCTAATCGCTGATTTTGACTTTTCCGGGATATTTTTTGAGTCACCGTCCCATTGAACTAGGTTTCGCCATCGCATAATCTCGAGCGATATGTCCTTCCTTTCCACAATTATAGCATACCTTGAATCTGCTAGGGCGCTTTGATCGATATGTCCCTCTTTTCCGTGATTTGTAAATATACGACCGGTGGTCGTTCTCCTCCCTTAGAACCGCTTGTCACTTAAGACCGCTGCCTTCACATGGTCATTGTTAAATCTCCTCTTTTAAAATCTCCTCCCGACTCGCTTCTTCTATTTTCATGGCTATGATTACCACCAGAGTGGTTACCATTTTTGTCCGCTCTGCTTTTCTCCATTGGTTATCATTATTATGTTGATCGCTATCTCGTACGATCCTCGTTATGGTCCTCAGTTGACCGCAGACTCGTTATCTCGCCTAATAATTGAGCCTCGCTTACAACATCCGAATAGAGAGAAATTTATGAGAAATGAGATATCGACGATGCCGGGTTTCAAACCTCTAAAAAACATCCGCCATACGCTCCTCATTCTCCACCAAATGAGGTGCAAAACTCGATAACTCGCAAACTTTGCCTCGCATCGAGACACCGCCATGTTGTTTTGTTCTAATCTGATGAACTCCACTTCCTTCATATACGATTTAACACTTTCGTGAAAGTATTTGTCATTAAATAGTTTCAAACGCTTCCCAAGACACGCCGAAAGTGTACCGATGGGTACGCTTCACGCACTCCCACCAAGAGTCCGCTTCGCCACTTAACATAAAGGTGGCGAATGGAACCTTCTCGTTTCTCCGCATCCCAAGACATCGAATATCTTGGTAATTTGCTTGACCCATGTTTCCGCCATGATCGGATCCGCTTTCCTTAAATTTCGTGGTCCCAACTCTTTAAAGCGCTTGTCGTGACAACCCGTGAATTGCTATCATTTCTCCAGTATTTTGAACACGAAGTCTCCTCGTCTCGATTTTGCATGAATCGCAAAAAGCTTCTAAACATCCCCTCGCTCATCATCTCGCCATTGGTGTTGTTCACAGGAGGAACATTGCCACCACTGTAACGCGTTCTCCTCGCTGGTGAGTACAAAGGCTCTCCACTGGCCTCATTTCCATTGTTAATATTCTCACGACATTCTCAAATACCGCCATAAAACAAGGGTTAATTAAGGAAATCAATATATCACATAATATCCTTATATCGACCAACTAAAAAATAAGCTTAGGTAGGACACACTAGCGAAGGATTTACTCGCCTCCCTCCTAGTTCTATTCCCCGATCTTCGCCAGAGATCATATCCCTAAGCTCGATACTAACCGTGACGCCCCCAAAATAGGTATACATCACCCATTCTCGAGTTGTCAATACATGGTATGTAAACAACTACAACTTTATTATTACAATCAGAAAACTGTGAGTTTGAATACAAATATTATCTTCTAGACAATATCTATACTCAAATAAATCCTCATCACATTTATTGATACATTATTTTACAAAAATGGTGAGGACTACTAAACAATTCTTTCTAAAACCTTCATTCCATACCCCGACTCAATTCGCTCGCTATATTCTCGCCTCCGAGAAGAAAAAAAAATGGAACAAAAGGAAAAGGGTGAGCTCAACTAGCCCAAGAAAGAATATTATGACTAAGATAATATACAACAAATTATCGTTAGTCTTCAACAGGAAAAATCTAATAGAATACAATAGACAACAAATTTTAAATCAATATTCGCAATGAAATAATAATTCATTAGAAGAGTTAAGTAGAGAATGCAAACTACTATCTTCTATGTATGAATTTAAAAGTTCATCGCTCATCTTTTATCCCTCGTAACATCAATCAATATACATCCGAATCAAATATTCATCTTTGCACTATGTGCCAAAGATATTCATCATTGGTCATGTTCATCTAAACACTGCTCATCTTTGCACTACTACCAAAGATATTCTTCAGAAATCATTCATCTTTGCACTACACAGCCAAAGATATTCAATAATATCATCATTTAAGACCGAGGATGATGAAAATATTTTTAAAGAAACGAATCCAATTGAAACAAAATGACAAGGATTAAGGATTAAGGATTCGTATTTTGTTTTATCCATGTTCAAAAATACCTCAAAAATAATCATAGTGGTGTAAAATTCAAGAATGATCAAAACATGGATACAATCAAAGCTAGTATCCGTAATAGATATTTTGGAAAAAGAAGAAATTTTATTTTTCTATGAATAGTGTCAGATACGTGAATAATGTCGATACGTGAATAGTAACTCGACACCAAAAGATAGAAATTTCCCAAAAACATCTTCACGCTTCACTTAATAGTACTCGTGAATAGTAACTCGTGAATAAGAACTCGTGAATAGTAACTCGTGAATAGTAACTCATGAATAAGAAACTCATGAATAGTAACCCCGACATGAAAAAGTTCCAAATTTGATAAAAAGTTTCAACCAATATTTCAAAGATAATGATATTGAAGAAATAATATCATTCGAGAAAAAAATAACATCCCTTACCTCGAAAGATTAAGATTTAAATTGGAATAACCTGGATATAGTCAAGGGAACTTGCACCGCCTAACAATACTCAAAGTATACTCAAAATACTCACAAGAATACGCCGATAATATAGAGAGAGAAAACTTTTCGTGTGATTTTCAATTCTAACCCAAGCACCCTATTTATAGAAATTGCTAGAACACCAAAGGTAAAATTTAATAAATTAATAATATAATTATATAAATTTCCTACGCATGCCTAGAATCTGATTTCAGCCATCAAACACATGCCACATTCTAGAAAAAGTAAGAAAAAAACGTTTTTCTAATTTAAAATATTTTAAACTTCCAAAATCAATTATTTGAGCTTTGAACTTCAATAATTCATAATAAATAGCCCTTTCATCAGAAAATTTGAATCTCATGAGTTTTTATAGGAAATTCAATTTCTACAACTTTGCGTAAGAAAGTTTTTCCAAATTCCAAATAGAAATTGACCAAATCCACAAACCAAGCGATTTTACAAGCTATAATCAAATTTCAACCAATAAATGGGGTCCAATTTACATGTTTAACATGTTTTAAACATTTATTGCAACAAAAATACTCTTCCTCCTCAGATACTCATATATCCCACATTCGTTGTAAAAATATCACCATTATTATATTATTAAAATATAATAATATATTTAAATGAATTATTTTATCGTAAAAAGATAAAATTTCAATTTTCAACAATTGTCACATTAAAATTTTTCCATCTATATCCACATAAAATCAATATTTTCCTCATCATATGAATCAATAATTAATTATTCACAAATAATATTACAGTAATCACAATATCGACAACCAGCAGCCTCCTGTGAAAGAGGGGCTTTCCAATAAGAATTTCTCCTCATCATGCGCGCGCAATTAGGTGACATTCAAAACCTCTCCTTAGATGTAACTTTCTAGACATTGCCAATAATGTTATCTAATAATATTATTCAGATAATATGAATTATTGCTTCGATAATGAAAAAATATTGTGTAATGACAATTATCAAACAACAAAGAATATAAAATATCAACGCATCAATTATTAATCAATAAAATAAAATATCGAATAAAGAATTATCGTAACCATTATCGAGTAGTGCCTTCACGTAAGAATCAATAATTGTGCAATACCGTGTGCTACATCGTGTGTTTTAACCAATTTAGTATTTTAACAAAAGATAATCTCAGAATAACTACGCCGTTATTTTTAAACAACTTATATTTGTCGCTTTTTCATCCAATCGCTTCCAAGTTATGGGCCCACACACGGTCGCTACTGGTCGCATTTAATATTCCCCGACAAAGATTTAATATTCCACGACCAAACGAATATTCCCGACAACAATGAATATTTTATAACCACTTGCTTATTTTGAAATATTTTGATTTTACCCTAACTATCCACATTAATCAAATCAACCCTTACTATTTCAAAATAATAAATAGAGAAAATTAAATTTCATTAATAATAAGTTGGGGTCTTACAACCTCCCTCCTTATGAAATTTCGTCCCTCGAAATTGACGACGTACTGGTGTTTCAAAAGGTGAGGATACCTCGCTTTCATTTCCGTTTCCAATTCCTGTGTCATTTCCTATATAAGATGATTCCTCCACAAAACTTTAACTTGTGGTATGACCTTTCATGCGTAGGGACATGCTCCTTCCTATCCAAAATCTTGACAGTGTACCTCCTCACACGTTAAGTCTTGGCTATCTCGTCCTGGTTCTAACTCTATAACGTGGTTGGGTCTTTCACATATTTACGAAGTATGAGATATATGAAACACATTATGAACACGAGACATACTTTGAGGTAACGCGAGTCTATAGGCTACATTTCCTACTCGGTCAAGAATTTGAAATGGACCAATAAATCGTGGATTGAGCTTTTCTCTCTTCCCAAATCTTGTAACTCCCTTCCATGGAGCAACTCGCAATAATACATGATCCCCCACACTAAATTCCACGCCCTTTCGATGAAGATCCGCATAACTCTTTTGTCGATCTTGTGCCGTTTGTATACGTTGTCGAATCATTTGGATCTTTTCTGTAGTCATACGTATCAACTCGGGTCCCAACAGTGTTGCTTCACCCACCTCGTCCCAACATACTTGGAGAGCGACACTTTTCGGCCCATATAATGCTTCAAATGGAGCCACACCTATACTTGCCTGATAACTGTTGTTGTAGGAGAATTCCACCAATGGTAAATACTTATCCCAACTGCCCTTGAAGTCTAGGACACAGAGTCTTAATAAATCTTCAAGAGTTTGAATAGTCCTTTCGATTGTCCGTCTGCTTGAGGATGGTATGTTAAATCAATCGTAAATCTGCGCCCATAGCTTTTTGCAAGCTAACCCAAAATCTTGAAGTGAATCTTGGGTCACGATCCGAAACTATGGATACAGGCATGCCATGCAACCTCACAATCTCATTCACATATATACTAGCAAGACGTTCAAGTGAATAAGTCTCCCGTATCGGCAAGAAATGAGCAGACTTGGTTAATCTATCAACAATAACCCAAATAGCATTGATGCCCGAGAAACCGTAGAGGAAGACCAGTAATCTAAATCCATGGTAATGTGTTCCACTTCCATTTCGGAATCTCAAGTGGTTGCAATGGACCCTTAGGTACTAGATGCTCCGCCTTTACACGTTGACAAGTTAAACACATCGAGATAAACTTTGCAATCTCTCTCTTCATATTGTTCCACCAAAATGTATGTCAAGATCACGATACATTTTAGTACTTCCAGATGGATTGCAAATGGTGTATTGTGTGCCTCCATCATAATCTTGTACTTCAAATCGAGTCGTTAGGAACACAAAGTTCAGAGAGGACTCAAGTATTCCTTCTTCATCAATTCTCGCCCTAATAGCTCCTTCTTGTACTTTCTTCTTCATACGCATCACCTCCGGATTGCTGGCTTCGAGCAACCTTAACTTTTTCTATTAAAGTTGGCTCTCTATGCGATACTTGACATCATCGCACTCGTCCTCGTGATATGATCTTCTACTCAACGCGTCACTACCACGCTCGCTTTTCCGTGATGGTATTGAATAGTGTGGTCGTAGTCTTTCAATAGCTCGAGCCAACGTCACGTTGCCGATGTTGAGTTCTTTTGAGTGAAGAAATATTTAAGGCTTTTATGGTCTCGAATATATCTCCACTTTCTCTCCATATAGATAGTGCCTCCATATCTTTAGCAAAACGACATCACGCTAACTCTAGATCATGAGTAGGATAATTCCTCTCATACTCTTTTAAGTTGTCGCGAGGCATAGGCTATGACTTTCCCACGTTGCATGAGAACACATCCTAACCCTTTGCCTCAAGCATCGTCAGAGATAATAAATCCATCCGAACCAGATGGTATTGTTAGAAACAGCCAAATAAGTCTCCTCTTAAGCTCTTGGAAACTCTTCTCGCATTCTTCGCTCCAAACGAATTTTGTATCCTTCCGAGTTAATGAGTTAATGGAGTAGCGATTCGAGAAAACCTTCCACTAATCTCCGATAATAACCAAATTTAAGCCCAAAAGCTACGATTTTAGTCACCGACTTGATTGCTCCTAACTTCAGTATTGCTTCAATCTTCGCCGGATCAACAGATACTCCATGTTTCGACACCACGTGCCCAAGGAATGCTACTTCCTCAAGCCGTAACTCGCATTTCTTCAATTTGGCATATAGTTTGTTTTCACGAAGCCTTTCGAGTACCAAACTTCAAATGGTGCTCATGATCTTCACGACTTTTGGAATATATGAGGATGTCATCAATAAAAAACAACAACAAACCGATCCAAATATTCCTTGAATACTCGGTTCATCATATCCATGAAAGTCGCAGGAGCATTAGTCAATCCGAAAGACATGACTAAGAATTCATAATGCCCGCATCGAAGTTCTAAAGGCGCTTTGAATATCCTCGTTCTAATCTTCAAATTGATGATATCCGTAACTAAGATCGATTTTTGAAAAGAATTGTGCCCTTGTAATCGGGTCAAACAAGTCATCAATACGAGGTAGGGGATACCTATTCTTGATGGTGACATGGTTCAATTCCCGATAGTCAATATTAAAGTCGCATACTCCCGTCTTTCTTCTTTTTACGAATAAAACAGAGCACCCCAAGGAGATGTACTAGGACGAATGAAACCGATGTCCAACAATTCGTAGTTGGACCTTTAACTCTGAAGTTCAATAGAGCCATTCGATATGGGGTTTTAGAAATGGGCTTTGTACGTGTTCAAGATCAATAAAGAATTCAACTTCACGCTCGGGGTAGACCGGAAGTTCTTCTGAAATACGTCAGAAAGTCAATAACAACAGAATATTATTCAAATTTGACGTGTCTTTATTCAAATCCATAACATGGGCTAAGAAAGCTTGACATCCGCTTTTCAATAAACGAATAGCTTTATGATTAGATATGACAATGATTGATTTTAATGGTTTAGTTGCTTGAATTGCATAACAAAGTTGGTTAGGAATATGAAAACTAACAACCTTACGAAAACAATCAATTTTGGCATGATGAGTAGTTAACCAATCAATCCCTAAAATCACATCAAAAGCAAGTATCTTTAAAGAGATAAGGTCAATGTAAGGTGATGGTGCCAACTTGAATCAAACAAGATTTATAACAAAGTGGATGTGATGAAAGTTTCTCCTAACTGAGTTTCCACAGATAGGTCAAAGTCTAATTTCTCCGAGTCAAGTTTAAACGTTGAGCACATGCAGGAGAGATAAATGAATGGGTAGCAGACCAGATCAAGTAAGGTATAAACTTCGCAAGAATTTATAAATAGCTTACCCGTGATCACCTCGTTTGGGTTCCTCGATTTTGACCACCACAACAAACGCTTCTTCCGGAATCGTTGACTTTGACTTTTCCGGATGATTTTTGAGTCACCATCCTCATTGAACTAGGTTTCACATCGCATAATCTCGAGCGATATGTCCTTCCTTTCCACAATTATAGCATACCTTGAACTGTTGTAGGGCGCTTTGACCGATATGTCCCTCTTTTCCAGATTTGTAATATACGACCGGTGGTCGTTCTCCTCCCTTAGAACCGAGCTTTCACGCAGAGATCGTCGCCTTCACATGGTCATTGTTAAATCTCCTCTTTTTAAAATCTCCTCCCGACTCGCTTCTTCTATTTTCATGGCCATGATTACCACCAGAGTGGTTACCATTTTTGTCCGTCTGTTTGCTTTTCTCCATTTGGTTATCATTATTTGTTGATCGCTATCTCTCGTACGATCCTCGGTTATGGTCCTCACCGACCGTACTCGTTATCTCGCTCTAATAATTGAGCCTTGTTTACAACATCCGAATAGAGAGAAAATTTATGAGAAATGAGATATCGACGATCGCCGGGTTTCAAACCTCTAAGAAACATCCGCGTACACGCTCCTCATTCTCCACCAAATGAGGTGCAAAACCGATAACTCGCAAACTTTGCCTCGCATCGAGACACCGCCATGTTGTTTTGCTCTAATCGATGAACTCCACTTCCTTCATACGACGAACACTTTCGTGAAAGTATTTGTCATTAAATAGTTTTCAAACGCTTCCCAAGACATGCCGAAAAGTGCCTGGATGGGTACGCTTCACGAGACTCCCACCAAGAGTCCGCTTCGCCATACGGAACATAAAGGTGGCGAATGGAACCTTCGTTCTCCCCGCATCCCAAGACATCGAATATCTTGGTAATTTGCTTGACCCATGTTTCCGCCATGATCGGATCTGGCTTTCCCTTAAATTCGTGGTCCCAACTCTTTGAATCGCTTCATTGTGACAACCCGTGAATTGCTATCATTTCCTCCTCGTATTTTGAACACGAGTCTCCCCTCGTCGATTTTGCATGAATCGCAAAAAGCTTCTAAACATCCCCTCGCTCATCATCCGCTTTCGGTGGTGTTGTTCACAGGAGGAACATTGCCACTGTTGCACGCTTCTCCTCGTTGGTGAGTACAAAGCGTCTCCACGGGCCTCATTTCCATTGTTAATATTCTCAATCGACATTCTCAAATATCGTCATAAAACAAGGGTTAATTAAGGAAATCAATATATCACATAATATCCTTATATATATCGACCAACTAAAAAATAAGCTTAGGTAGGACACACTAGCGAAGGATTTACTCTCTCCCTCCTAGTTCTATTCCCCGATCTCCGCCAGAGATCATATCCCTAAGCTCGATACCAACCTGTGACGCCCCCAAAATAGGTATACATCACCATATTCGAAAGTTGTCAATACATGGTATGTAAACAACTACAACTTTATTATTACAAACAAGAAATCGTGAGTTTGAATACAAATATTATCTTCTAGACAATATCTATACTCAAATAAATCCTCATCACATTTATTGATACATTATTTTACAAAATGGTGAGGACTACTAAACAATTCTTTCTATAACCTTCATTCCATACCCCGACTGCACTCGCTTATATTCTCGCCTCCCGAGAAGAAAAATGGAACAAAAAGGAAAAGGGTGAGCTCAACTAGCCCAAAAAGAATATTATGACTAAGATAATATACAACAAATTATCGTTAGTCTTCAACAGGAAAAATCTAATAGAATACAATAGACAACAAATTTTAAATCAATATTCACAATGAAATAATAATTCATTAGAAGAGTTAAGTAGAGAATGCAAACTACTATCTTCTATGTATGAATTTAAAAGTTCATCGCTCATCTTTTATCCCCGTAACATCAATCAATATACATACATCTCGAATCAAATATTCATTTGCACTAAAGCCAAAGATATTCATCAATTGGTCATGTTCATCTAAACACCTATTCATCTTTGCACTACTACCAAAGATATTCTTCAGAAATCATTCATCTTTGCACTACAAAGCCAAAGATATTCAATAATATCATCATTTAAGACCGAGGATGATGAAAAATATTTTTAAAGAAACGAATCCAATTGAAACAAAATGACAAGGATTAAGGATTAAGGATTAAGGATTCGTATTTTGTTTTATCCATGTTCAAAATACCTCAAAAATAATCATAGTGGTGTAAAATTCAAGAATGATCAAAACATGGATACAATCAAAGCTAGTATCCGTAATAGATATTTTGGACAAAAAGAAGAAATTTTATTTTCTGAATTGAATAGTGTCAGATACGTGAATAGTGTCGATATCGTGAATAGTAACTCGACACAAAAGATAGAAATTTCTCAAAAAAAAACATCTTCACGCTTCATGAATAGTACTTCGTGAATAGTAACTCGTGAATAGTAACTCATGAATAGTAACTCGTGAATAGTAACTCATGAATAGTAACTCATGAATAGTAACCCGACATGAAAAAGTTCCAAATTTGATAAAAAGTTTCAACCAATATTTCCAAGATAATGATATTGAAGAAATAATATCATTTGAGAAGAAAATAACATCCCTTACCTCGAAAGATTAGTACTTCTAGCTGGAATACCGGGTATAGTGCTGAAGGGAACTTGCACAGTCTAACAATACTCAAAGTATACTCAAAATACTCACAAGAATACGCTCGATAATATAGAGAGAGAAAACTTCAGTTTCTGGTGTGATTTTCAATTCTAACCTAAGCACCCTATTTATAGGAAATGCTTAGAACACCAAAGCAGAAAATTTAATAAATTAATAATATAATTATATAAATTTCCTACGCATGCCTAGAATCTGATTTCAGCCATCAAACACATGCCACATTCTAGAAAAAGTAAGAAAAAACGTTTTTCTAATTTTAAATAATTTAAACTTCCAAAAATCAATTATTTTGAGCTTCTAACTTCAATAATTCATAATAAATAGCCCTTTCATCAGAAAATTGAATCTCGCGTGTTTTTATAGGAAATTCAATTCTCTACAACTTTGCGTAAGAAAGTTTTTCCAAATTCCAAATAGAAATTTGACCAAATCCACAAACCAAGGCGATTTTACAATTTATAATCAAATTTCAACCAATAAATGGGGTCCACCGACATGTTTAACATGTTTTAAACATTTATTGCAACAAAAAAATACTCTTCCTCCTCGATATACTCATATATCCCACATTCGTTGTAAAAATATCACCATTATTATATTATTAAAATATAATAATATATTTAAATGAATTATTTTATCGAAAAAGATAAAATTTCAATTTTCAACAATTGTCACATTAAAAATTTTCTCCATCTATATCCACATAAAATCAATATTTTCCTCATCATATGAATCAATAATTAATTATTCACAAATAATATTATGTAATCACAATATTGACAACCGTGCGGTTTCAGGAAAGATGGGGCTTTCCAATAAGAATTTCTCTTCTTGGCGCCGCAATTAGGTGACCAAACCTCTCCTTAGATGTAACTTTCTAGACATTGCCAATAATGTTATCTAATAATATTATTTAGATAATATGAATTATTGCTTCGATAATGAAAAATCTTGTGTAATGACAATTATCAAACAACAAAGAATATAAAATATCAACGCATCAATTATTAAATCAATAAAATATCGAATAAAGAATTATCGTAACCATTATTGAGTAGTGCCTTCACGTAAGAATCAATAATTGGTGCAATACCGCGTGCTACCGTGTTTTAACCAACCGAGTATTTTAACAAAGATTAATCTGTGAATAAACTACGCCAAGTTATTTTTAAACAACTTATATTTGTCGTTTTCTTCATCCAATCGCTTTCAGTTATGGGGCCCACACATGGTCGCATTGCTATCGTCGCATTTAATATTCCACGCGATTTAATATTCCACCACCAAACGAATATTCCTCGACAACAATGAATATTTTATAACCACTTGCTTATTTTGAAATATTTGCGTATTTTACCCCTAACTATCCACATTAATCAAATCAACCCTTACTATTTCAAAATAATAAATAGAGAAAATAAAATTTCATTAATAATAAGTTGGGGTCTTACAGTTTGGCCTCTAGAGGTGATCCACCACGGAAGAAGAAGGATTCAAGAAGATGGGTAGTTGGCTAAACCCTAGTTTTTCTATCTCTATAGAAAAGAACGTACTCTCCAACCATTGGAATTATATCGTCGTCTTGATATCTGATATAAGACTCTTCTTATAAAGATATCAAGTAACCCTATTAAAATCAGGTATCATTTAATTAAACCCTTTTAATTAAAGGGGCTCCCTAATCTTATTAGGGATAATTAATTAAACTCCATTAACTAATTTTCCTTCCTAATCCAATTAGGAATAAACGAAAGTACTTATATTAAATTAATTCCTTTATTTAAGGAAAAATAGAATCCAATTTTAACTCCAATTAGTTATCATGGAATCCAATTCCAACTCTAATTAGTTAGCATGAAATCTAATTTTAAAATTAAAATAAACTCTTTTATTTTATTATTAAAATAAACTTTTTATTTTAAGATTAAAATGAACTTTTATTTTAATTATAAAATTATTATATATATAAATATATATTACGTTAATATATATTATATATACAATCGCCTCCTTTATTGAATAATCAAAATGATTCATTCACGTGGCTATGTAATGATTCACGAAATTTTACTGCAGTTTGATATCCTGGGAACAAACATCTTGTTATAGGATTAAAAATAATATATATATATCAAGTAAAGAACGCATGAAGCAACATTAATACCATTACCAAAGAAACCATATTGAATCATCAGGATAGAAACCAGCGAAATTTGATTTTCAAAAAACAACTTCGCGAATCATTTTTTTTTTTAATAAATTTTATACAATAAAATTATGCCCAATTAAATTTTTCTTAAACACATATCAACATACATATCAAATTAAAATAATTAATAATTTGCATAAAGGTTTGGCTCTGATGCCACTGTTAGGTTTGTAATATTCAAGAACGCAATCAAATTGCAAAAATAAGCAAAAACGTGAAAAATCAGAGTTTTAAAATTTTACAAACCATAAACCCGGATCACCCTTTATGCACAATTATTAATTAAACGAAAAGATAAAGAATAAAATCATACCCTTGAAGATCGAGCTTCCTCGTACAAGTTCACCTCCAAATCTTTTCGCGCTCAACTTGAATTCACGGGTTTGGTTCCTTCCTTTGATCAACGTTAGCCACCCAAGTGTTTGGCCCTCAGAGGTGATCCACCAAGGAAGAAGAAGGATTCAAGAAGATAGGTGGTTGGCTAAACCCTAGTTTTTCTATCTCTATAGAAAAGAACGTACTCTCCAACCATTGGAATTATATATCGTCAGTCTTGATATCCGATATAAGACTCTCTTATAAAGATATCAAGTAACCCTATTAAAATAAGGTATTATCTAATTAAACCCTTTTAATTAAAGGGCTCCCTAATCTTATTAGGGATAATTAATTAAACTCCTTTAACTAATTTTCCTTCCTAATCCAATTAGGAATAAATGAGAGTACTTATATTAAATTAATTTCTAAACTCTTTAGAAATTAAAATAATAATAATAATTGTAATAATATTAATAAGACTCTCTTATTAATTTATATTTAATATTTCTAAAATATTAAATAATAAATATTAAGCTATTTAATTTATTCTATCATCATAGATTAAATTAAATATACATAACATATTATTACGATTATGCCATTAACTTCTTAAATAATTATTCTTCCTTTTATGGTGTGACCCTTTAGGTTCTCCATATTAAACCGGCTGTGAATAAATCAATTAGAACAATTCTAATCTTATTTAAATAAATAAATTAAACAATTAATTTATTTAAATAAATAATATTTATTCTACAATAGGGATAAGCCTCTCTAGCGATCAACGACTTTCCAGATAATATAGATTTCAACATTAATCATAAAAGAACCTTTGAGTAAATAGTTACTATACAATTCAATCCTTCCACCATACAATGTCCCAATTAAATATAAGACATGAAATTACTGTCAAGTCTTATTTTATTTAATTATATGTATTTCGACTCTTAAATGCACAACTCCAAATAATGCAAATTAGAAACTCCTTTCTAATTTCATACTCGCCGCCAAGGACTCACCGGGTTGTCATTTATCGAATCACATAGAACATTTCTCTTCTTTATTAGAAGTGGTAGATTCTTTATTGATCATATATTATCTCCATATATAACTTATTATACCCAAGCATACCCTTTGATATACCCTAAGGGTCTTAAGGAATAAGTCAAAGTATAACTCATCATACACAAGATACTATAATGATCTCAAGTCCAAGGATTACTCAGACTACTATCACTACAGAATTCCTATCGATGACAAGTAAAACTCCATTAGGTATTCCTTAGCGAGCCACGTTCGGTGAACTTATTCTCTAATAAGCACCTACATACTTGCTTTAGTGTCTCCACACAAATGATCATGAGATCAATCATCCTCATCCAATGAAAGCAAGCAACGATGTACCAATCTATCCGGATTCACTAATCCCCAATTTAGTAATCCAATGATTGGGAACTATTTTAGTTTTAAGCTTTCTAAGAATTTAGATCTCATTAGAATGATCATCATCATTATTCTAAAAGCATTGCTTAAAACTATGGGTTTATCACATATTATAAAAAGCGACATCATGTAGATAATTAAAAGCCTTTAATAAATTAATACTTTTTATTAATAAATGAATAAGATTGTTACAAAGTATATGCTTTATCATCAAACATGATTGGCTTGTATGCATACTACTTTCAATCTCCCACTTGCACTAAAGCCAATCAATCACCATGGTATCTCATACTCTTCTTCTCTAAGTGACGATTATATCCTTTGTTGGATAAGCTTTAGTTAATGGATATGTAATGTTGTTCTTGAGGGTCCACTATCTCTATAGTGATTTCCCATCTTCAATGATTCTAATAATCAAATGAAAGTGCCACAACACATGTTTAGATCCAAGATGAGACTTAGGAACTATTCCTAGTTCTGTAATGAACTTTTAATCCAAACAATCAACTTGCAGCTTCATTTATAGCTATATACTTTGTCTTTATCACTAAACCAAAGAACTCTTTCATTGTTTGGAACCTTTCCAATTCATCGCACTAATTGTTCAAGGTAACCCTTTACCTTAAAGTGGATTTTTCTGTCGTCTTGGTCTGTTTGAAAAACTTGAGTCTGTTAAGCCCTCTAGTTTTAATTTAGACCCACCATGAATATGATCACATCCTTAGTGCTGGTTAAGCACTTTAAGATGTTTTTCACTGACTCATAGTGAACTTCTCCATAATATGACTGATCAACATCAGGTCTCGTACATTTCATTGCATACATGATTGTCACTCATGCGACCTCTCTTTTCAGGAGTCTGTGGGGACTATTAAGAGAGATACACTCCATAGCTCATCGACATGAGACATCTCTTGGAGTTTGCCATGCTAAACGACTTTAGAATCAAATGAATATACGTTCCTTGGGTTAAGTCGAGCATCCTCTTAAATCTATCTATATAGATTTATATCCCCAATTAAGATACTCTTCCAAATCATTCATGGAGGAATGTTTAGACAACTTTATCTTTACTGATTGTAGCATTGGTATGTCATTCCTTATCCGTAGTATATCAACATATAGTACTAGGAATGTCACGATGCTCCCACTGACCCTTTTGTACACACTAGGTTCATTCTTATTTTTGATAAAATCAAACTCTTTTGATTGCCTCATCAAAACGAATGTTCCATATTGGAGAAACTTGCTTCAATCTATTTTTTTGAGTGTCTACAACACTTACCTCATCGTACATAACTGGATCATCATCTTCTATGATGTGTACCTCATCATCATCATCTATGATGAATCCATACCTCCTGTGTATCTTGGTACTATTATTCTAGATTTACGATTGGTTGTGGTATAATAGTTCATCTACTGTGTTCCTCTTATTTGACTTATAGTATTTTGTGGTTCTTGAACTCTTCAAGATCTATTATCCTCCCACTAGCCCCTTTTAATGATAAACACCTTTATCTTAGAAGGCAGCATGTTTCGTAACAAACACCTTTTGCTAAGTAGAATTATAGAACATATACCCTAAACTTACTTTAAGATGTCGCACAAATCTGTACATGTCAAATCTTGTCCCAAGCTTATCCTTCGAAACCTTTTCACATAAGTTGGACAACCCCTTATCTTAACATACTTAAGATTAGGAATCCTCCCCGTCCATAACTTTTATGGAGCCTTGGAAATTTGGATTTTGATGTTACCTTTTCGTAGATATGCAGCCATTTCTAGGACATTATCCCAGAAGGATATTGGAATGTCGGTAAAATCATTATGGACCGTACCATGTCCAACAAGGTACGATTTTTCATTCAGATACATCAATCAATTATTGCGTGATCAGATGTGTCCATTATGAGAAAACCATTTGAGATGATCTAGAAACTTATTGCACAAGTATTTATTCCTTGATCTAATCAAAGAATCTTAATACATTGCCAATTTGTTTCACTTTTCAATTCTTTGAACCTTTTAAATAATTCACACTTGTATTTTAGCAAATACACACATTCAACTCTTTGAATGATCATCTCCTTTTCTCATACTAATTTGTTCAATATGCAAAATTATTTTCATGTAAGTCAAGTATACAAAATTTATTAAGTATTATTCAGATTCATTACAAAACATTATTATTATAAATAGAACAACAATTGTTCTTAATTATAATACCAAAGATTTCATTGTCCAACAATAAAATGGAAATAATATTTTAATAAGAACCGGAATACAATAACAACTTATCGACTTAATAGATTTGCCCATAGTAGCATTGTTAAACTATAAGTTTCTATGGCTAATATGGCAACCTTTGCTACATTTTCCATTACATAGGATTACTTATATTTGTTTAGCTTTCTACTTTCGCTTGGTCCCTTCATAAATCTATATTTATGATAACCAAAGTCGGTATCCAATACCCAAGTAGAACCTCGACTTAAAGAAAAATTTATTTCAATCATGAACAAAAACTATATTGTAACCAAACTTCACTAAGCTTCTTTTGGTTAGCCTCTCGCAAGATGCTTCTCGCAGCTTTCTTCCAAAGTGTCAAGGCTTATTGCAAGTGGAAGCAAGCTCCTTTGCTATCCGTATCGCTTTTGTTCTTATTATCATTTGTTTATGCCTTTCTATTTACCTTCTTTGAATCGTTTCTTCTTCTTTCGGAAGATCCTTTGGCCCCTACCAAGAAGACTTGATCTTTCTTGGTTGGAAAGTGACTCTCAACATTTTTCAATATGTTAAGCAAATCAATGAGGTCGATATCTAGCTTGTTCATATGAAAAATTCACAACAATTGTGAAAGGAGTCCGGAGTGAGTGCAAGATCAAATCTTGGCTCAACTCTCCATCCATGACAAAAACTCGTTGTCCTAATTGATCAATCAAATTGATAATGTTAAGGACTTTTATTTGTCTTTGTAGTGTCATTGGTCATTCAAGATCGAAAAGAGCTCCTTAGATATCTCGATATCTATCGCCCTACTTTCTCACCATCAATTACTTGATGTGCGGGAATATAGTAGGAGCATCCATAGTTTCATCGCCGACGTCAAGCTCGTTACTCATGGATGCAAGCATGATGCATCGAGCTAATTGTGCATCATCTTGCCACTTTCTAAAAGTAGCAATCTCTTCCTCGAGGCATTGTCTCGCAACCATTGCGAGGATAGGCGATTAAGAACATAAGATAGCTTTTCACCTATGAGAACTATTCTCAAATTCCTTAACCAATCCGTTTAATTTGGCTCGGTTAATTTAGCATCTAATATGCTTCGCAATGATAGTAATTTAGACATTGTAAAATTCTGTAAATGAATTTGTAATTAACAACATTTTAACATACATTCTTTTATTAATTACCAAAATAAATTAGGTCTTGTTTTAAATTGGTATCTCCCACTATTTTCTTCAAACTATATTACCCTCACTTATATAGTTTGGCAAAATCTAATTAAAGATTTGCTAGTGAGAATAAGGATCCCATTTCAAATGTATATAGCCTTGTGGTGACACAACAAACTATATATAAATAAATAGGTAGACAACTTTTGTCAATTACATCAACTATGCAACTCCTTTTCTTTTGCCACTTAGATTAATTTAATCAAGTGGTGACACCTCCGAATCAAAATTATCCAAGTTAAGTCCGACCTAGCACTCCATATATTCAAAAAAGAAAAATATCATCCTTGTGGTGACACAACAAAACAATATTGTTCAATTTTCTTTATAAGCATCAAATGTGATAAATTAACATCTTAAATACTTAATACTTGCCTTGTGGTGACACAACAAACTCATATTAAATATTTAATACTCTATTAATTTTATCATGCTAGAAGGCTGACGCTCGATATTCTAAATATCTTTGAACGCTTAGGACTTAATATAAAAATTGAGGGTTTGTTATTAATTTGTCTCATCTTGTTTAAATATGCATGCATATATATATATAAAATACGCATCATATTAATGAACATGCGAAGCATGTTTGCATAATATATAATATATATATATATATATTGTAAAAGCATGCACATATAGAATACTATATTCTACCCGGATTGATTATGGACTTTTATTCTAGTTTGGTTCACTAGAGCCACCAAGTGAACCAAAAGGTCAAACCCTAGGGGTGCAAGAAATAATATTTAAATATAACTATTACATTTAAACCGGGCTCCATTACAAACGGATCTTCATGCGCTTCTTGTCCTTGATCTCCAATTCTTCAAAATAATTCTAACTATTCCTATTACAAAACTATTTAAAATAAATAGAAACCTTGATCGTGATCAAGGGAAGTACATAGGAGAGAGATAGAATTTACATTAAGAAAAATTAGAGAAGACGAGGCATGCAGAACCCCATTTAATAAAACTCATACATTCATGCATCCAACTAAAATAAAATCCAATCGCATTAGTCAATAGTCCATAATCAATCCCATTAATTATCATACACATAATCATATGCATCAATAAATAACATTCATCTCATGAATAATAAACATTTAATATATATATTGATATCATTTAAAGGGCAACTTTAGTTAGTATAAAATCTAATTTTGAATTAAAATAAACTCCTTTATTTTAATCAAAATTTAAATCAAAATAAAACTATTTTATTTTAATTTATCCAATTTTGAATAAAATAAACTATTTTATTTTAATCAAAATCTTTAATCAAAATAAACTCCTTTATTTTAATTAATTATGGAATCCAATTCCATGTAAAAAAAAATTTATTAAAGGAAACACGAATTTTCTTTTTCTATTCACAAATAAACACTTTTATTTTGAATAATATGAAATCTTATTTCATATCTAAATAAACTCCTTTATTTAAGAAAATTAGGATTCTCTTTTCTATTCACAAATAAACTCTTTTATTTTGAATAATATGAAATCTAATTTCATATCAAAATAAAATCCTTTATTTAAGGAAAAATAGAATCCAATTTTAACTCCAATTAGTTATCATGGAATCCAATTCCAACTCTAATTAGTTAGCATGAAATCTAATTTTAAAATTAAAATAAACTCTTTTATTTTAATATTAAAATAAACTTTTATTTTAAGATTAAAATGAACTTTTATTTTAATTATAAAATTATTATATATATAAATATATATTACGTTAATATATATTATATATACAATCGCTTCCTTTATTGAATAATCAAAATGATTCATTCACGTGGCTATGTAATGATTCATTTAAATTTTCTTTATATATATTTTGATATCCGGAACAAACATCTTGTTATAGGATTAAAAATAATATATATATATCAAGTAAAGAACGCATGAAGCAACATGAATACCATTACCAAAGAAACCATATTGAATCATCAGGATAGAAACCAAATAAATTTGATTTTCAAAAACAACTTCATTGAATCATTTTTTTTTTTTTTAATAAATTTTATACAATAAAATTATGCCCAATTAAATTTTTCTTAAACACATATCAACATACATATCAAATTAAAATAATTAATAATTTGCATAAAGGTTTGGCTCTGATGCCACTGTTAGGTTTGTAATATTCAAGAACGCAATCAAATTGCAAAAATAAGTTTAAAACGTGAAAAATCGAGTTTTAAAATTTTACAAACCATAAACCGGATCACCCTTTATGCACAATTATTAATTAAACGAAAAAGATAAAGAATAAAATCATACCCTTGAAGATCGAGCTTCCTCGTGTACAAGTTCACCTCCAAATCGTTTCGCGCTCAACTTGAATTCACCGGGTTTGGTTCCTTCCTTTGATCAACGTTAGCCACCCAAGTGTTTGGCCTCTAGAGGTGATCCACCAAGGAAGAAGAAGGATTCAAGAAGATGGGTGGTTGGCTAAACCCTAGTTTTTCTATCTCTATAGAAAAGAGCGTACTCTCCAAACCATCGAATTATATCGTCGTCTTGATATACGATATAAGACTCTTCTTATAAAGATATCAAGTAACCCTGTTAAAATTAAGGTATTATCTAATTAAACCCTTTTAATTAAAGGGCTCCCCTAATCTTATTAGGGATAATTAATTAAACTCCTTTAACTAATTTTCCTTCCTAATCCAATTAGGAATAAATGAGAGTACTTATATTAAATTAATTCCTAAACTCTTTTAGAAATTAAAATAATAATAATAATTGTAATAATATTAATAAGACTCCTCTTATTAATTTATATTTAATATTTCTAAAATATTAAATAATAATATTAAGCTATTTAATTTATTCTATCATCATAGATTAAATTAAATATACATAATATATTATTACGATTATGCCATTAACTTCTTAAATAATTATTCTTCCTTTTATGGTGTGACCCTTTAGGTTCTCCATATTAAACCGATTGTGAATAAATCAATTAGAACAATTCTAATCTTATTTAAATAAATAAATTAAACAATTAATTTATTTAAATAAATAATATTTATTCTACAATAGGGATAAGCCTCTCTAGCGATCAACGACTTTCCAGATAATATAGATTTCAACATTAATCATAAAAGAACCTTTGAGTAAATAGTTACTATACAATTCAATCCTTCCACCATACAATGTCCCAATTAAATATAAGACATGAAATTACTGTCAAGTCTTATTTTATTTAATTATATGTATTTCGACTCTTAAATGCACAACTCCAAATAATGCAAATTAGAAACTCCTTTCTAATTTCATTCTGCCTTGGCCAAGGACTACTGGGTTGTCATTTATCGAATCACATAGAACATTTCTCTTCTTTTATTAGAAGTGGTAGATTCTTTATTGATCATATATTATCTCCATGTACAACTTGTTATACCCAAGCATACCCTTTGATATACCCTAAGGGTCTTAAGGAATAAGTCAAAGTATAACTCATCATACACAAGATACTATAATGATCTCAAGTCTAAGGATTACTTGTACTACTATCACTACAAGAATTCCTATTGACAGACAAGTAAAACTCCATTAGGTATTCCTTAGCGAGCCACGTTCAGTGAACTTATTCTCTAATAAGCACCTACATACTTGCTTTAGTGTCTCCACACAAATGATCATGAGATCAATCATCCTCATCCAATGAGCAAGCAACGTATGTACCAATCTATCCGGATTCACTAATCCCCAATTTAGTAATCCAATGATTGGGAACTATTTTAGTTTTAAGCTTTCTAAGAATTTAGATCTCATTAGAATGATCATCATCATTATTCTAAAAGCATTGCTTAAAACTATGGGTTTATCACATATTATAAAACAGCATCATGTAGATAATTAAAAGCCTTTAATAAATTAATTCTTTTTATTAATAAATGAATAAGATTGTTACAAAGTATATGCTTTATCATCAAACATGATTGGCTTGTATGCATACTACTTTCAGGATGTTGTATGGGAGGTAGCTCATCCGATACTTCTCCAACGTAGTTCCCATAGGCAGGGGCCTTGTGCAGGGAAATTGTGATGCTCGGCAAGTGTTCCTTGTCAGGTATGTGAATCAAGGAGACCAAAGTTGCTAACGCATCTGCAAAATCATTCCTGTTACGAGGAATGCGTAGAAATGAGATTTCTTCAAACTCCGAAACCATCTATAAAACTTGCCGATGGTAAGGCAGTAAATGTAGCTCTTTGGTTTGATAGATTCCCGTGGATTGTCTGATTACCAACTCTGAATTCCCAAAGACAATTAACCGTCTGATGCCCATTGAACTGGCAAGTGTTAGCCCCATGAGAAAACCTTCATACTCAGTTGTATTGTTGGTGCTGACTGTAATGACCCAAAAATTTAAATAATTTAATTCTCGACTTTGATCGTTAATAACACGTCTAACTTCTAATTTTTACATCATTATTCGACGTTAAACTTAATAAGATGCGGAATAATTTAAACTTTTCTATCTTCTTACTTTAATTCCCTGAATCAAAACCTTTATCATCTACATGTCTTTGAATCATATATAATCCATGATTCACTTTATCGAGTTATATATATATATATATATATATATATATATATATTTATATATCAAATCGATATCTTTTATACATCAGACAACTCAAACTATAACTTTACAACTCAACATAAAATATATATCATAAAACATTGAGTACATCTCATGAACCCTAATCATGGTTTAAAGGAATACAAACTTTAGCTAAAATAATAATCTTTGTGTATTACATTTGATTCATGTCTTTCAAGTACCACATAACTTTACCTTGAATCTTGAACCTGCAAAAATGGTTATTTGCAAGGTTGAGCTCGACAGCTCAGCAAAATCTAACAGTTTTCATGCATCACGTAGCACATAATAACATGTTCAACATACAACATACATGCTACAGTTCATATAACAAGTATAAAGATTGAGTCCTTACTCAATCGGCATGCTTTAATTAATCAACATAGTCATAAATTGACTTTAACATTTCATACTTTCAACATATATATAACACATTATGCTCTTTGCAATAAAGATTTAAAACATTTAATCATCAAGTTCACATAGCAAATAGGAACTGAAAGACTTGCCTTTACTGGCGTTTTACCAACACGCTAATACTTCGCGTCCTTGCACAACCTACACTGTATGTGAGATTGATAATAAATAAAATCAATACTCAATCTCATGGTCAAATTTATTCTAAGACCTTACTTTATCTTATTATCCTTTATAATGTCTTTATAGACATCTAACTATTTCATATGCAACTCGGTTTTATTTTCATTTTCATCACCACACATGCTAGACTATCACACTTGTAGTTTAATGTGCGTATATCACACCATTTTATTATACCACTTTGGTTTCAAAAATGCATATTCAACACATTGTTTACATGTTTAATTTTCCTTCAAAAATCAAAAATTGCCCTTTTCGATTTCTTTCCATTATTTTTCTTGTATTATCATCTTTTCATACTCATATATCCAATATTTGCCATTAGTTAGACACTTTGTATACCAAAGTTTAGAAACACTATTACTCTTAGGCATTTTATCGAGCACGTTATGTGCACACATTAACTTATCTCAACTCTTGATCTTAAATGATTAATTATGCATAGAATATGATAACACATATCTATACTCATTACATCTGTCAAAACATATTTTTATCATCAAAATATATCATCACCCAAAATCTTAATTCAAACAGAATTATAAAACTCATCTTCACAATTTTTTTAACAAAATGTAGTTTTCGTTTTTAACGTAACTCTTTCGTTACATGTCTGTTTTTGTTCCTTCTTATATAGAATTAACCCTTACTCAGTGTACTACAACCTCATCTAGGCCATAAAGTCAGACCTTTATCCATCTAAACCAGATTCTGTAATTCATCAACTAGTCTAGAAAATTTCATTTTCTGGACATCCTTACTAAACAAGTTATTCTGGACATGATCCGGTCCATAAAATGGCTCCATCTCGCGAGTCTGACTAGTAAACTTCCATATCTACAACGTATCAGTTTAAAGTTTCTTCAGATTCAAAACACATGAATTTATATGAATTGTTCAAAGTCGTAAACCGTATATGCTTTTGATTTTCGGCGAGATTATTTTCCCTTCGGACCAGCCTTACTAAAACAGACATTGCAAGAAATCTACAAAGAGTTTTCATGTGATTCCACTTTCAAAATATAGCTTACTTCCATATCTTCAATTTTATATAAGGCTCACTTTGTAACTCAATATACCCAAAGAGGTATGAATTTCACAAGATCCGTCCACAATTACTCAAAACCTACGAATTTTATTCTTCAAATTTTCTTTCCATTTCATTTTCTTTCTTCAATCCTCTTGTTTGATTCTTGATAATCCATGATTAAACCAATACAAACAAGATTAAGCATGATATACTACCCTAGAACATAAATCTACCCAAAAAAATCAAAGATTAAATAAGAGTTTAGAAGTTACCTTCTTCTAGCTTTTTTTTTTCTTCTTCTTATTCTTCTAGCTCATCTCAATTCCTCTATTTCTCTCTATCTCTCTCTATTTCTCTCTTCCACCAAGACTCTTGCTATAAAAAACTCTAGGATTTCTTCTTGTGTAACTCCTCATCTGGGTAATAGTTATGTTAATAATTAATATAATAGTAACCCCCACTAATAACATAAGGCTTATGTTACAAAACTCTTACATGTATGACCAATATCACATTAAGCCATCTTAGTATCATAACCTCACTTTTCCATCATTAGTTAAACAATCCAATGGTTTGGCTGTTCATTAGATACTATTATTACTTTACTATGACATATAACATATTTCTAATGTCTCACTTAAATAATTTAAAATTATTTTATTAGTACAATTAATTAAACTTTAATAATAAAATGCACATCAATTATAAAATTATCTATCCAATTATAACGCTTAATTAAATTAAGCCATAACAACCAACATCAAATATTTATTATTCAATAAATAAATCAACTAAAATATTTATCTAACTGAAATAAATATTTTAATTAATTTAAAAAATCATATTCGTTATATTTTTCCCTCCTTATTAGGATTCCGTCATCGGAATCACTGAAATCTTCCTTACCTAGTTTTCATCTCGTCTCTTTTATAAGTATATTGTAGAACAACTTCAACGCATTAACTTAACATAAGTTCTATATTTTTTGTTCCTCTCAACAATTCTTGAAAGTTTTTATTTTATAACATTCACTTAAACTCAATTATATTTTGAGTATTAAATATTCTTTAACTCATTCATTTCCTTCTCTAAGGATCGTTATCATAAACACTCAGGATATTACATTCACCCATTCTTCTAAGAATTTCATCCTCGAATTTTTTATTTATTAATCTTCATTCAGTCAATCTATCAAAATAAATTTTATGTTAATACTTTATTCATTCATTAGGTTCTACAACCAAATTCTTTCTCTAAGGATCTTTCTAAGATCATCATATTTCTCACCTCTTCATCTTCTAAGAGTTTCACATTTCTATTCTTTTCTTGAATTTCATTTCTTTCTTGAAATTATTAAGTTTTTCTTAATTTTGTCATCCTCTCCACTTTCACCTTTCAGAATAATAAGAATCTTCCACAATTGCTCAATAATTGGAAAATGGTATGAATAACAAGAATTTAAAAGATTCCAAATCATGATGAGGGGTCACAAGACCGTGAACTCTATTCTTGGTTTACTAGTGCTTTAACTAAATCCTTCACACTGCAAACCAAAGTGTTTATCAATCACAAAGACTGAAAATACCCTCCTCACGTACACTAGGTGGCCAGCCTATTGTACCACTACGTTGGGCCGCAACGTAGTGTTTTGTAATGACTATATGCGTTACGCTCAGAACCATTGTCCCTGAAAACATGTCCCCTTATAGGGTTGTTCACCTCAGCTTTTCAACATCTGAATCCGCACCAAAACAATTTGGTTTGTCATAACTTTTCAATGAACGTTTGAATTTCATGAACATCTTTCAATAATCATCTAGCTGAATCAAATAGCATAGACTTCTACAACAATTCGGACATCAATCAAAATATACATATACTTATATATATATATATATATATATTCCCATATCTTAAATAAATCTCAAAAATCTTTTTATGACGTCATGATACCGCACTGTATTTACAGTCCGTTTGAGGATTCTGTCATTTTGTGAATTTTTCATACTACATCATACCATAGTGGGCTGACGATCCTTAGATCACATCCAACACTAATAAATTCTGCATTGATAACTCCATCGTTTTTATCATCTTTGCTCCAGGTTCTATGATGCATTAATGATATAAAATACATTTTGATATTTTCAAATCATTTTCGTCTAACCGAAACAATTAGCATAGACTATTCTTTAAACAGTTTAAAAATATTTGAAAATCAATTTTAGTGATATCATATCTCAACAAGTAACAATGTGTCAATATCCCGAAGTCCACACATACACATTTGTCACCATGCGTTGAGAGTAAAAATTCAATTTAAAAAGGTACACAGTGCAAATTTAGCCTTATGTCAAAAATTTGAAGTCTAGCATAGCTAAAAGATTTGGAAAAACTTATGTCTCCACTTTCTATACTATATTGCTTAATAATTCTATCTATTCCCATAATCCTCAATTCTTCATTCATAAATTATTTATACCCCAGTTCATACAACTTACCACACATTGGAAGTTCAGGACTTGCCACAATAATATGAGTTTAAGAACTTATCCTAGTCAGACCATAGGCGTCCATTTGCTGGGGGTTCAAAACATACCATATTATTATGAGTCACGAACTTACCATATGCATTAGTTTTAAGAACCGCGCCTAATCCTAATAATATATGTCTAATCTTAATAGTTTTTAACTATTAAACATACACATGAGAAAAGAGTCACATTTTCACCACATATACATTGATAGCGCGACACCTGTTAGGTTTGTAATATTCATGTGCGCAATCAAATTGCAAAAATAAGCGGAAGCGAGATAAAATCAGAGCTTAAAAAAATTTACAAACCATAAACCCGGATCACCCTTTATGCACAATTATTAATTAAACGAAAAGATAAAGAATAAAATCATACCCTTGAAGATCGAGCTTCCTCAGGTACAAGTTCACCTCCAATCTTTTTTCGCTCAACTTGAATCCACCGGGTTTGGTTCCTTCCTTTGATCAACGTTAGCCACCCATGTGTTTGGCCTCTAGAGGTGATCCACCAAGAAAAATAAAGATTCAAGAAGAAGGGGTATTGGCTCAAACCCTAATTTTCTATCTCTATAGAAAAAGGGCGTACTCTCCAACAAATTGGAATTATGCCGTATGTTGTAAAAGTCAACCACTACCTCACCCATAATAAGACTCCTCTTATTTATAGATGTCGGCAACCCACCTTAACAATTAAGGAATTGGGATTTATTTAATTAATTAAATTCTTTTAATTAATTAAGCTCCCTAATCTTATTAGGGACAATTAATTAAACTCTTTTAACTAATTTTCCTTCCTAATCCTATTAGGAATAAATGAGAGTACTTATATTAAATTAATTCCTAAACTCTTTTAGAAATTAAAATAATAATAATTGTAATAATATTAATAAGACTCCTCTTATTAATTTATATTTAATATTTCTAAAATATTAAATAATAATATTAAGCTATTTAATTTATTCTATCACCATAGATTAAATTAAATATACTTAACATATTATTACGATTATGCCATTAACTTCTTAAATAATTATTCTTCCTTTTATGGTGTGACCCTTTAGGTTCTCCATATTAAACAGGTTGTAAATAAATCAATTAGAACAATTCTAATCTTATTTAAATAAATAAATTAAACAATTAATTTATTTAAATAAATAATATTTATTCTACAATAGGATAAGCCTCTCAATGCGATCAACGACTTTCCGGATAATATAGATTTCAACATTAATCATTAAAGAACCTTTGAGTAAATAGTTACTGTACAATTCAATCCTTCCACCATACAATGTCCCAATTAAATATAAGACATGGAATTATCGTCAAGTCTTATTTTATTTAATTATTTGTATTTCGATCCTTAAATACAATAACTCAAATAATGCAAATTAGAAACTCCTTTCTAATTTCATTCCGCTTTTGCCAAGGACTCTTTGGGTTGTCATTTATCGAATCACATAGGACATTTCTCTTCTTTTATTAGAAGTGGTAGATTCTTTATTGATCATACATTATCTCCATGTACAACTTATTATACCCAAGCATACCCTTTGATATACCCTAAGGGTCTTAAGGAATAAGTCAAAGTATAATTCATCATACACAAGATACTATGATGATCTCAAGTCCAAGGATCACTTGTACTACTATCACTACAGGAATTCCTATTGACAGGCAAATAAAACTCCATTAGGTATTCCTTAGCGAGCCCACGTTCGATGAACTTATTCTCTAATAAGCACCTACATACTTGATTTAGTGTCTCCACACAAATGATCATGAGATCAATCATCCTCATCCAATGAGCAAGTTAACATATGTACCAATCTATTCGGATTCACTAATCCCCAATTTAGTAATCCAATGATTGGGAACTATTTTAGTTTTAAGCTTTCTAAGAATTTAGATCTCATTAGAATGATCATCATCATTATTCTAAAAGCATTGCTTAAAACTATGGGTTTATCACATATTTTAAAACAGCATCATGTAGATAATTAAAGCCTTTAATAAATTAATACTTTTTATTAATAAATGAATAAGATTGTTACAAAGTATATGCTTTATCATCAAACATGATTGGCTTGTGTGCATACTACTTTCAATCTCTCACTTGCACTAAAGTCAATCGTCATGGTATCTTATACTCTTCTTCTCTAAGTGACGATTATCCTACTGTTGGATAAGCTTTAGTTAATGGATATGTAATGTTGTTCATGAGATTTCACTATCTCTATAGTGATTTCCCATCTTTCAATGATTCTAATAATCAAATGAAAGTGCCACAACACATGTTTAGATCCAAGATGAGACTTAGGAACTATTCCTAGTTCTGTAATGAACTTTTAATCCAAACAATCAACTTGCAGCTTCATTTAACTATATACTTTTTCTTTATCACTAAACCAACAACTCTTTGCTGTTTGGAACCTTTCCAATTCACTGCACCACTGTTCAAGATAACGCTTTACCTTAAAGTGGATTTTTCTGTCATCTTAGTCCGTCGAAAAACTTGAGTCTGTTAAGCCCTCTAGTTTTAATTTAGACCCACCATGAATATGATCACATCCTTAGTGCTTGGGTTAAGCACTTTATGATGTTTTCACCGACTCATAGTGAACTTCTCCATAATATGACCGATCAACATCGGTCTCAGATATTTCATTGCATACATGATTGTCACTCATGCGATCACTCTTCTTTTAATAGTTTGTGGGGACTATTAAGAGAGATACACCCATGGCTCATCAACATGAAACATCTCTTGGAGCTTGCCATGCTAAACGACTTTAGCATCAAATGAATATACGTTCCTTGGGTTAAGTTGAGCATCCTCTTAAATCTATCTATATAGATTTATATCCCCAATTAAGATACTCTTCCAAATCATTCATGGAGGAATGTTTAGACAACTTTATCTTTATCGATGATTGTAGCATTGGTATGTCATTCCTTATCCGTAGTATATCAACATATAGTACTAGGAATGTCACGATGCTCCCAACCGACCTTTTGTACACACTAGGTTCATTCTTATTTTATTTTTTATTTTTTGATAAAATCAAACTCTTTTGATTGCCTCATCAAAACGAATGTTCCATATTTGAGAAACTTGCTTCAATCCATTTCTCTGAGTGTTTACAACACTTACCTCATCGTATGTAACTAGATCATCATCTTCTATGATGTGTACCTCATCATCATCATCTATGATGAATCCATACTTCCTGGTATCTTGATGACTATTCCGTAATTACGATTGGTTGTGGTATAATAGGTCTATCTACTGGGTTCCTCTTATTTGATTTATAGTGTTTTGTGGTTCTTGAACTCTTCAAGATCTATTATCCTCCCACTAGCCCCTTCAATGATAAACACCTTTATCTAGAAGAAGGCGTGTTTCACAACAAACACCTTTTGCTAAGTAGGATTATAGAACACATACCCTAAACTTACTTTAGGATGTCCCACAAATCGACACTTATAAAATCTTGTCCCAAGCTTATCCTTTGAAACCTTTTCACATAAGTTGGACAACCCCTTATCTTAACATACCTAAGATTAGGAATCCTCCCTGTCCATAACTTTTATGGAATCTTGGGGCCGGATTTTGAGGTTACCATTTTCGTAGATATGCAGCCATTTCTAGGACATTATCCCAGAAGGATACTAGAATGTCGGTAAAATCATTATGGACCGCACCATGTCCAATAAGGTACAATTTTTCCTTTCAGATACATCAATCAATTATTACGTATCAGGAGGCGTCCATTATGAGAAAACCATTTGAGATGATCTAGAAACTTATTGCACAAGTATTTATTCCTTGATCTAATCAAAGAATCTTAATACATTGCCAATTTGTTTCACTTCTGAATTCTTTGAACCTTTCAAATAATTCACACTTGTATTTCAACAAATACATTTATTCAACTCTTTGAATGATCATCTCCTTTTCTTATATTATTTTGTTCAATTTATAAAATAAAATAATTTTCCATGTAAGTCAGTATACAAAATCTATTATAATATTTCAGTTCTATACAAAACATTATTATTATAAATAGAACAACAATTGTTCTTAATTATAATACCATCGATTTTATTGTCCAACAATAAAATGGAAATAATATTTTTAACAAGAACTGGAATACAATAACAACTTATTGACTTAATAGATTTGCCCGTAGGCATTGCTAGACTATAAGTTTCTATGGCTAATGTGGCAACCTTTGTTACATTTCCCGCACATAGGATTACTTATATTTGTTTAGCTTTCTACTTCTGCTTGGTCCCTTCATAAATCTATATTTATGATAACCAAAGTCGGTATCCAATACCAAGTAGAACCTTGACTTAAAGAAAAATTATTTTAAATCATGAGCAAATTTGTATTTGTAACCAAAACTTCACTAAGCTTCTTTGGTTAGCCTCTGCAAGATGCTTCTCGCAGTTTCTTTCCAGTGTCCAGGCTTATTGCAGTGGAAGCAAACTCCTTTGCTATCCGTATCAGTTTTGTTCTTATTATCCTTTGTTTACGCCTTTCTGTATACCTTCGTTGAATCGTTCTTCTTTTTAGAAGATCCTTTGGCCCCTACCAGTAAGACATGGTCTTTCTTAGTTGGAAAGTGACTCTCAACATTTTTCAACATGTTAAGCAAATCAGCAAAGCTGATATCTAGCTTGTTCATATGAAAAATTCACAACAATTGTGAAAAGAGTCCGGGAGTGAGTGCAAGATCAAATCTTAGCTCAACTCTCCATCCATGACAAAACCAGTTGTCCTAATTGATCAATCAAATTGATTATGTTAAGGACTTTTATCTGTACTGTAGTGTCATCAGTCATTCTAGATCGGAAGAGCTCCTTAGATATCTGATATCTATTAGTCCTACTTTCCTCACCACCAACTACTTGATGTGCGGGAATATAGTAGAGAGCATCCATAGTTTCATCTTGCCGACGTCAAGCTCGTTATTCATGGATGCGAGCATGATGCATCGAGAATAACTGTGCATCATCTTACCACTTTTTAAAAGTAGTAATCTCTTCCTCAGAGGCATTATCGCAACCATTGCGAGGATAGGCGTATAAGGACATATGATAGCTTTTCAAACCATGAGAACTATTCTCAAATTCCTTAACCAAATCCGCTTAATTCTATTAGGTTAATTTAGCATCTAATATGCTTCGCAAAGATGATAGTAATTTTAGACATTGTAAAATTTCGTAAATGAATTTGTAATTAACAACATTTTAACATACATTCTTTTATTAATTACCAAAATAAATTAGGTCTTGTTTTAAATTGGTATCTCCCACTATTTTCTTCAAACTATATTACCCTCACATATATAGTTCGGCAAAATCTAATTAAAGATTTGCTAATGAGAATAAGGATCACATTTCAAATGTATATAGCCTTGTGGTGACACAACAAACTATATATAAATAAATAGGTAGACAACTTTTGTCAATTACATCAACTATGTAACTCCTTGTATTTTGCCTCTCAGATTATTTTGATCAAGTGGTGGCACATCCGAATCAAAATTATCCAAGTTAAGTCCGACCTAGCACTCCATATATTCAAAAAAGAAAAATATCATCCTTGTGGTGACACAACAAAATAATATTGTTCAATTTTCTTTATAAGCATCAAATGTGATAAATTAACATCTTAAATACTTAATACTTGCCTTGTGGTGACACAACAAACTCATATTAAATATTTAATACTCTATTAATTTTATCATGCTAGAAGGCGACGTTCGATATTCCAAATATCTTTGAACGCTTAGGACTTAATATAAAATTTTGAGGGGTTTGTTATTAATTTGTCTCATCTTGTTTAGCGCGCATGCACATATATATATAAAATACGCGTCATATTAATGAACATGCGAAGCATGTTTGCATAATATAATATATAATATATATATATATATATATATAGTATAAGCATGCACATATAGAATACTATATTCTACTCGGATTGATTATGGACTTTTATTCTAGTTTGGTTCACTAGAGCCATCAAGTGAACCAAAAGGTCAAACCCTAGGGGTGCAAGAAATAATATTTAAATATAACTATTACATTTAAACTCGGGCTCCATTACAAACGGGTCTTCAAGCGCTCCTTGCTCCTTGATCTCCAATTTTTCAAAAATTAATTCTAACTATTCCTATTACATAACTATTTAAAATAAATAGAAACCTTGATCAGCAGTCAAGGGGAAGTACATAGGAGGGGAATAGAATTTACATTAAGAAAAATTAGAGAAGACGAGGTACGCAGACCCCATTTAATAAAACCCATACATTTATGCATCCAACTAAAATAAAAGCCAATCGCATTGGTCAATAGTCCATAATCAATCCCATTTATTATCATACACATCATCATATGCATCAATAAATAACATTCATCTTATGAATAATAAACATTTAATATATATATTGATATCATTTAATGGGCAAATTTAGTTAGTATAAAATCTATTTTTGAATCAAAATAAACTCCTTTATTTTAATCTAAATTTAAATCAAAATAAAACTATTTTATTTTAATTTATCTAATTTTGAATAAAATAAACTATTTTATTTTAATCAAAATTTTTAATCAAAATAAACTCCTTTATTTTAATTAATTATGGAATCCAATTCCATGTAAAAAAAAAAATTATTAAAGGAAACACGGATTATTTTCCTATTCACAAATAAACTCCTTTATTTTGAATAATATGAAATCTTATTTCATATTTAAATAAACTCCTTTATTTAAGGAAATACGGATTATCTTTCCCATTCACAAATAAACTCTTTTATTTTGAATAATATGAAATCTTATTTCATATTTAAATAAACTCCTTTATTTAAGGAAATACGGATTCTCTTTCCTATTCACAAATAAACTCTTTTATTTTGAATAATATGAAATCTAATTTCATATCTAAATAAACTCCTTTATTTAAGGAAAAATAGAATCCAATTTCAACTCCAATTAGTTAGCATGGAATCCAATTCCAACTCTAATTAGTTAGCATGAAATTTAATTTCAAAATTAAAATAAACTTTATATTTTAATATTAAAATAAACTTTTTATTTTAAAATTAAAATAAACTTTTATTTTAATTATAAAATAATTAATATATATATATTATATTAACCGTATAATATATGTATATATATAATATCCGTATATAATAAATATATATATATAATATCCGTATATATATATATAATACACCAAGTTGCTAACTTTTTCAATGCATGTTCCTTCATGATTCACGTGCTCAGCATCTTTGTTAACATGCTTCAGGAAAACATATATCACATGCTTTTGATTTCCGCTGCCATTTTTTTTTTTTTTTTTTATTGCCGTACGTAAGCATACTTGTCATTTCATATATGACTTCCTTAGATTTTAATCACCACGTTCATAACTTTATAAAAAAAAAAAACGCGGCAGGATGCTTAATCATGTTAAGTAACATTAATCAGTGAATCGAAAAAAAAAAAAAAAGATTGCCGTTTTTTTTTTTTTTTTTTTTAATAAATTTTATCAACAAAATTATGCCCAATTAAATTATTCTAAATACATATCAATATATATATCAAATCGAACAATTAATAATTCGTGATAAAGGTTTGCTCTCGATGCCATCGTTAGGTTTGTAATATTCATATATGCAATCAAATTGCAAAAATGTTTAAGCGAGATAAAATCGAGTTTAAAAAATTTACAAACCATAAACCCGGATCACCCTTTATGCACAATTATTAATTAAACGAAAAGATAAAGAATAAAATCATACCATTGAAGATCGAGCTTCCTCAGGTACAAGTTCACCTCCAATCCTTTTCGCGTTCAACTTGAATCCACCGGGTTTGGTTCCTTCCTTTGATCAACGTTAGCCACCCATGTGTTTGGCCTCTAGAGGTGATCCACCAAGAAAAATAAAGATTCAAGAAGAAGGGGTATTGGCTCAAACCCTAATTTTCTATCTCTATAGAAAAAGGGCGTACTCTCCAACAAATTGGAATTATGTCGTATGTTGTAAAAGTCAACCACTACCTCACCCATAATAAGACTCCTCTTATTTATAGATGTGGGCAACCCACCTTAACAATTAAGGAATTGGGATTTATTTAATTAATTAAATTCTTTTAATTAATTAAGCTCCCTAATCTTATTAGGGACAATTAATTAAACTCTTTTAACTAATTATTCTTCCTAATCCTATTAGGAATAAATGAGAGTACTTATATTAAATTAATTCCTAAACTCTTTTAGAAATTAAAATAATAATAATTGTAATAATATTAATAAGACTCCTCTTATTAATTTATATTTAATATTTCTAAAATATTAAATAATAATATTAAGCTATTTAATTTATTCTATCACCATAGATTAAATTAAATATACTTAATATATTATTACGATTATGCCATTAACTTCTTAAATAATTATTCTTCCTTTTATGGTGTGTGACCCTTTAGGTTCTCCATATTAAACCGGTTGTAAATAAATCAATTAGAACAATTCTAATCTTATTTAAATAAATAAATTAAACAATTAATTTATTTAAATAAATAATATTTATTCTACAATAGGGATAAGCCTCCCCAAGCGATCAACGACTTTCCAGATAATATAGATTTCAACATTAATCATTAAAGAACCTTTGAGTAAATAGTTACCGCATGCAATTCAATCCTTCCACCATACAATGTCCCAATTAAATATAAGACATGGAATTACTTTGTCAAGTCTAATTTTATTTAATTATATGTATTTCGATCCTTAAATGCACAACTCCAAATAATGCAAATTAGAAACTCCTTTCTAATTTCATTTCGCCTTGCCAAGGACTCATCTGGGTTGTCATTTATCGAATCACATAGGACATTTCTCTTCTTTTATTAGAAGTGGTAGATTCTTTATTGATCATACATTATCTCCATGTACAACTTATTATACCCAAGCATACCCTTTGATATACCCTAAGGGTCTTAAGGAATAAGTCAAAGTATAATTCATCATACACAAGATACTATGATGATCTCAAGTCCAAGGATCACTTCAGACTACTATCACTACATAGAATTCCTATTGACAGCAAGTAAAACTCCATTAGGTATTCCTTAGCGAGCCACGTTCGGTGAACTTATTCTCTAATAAGCACCTACATACTTGATTTAGTGTCTCCACACAAATGATCATGAGATCAATCATCCTCATCCAATGAAAGCAAGTTAATATATGTACCAATCTATTCGGATTCACTAATCCCTAATTTAGTAATCCAATGATTGGGAACTATTTTAGTTTTAAGCTTTCTAAGAATTTAGATCTCATTAGAATGATCATCATCATTATTCTAAAAGCATTGCTTAAAACTATGGGTTTATCACATATTTTAAAACAGCATCATGTAGATAATTAAAAGCCTTTAATAAATTAATACTTTTTATTAATAAATGAATAAGATTGTTACAAAGTATATGCTTTATCATCAAACATGATTGGCTTGTGTGCATACTACTTTCAACACCAACATTCCAATGATTATCAATATGATAAACTGAGTGCAAGCACAAAACCCTCGCTGATACAAAGATTTGTACAACTCAGCCATCACATGAGTCCTAAATTGAAATCCCACCTAACTCTATCTTACTCTTAACTTTCTCTTTGCTCTATACGAATTCCTCGTATCACATCATCTATAACTCCTTGTGAGTTATCTCGTACTATTTTATAGTACTCCATCTTCATAGCATTAAGCTATAATAATTCAAACATTACAGACCATCTTTCTTTTATAACTTAACTGATCACGTCGTGATCTTATTCTATAATCATCTCTCTTAAAATTCTTTTGTTAACTTGTGATCGTTTTGTTTTATGATCCCCTTTCTTTCCTTTCATTTATGACATTATTCGTTATCTTGGCTACTGGAGTTAGGTAACTCCCATTTCTTATCTACATATTTCTTCAAGATTCTTCTTTGAATCTTCTTGTTTATATAACAATTCTTGCTTTAAGAATTTCCAACTTCATTTACATTGCTCAACATTCCAATCGAGTTTGACATTTTCATCATACGTATTCATTTTCTACACTTGGTATACATCGAGTCTCTAATAGTTTCAATATGGTACGCTGAGTGGTTTCCCACAAACAACTAACAAACTAGGTTTCGAGTTGCTAGTTCGTATATACCTCCTCTCCATGAAGGAATCGTTTAGCCCAGATACCATACATCTACTACTAAAGAGTACAACTGTATCATACTTAACTATAACTTTTATTCTTAACTTCTTTATCATTCTCTTCTTATAGACATTGTCTATATATTATCACCTTACATTCTTATTATTGGAGTTGGGTAACCCCATAACTCTGCCAGATTCTTCTTTGAATCCTCTCACACATGTTTTAATCTCTTCTTTATAAATTTCTTAAATTACTTCTTATTATTCAAACTCTATCTGAGCTTATTCTTTCATTATCTTCATATTCCTTCTCTAAGGTTATAGTCTACGGTACTCCTACCTAAGGTTTATAACCTACAGCTTTGATACCAACTGTAACGACCCCAAAATTTAAATAATTCAATTCTCGACTTTGATCGTTAATAACACGTCTAACTTCTAATTTTTACATCATTATTCGACGTTAAACTTAATAAGATGCGGAATAATTTAAACTTTTCTATCTTCTTACTTTAATTCCCTGAATCAAAACCTTTATCATCTACATGTCTTTGAATCATATATAATCCATGATTCACTTTATCAGAGTTAATATATATATATTTACATATCAAATCGATATCTTTTTACATCAGACAACTCAAACTATAACTTTACAACTCAACATAACATATATATCATAAAACATTGAGTACATCTCATGAACCCTAATCATGGTTTAAAGGAATAAAAACTTTAGCTAAAATAATAATCTTTGTGTATTACATTTGATTCATGTCTTTCAAGTACCACATAACTTTACCTTGAATCTTGAACCTGCAAAAATGGATATTTGCAAGGTTGAGCTCGACAGCTCAGCAAAATCTAACAGTTTTCATGCATCACGTAGCACATAATAACATGCTCAACATACAACATACAGGCTACAGTTCATATAACAAGTATAAAGATTGAGTCCTTACTCAATCGGCATACTTTAATCAATCAACATAGTCATAAATTGACTTTAACATTTCATACTTTTGACATATATATAACACATTATGCTCTTTGCAATAAAGATTTAAAACATTTAATCATCAAGTTCACATAGCAAATAGGAACTAAAAGACTTGCCTTTACCGGCGTTTTACCAACACGCTAATACTTCACGTCCTTGCACAACCTACACTGTATGTGAGATTGATAATAAATAAAATCAATACTCAATCTCATGGTCAAATTTATTCTAAGACCTTACTTTATCTTATTATCCTCTATAATGGCTTTATAGACATCTAACTATTTTATATGCAACTCGGTTTTATTTTCATTTTCATCACCACACATGCTAGACTATCGCACTTGTAGTTTAATGTACATATATCACACCATTTTATTATACCACTTTGGTTTCAAAAATGCATATTCAACACATTGTTTACATGTTTAATTTTCCTTCAAAAATCAAAAATTGCCCTTTTCGATTTCTTTCCATTATTTTTCTTGTATTATCATCTTTTCATACTCATATATCCAATATTTGCCATTAGTTAGACACTTTGTATACCAAAGTTTAGAAACACTATTACTCTTAGGCATTTTATCGAGCACGTTATGTGCACACATTAACTTATCTCAACTCTTGATCTTAAATAATTAATTATGCATAGAATATGATAACACATATCTATACTCATTACATATGTCAAAACATATTTTTAATCATCAAAATATACTATCACCCAAAATCTTAATTCAAACAGAATTATAAAACTCATCTTCACAATTTCTTTAACAAAATGTTGTTTTCGTTTTTAACGTAACTCCTTCATTACAACTCCGTTTTTGTTCCTTCTTATATAGAATTAACCCTAACTCAGTGTACTACAACCTCATCCTGGCCTTAAATTCAGACCTTTATCCATCTAAACTAGATTCTGCAATTCATCAACTAGTCTAGAAAATTTCATTTTCTAGACATCCTTACTAAACAATTTATTTCGAACATGATCTGGTCCATAAAATGGCTCAATCTCGCGATTCTGGCTTTTAACCTTCCATATCTACAACGTTTCAGTTTAAAGTTTCTTCAGATTCAAAACACAGGAATTTATATGAATTGTTCAAAGTCGTAAAGAAAAGAATTGATTTCGATTTTACAAGATTATTTTCCCTTCGTACCAGCCATACTAAAATATACATTGCAAGAAATATACAAAGATTTTTCATGTGATTCCACTCTCAAAATATAGCTTACTTCCATATCTTCGATTTGATATAAGGCTCACTTTCTAACTCAATATACCCAAAGAGGTATGAATTTCACAAGATCTGTCCACAATTACTCAAAACCTACGAATTTTGTTCTTCAAATTTTCTTTCCATTTCATTTTCTTTCTTCAATCCTCTTGTTTGATTCTTGATAATCCATGATTAAACCAATACAAACAAGATTAAGCATGATATACTACCCTAGAACATAAATCTACCCAAAAAAATCAAAGATTAAATAAGAGTTTAGAAGTTACCTTTTTCTAGCTTTTTTTTTTCTTCTTCTTCTTCTTCTTCTTCTAGCTCATCTCAATTCCTCTATTTCTCTTTATCTCTCTCAATTTCTCAATTTCTCTCTTCCACCAAGACTCTTGCTATAAAAAAACTCTAGGATTTCTTCTTGTGTAACTCCTCATTTGGGTAATAGTTATGTTAATAATTAATATAATAGTAACCCCCACTAATAACATAAAGCTTGTGTTACAAAACTCTTACATGCATGACCAATATCACATTAAGCCATCTTAGTAGCATAACCTCACTTTTCCATCATTAGTTAAGCAATCCAATGGTTAGGCTATTCATTAGATACTATTATTACTTTACTATGACATATAACATATTTCTAATGTCACACTTAAATAATTTAAAATTATTTTATTAGTACAATCAATTAAACTTTAATAATAAAATGCACATCAATTATAAAATTATCTATCAAATTATAACGCTTAATTAAATTAAGCCATAACAACCAACATCAAATATTTATTATTCAATAAATAAATCAACTAAAATATTTATCTAACTCAAATAAATATTTTAATTAATTTAAAAAATCACATTCGTTACACTGACAAACTGCAATTTGACGACGACGAGATACTACTCCCCCGTACCGGATACTAGAACTGCTCCAGCTCTAGAACCTTCCATATTAATAGCTCCATCAAAATACATCTTCCATGTTTATCGTATATCGTTCTGATGGTGTTGCTGAACTGTCATTACCCCTTCATCGGGGAAGTATGTTTCCAAGGGTTTGAAGTCCCCTGAAGATGCGGCGACCAGTTGATCCGCAATTCCTTGACCTTTGATGGACTTTTAAGTCACATAGACGATGTTAAATTGTTGTAGGATCAATAACCATTTGGACAGCCGACAATTTAACATGGGTTTGTTAAACACGTCCTTGAGAGGACCCACGCGGGATATGAGATGGGTTGTGTGACCATGGAGGTAATGCTATAACCTCATGGAAGCCCATGCTAAAGCACAATAAGTCTTCTCAATCAGAGTGTACTTGTGTTCATTGCTGCTGAATCTTTTGCTGAGGTAATAGATAGCTCTTTCCTAGCCTCTAACGTCTTTCTGTCCCCGCATGTAGCCCATGACGTTATCACTTATGGAAAGGTACATGAACAGGGGAACATCATCCCTGGGTGGTACCAAAATGGGAGCTTTGACTAGCTGTTCTTTGATTGTAAGGAAGGCTTTCTGGCAATCATCATTCCATTTCATGGAAGAGTTCTTCCTCAACAGCTTGAAGATTGGCTCACAAGTTGCGGTGAGTTGAGAAATGAACCTGCTAATGAAGTTGATTCTTCCCAAAAAATCCCCGTATTTCCTTCTATGTCTGAGGAATGGGTGTTTCTGTAATGGCCTGGATTTTGGTAGGATCCATCTCAATCCCTTTGTGGCTGACTAAGAATCCTAGCAACTTGCCTGATTTAACGCCAAAGGCGCACTTGGATGGATTCAACTTCAAGTTGTACTTACGCAACCTGTTGAATATCTTTCTTAGATGGTCTAAGTGATCTTCCTCCTTCCCGGATTCAACAATGATATCATCCACGTAGATCTCGATCTCTTTGTGCATTAAGTCATGGAAGAGAGCCATCATAGCTCGCTGATAGGTGGCTCCGACATTGATGAGGCCGAATGACAACCGTCTATAGCAAAAGGTTCCCCAAGGCGTGATGAAAGCAATTTTCTCACGATCCTCCTCAGCAACCATGATCTGATGGTACCCCGAAAAGCAATCAGCAAAGGAGTACATGCAGTATTGAGCAGTATTGTCAATGAGAATATGGATAAATGGCACGAGAAAGCTATCTTTAAGGCAAGCTTTGTTCAAGTCCCGGTAATCCACTCAAACTCGCACCTTTCCTCTAGGTTTAGGCACGGGAATGATGTTGGATATCCACTCAGGATATGTGGACACCATGATGATGCCATCTTGAAATTGTTTCACAATTTCTTCTTTTACCTTTAAACTCCACCCAGGTTTCAATCGCCTGAGCTTTTGCTTGACTGGCTTGAATCCCTCTTTTAATGGGACGGCGATGAAGAACAATGTCAGTGGACAAACCCACCATGTCTTCATGAGACCATGCAAACACATCCTGGAATTGGGTTAGTAGCGTAACCATGTCATTCCTTTGGTTTGGGGTAAGGTCTGAACCAATCTAGATTAACTTAGGGCTTTCTAAGGTTCCGAGATTGAAGGAAGTGGTTTGATCAAGGTTGGGTTTGGGTTTGTCTTCGACCCATTCTTGAATTTCTAGAGGCACCTCAATGTCGTAATGTACTTCCATCAAAGTTGGATTCATCTCTACATCAAAGTTACAATCTTTGTGGAGAAGAGGCACCATATCAGCAAGTAGAGGCACATCTAAATTCAGGGTCCTGAAACAAAATATGCTTTCACTTAGTATATATGAAAGGGTTTGATCATACAAAGTGTTAGCATGTCTTCGCAAAAAGACCGCTAATCTTGTCATGTAAAAGTAAGCAATTATGATATCTACAGGGCAGAAAGAGTTCCTGCCCATTTTACCCTTGTCGACCAATGCAAGGAGTGCTGCTCCAATTGGCAAGGGCAAAGTCTGGGTGGGCTGAAGTGATGGAGGGTCTGCCATCATCTTCATTTTCTTGAATGATGGCCATTATGTCTGAGCAATCATCGTCTGGGTGTATCTATTTGTATGTTCGTCGTGAATGATGATGCGTATGCATGACATCATTCTGACGATGTCTTGCTTAATTCTTTGTTTCTCTTCCTCCACTCTGGGATCTGGATCAAAGATTTCTTTCTCCCCTACCGGTATCGGCTTGGGAAATAACATAGCCATTACATTAGCTGGAACCTTTACCGGAGGTTGTGCGGACTCAGACTTCGAATATGAAGATATTCACCATGCGGCTGCGCATGAAGGAGTCTGATGATGCTTATGAGGATTCCTATGACTATAACTGGTAGAATATCCTATTCCAGCTGTCCTAGTTTGACTGGACACTTGAATGGGGTGCTTGATGCCTTGGTGATCTTTACCCAGCCCTTGTCCCGGCTAATGACCCAATGACATCATTTCTTGAGTAGCCGACATTACTTCGGCAGAAATCTTGGATGTGAGGAGTGGCATCCCAATAGTATGGTACTGAGTGTTGCTCACCTCCAAGGCATGAAAATTGACCGGTTCAACATCTGAATTGATGTTGATATATGGTATGTCACTATGTTGAGGACATTCCGGTTCAGCGTTGACCGTGACTAGGCTGTTGTTGATAATGTATTTCAGTTGTTGATGAAGGGTGGAGGGGACTGCCCCGTCCATATGAATCCATGGCCTTCCCAAGAGTAGGTTGTATCCTGAGTCTATCTTGAGTACGTGAAAAGGCACGTAGAATGTATGGGGACCAATTTCGATTGGCAGCTCAATTACTCCGACTGAATTCCGGTGGGCTCCATCAAAAGCTTTGATGACCGTATGGCTTCTCCGGATTCGGTTGAGAGTGACATTCATCTTTACAAAGGTAGCGTATGGACAGATATTTAGACACGAACCTCCATCTATCAAGACTCCAGCTAGCATGTATCCGGAGGACAAAACCGTAATGGGTAACGACTTGCAATGACCAATCCCTTCGGGCGGTATGTCGTCATCAGTGAAGAATATCACATTGTTGTTAAAAATGTGATCAACTAAATGTTGAAATTTTTCCACATCCACTGATGTTGGCAAGTAGGCTTCTTCTAAAACCTTCAGCAAAATCTTCTTGTGATCCTCGAAAGTTAAAACGAAGTCTAGGATTGACATTTGATGTGGAGCTTCTTTTAAGCTTAAAACCACCTTGGCTTCGTTATGACCCATAGTGCGGAGGAACTTTTCAATCTTCTCCATGGGTATTTTCCCCTTTGATTTGATGGTGGACTTCATCACCCGTTTGGGAAGATAAAGTGGATTTTTCTTCGACACTGCAGCAGTTGTATGTGAGGTGGATCCTTCACCTTCTCCATAATTCCATGGAACTTTGTGCAAGCTGACAATAGGATATTGTGCTCTGCCCGGTAAGTTGATTGTCTCTGGAGAGGCCACTTTCAAAGGATTGTTGCTTCCTCTAAGTTGAATTTCTGGTATAGTGAGCGGTTTGCCAGTGTCATCGGCCTCAACAAATATAACTGCTACCAATCCCTTCCACTTAGTAGGACATGTATTCTCACTCTCCCGCTACACGGTATCATCCATCTGCTAATTGCAGGACACCACTATCAATTAGATTCTGAATAAGGTGGCGGAGTGCCCAATATTCTTCTGTGCTGTGACCGCGAGAATGTGAGTGATATTGACATACTCCATCAAAATTGTACAGTCCTGAACGGGATTGATTGGAGGTAGAAGGGAAGTGATCCCTCCTTCATTGATTAGCATCTGAAGGATTTCCTCCATAGGTTGGCCCAGGTATGTAAATTCCCCTCTATTGGCAAAATCTCGACGAGCTTTGGCATTCTCTCTCTTTGTCACTTTGTCCTCTAGCATTTCATTTTCTGAAGGTGACGAGGGAATATTCATGACAAGAGGAAAGAGACTAGCATGCTTCTGGCTGATTAACTGGCGTGTCACTTGATGCTGATAGGTCATCAGTTCTGCCAATTGTTCAATCTGCTTGCATAGAGCTTTCATCTTACGTTTCATCGTAAACTAGAACTTGGCATAATCCCATTTTTCAACATCGTCTTTGACGGCCTGGGATGACTCGCCATTGAGATTAGAAATCTGTCCATTACTCCAATTGATCATGTTGACCTCTTCTTCTTTGTGTTGAGGAAGAGGATTGTCTTGTACGTCAGGTGAATCGGGTTTGGTGACCATGTTCTCACTGATGTCTATCAGGTCCTGGATCTTGTGTTTCAAGGCCCAATAATCCTGAGTATCATGTCCAGGTGCCCCGGCATGATAAACACATTTTTGAGCAGCATTGAAACCCTGTCCATTAGGGCTGGCTGGTGGAAGAAGATGCGTGATTTTCTTCTACGTTGTCAAAAGAGTGAGAATATTCTCGAGTGAATCCCCTAAGGGTGTGAACACCCGAGGGCATTTGACTTCTCCACCTTTTGGCATTGGAGGGTTTGAAGATTATGCTTGAAAGGGAGTGTAATTTCTCCTCTGGATAAGCATATTCTGATTGCCTTTTTGACCCTGTAGTATCAGGGAAGCATTCTCCTCTTTCTTTTTATGGACCCTCCGGGGGTTGTTTTTATAATTTTCAGATTGGATGTGCTCAGCAACAGCTTTAAGGGCAGCTAGGTCTTGAATCTTTCCTGACTTCAATCCCATCTCAGCCATCTCCCAAGTGTTTGACCATTTTAGAAAATGGTTTCTGGATCTTAAGCTAAGACTCTTTCATAGAATGGAGCTTCAGATGTATACATGAAAGTCATGACCATTTCGATTTTTAAATAAAAATATTTATTAAAAATGCGCTTTTTTTTATAATAAAAAAAAATTATGATTAATTTTATTATTAAAAAATAAATTTTTTTTTAAGTCGAGGTTGACTTAAAATGCATTTTTTCTAATAATAAAAAAACTCTTTAAACTATTAATGATTTAAAAATGCAATTTTTTAATCTCTAAAAGCAGCTTTTTTAAAATTTAAAAAATTCAATTTTTATAATAAAAAAATTAACAGATTAAAAAAATTAAGCTGTTAAATTTTTAACAGCTTTTAAAATTAATTAATAGTTAAATTAACTGTTAAATTAAAAAGTTAAAAACTACAGCTTTTAAAATTAATCTATTAAATTAGCTTTTAAAAAATTAAATGTTTTAAAATTAACAGATTTTAAAAAATTAAGCTGTTAAATTTTTAACATTTAATAAAAATGAAAAAATTATTAAAAAATTGCATTTTTTATTAAAAAAACCTGACTTTTAATTATTTTTATTAAAAAAGCGCATTTTTATATTTTTATTAAAAAAGCGCATTTTTTTTTTTTTATTAAAAATCTACGTTTACATTTTTTAATAAAAAAAAAATAATAATTTTATTAAAAAAAATGCGTTTTAATTTTTTTTTAATAAAAAAAGCTGCTTTTAAATTTTTTTATTAAAAATAACTATTTTTATTTATTTATTTTCTTGTTTTTTGGCTAATTTTTATAATTTATATTATACTTTAAAATATTTTTTCCCATTTTTTCATAAAAAATTTCCTCCAAATTCACATTATCACTGCCACGTCGCATACTAACTGCTACATATACTTTTTTTTAAAGATCAGTCAGCTGCCACGTCACATTTCCGTTAAGTCAACCTTTGACTTAACGGTTTTTTAAATTTTTGTTAGTAAAATCGAGTACAGTGAGTTGACTGTAAGAAAAAAAAGTTCAGTTATCCATCTGTAAGTTGACCTATAGTACGATAACTGAAAAATCATTTAACCTGTTTCTTGACCTTGGTAATCTGATACTGGTCAAGAGCCATCTGAGACTGGAAGTTGTATTGAGAGAGGAAGGAATGAGCTAGCTCTTCCTAGCTATGGATATTTGAATTGTCTAATCTGGTATACCATAAACGGGCTTCTCCAGTCAGACTCTTCTAGAACAGCTGCATCATGAGCTTCTCGTGCTCTGCAAAAGATCTGAGTTCTCCAATAAACACCTTCAAATGTGTGTAAGGATCTCCTAACCCATTATATTTTTCGAAGTCAGGAGTCTTAAACTTTTATAGATAATGAACATCAGGGAATATACACAGGTTAACATATGAAACACTCCCGTGGGCCCCAATTCCTTTGATAGCACGAAGGGTTTCTTCCATTTGAAGGACTTTCTTTCTGATGTCACCGGTGTCTAGATCTCCTGCGAGATGGATGGCATCATGAATTTTGTTGGTCGTAATTAGCTGCAGTTCAGGTATTGTAATGACCTGAGTTCCCCCTTGTGTAGAGGATTCAGTATGTACGAGTATCTTTGGACCCTGAGTAGACTGATGTAGTTCTTTAAGCAGAGAATCCAAATTTGTAATTTGTTTGCTTAATCCGTCGAATTCTTTGCGAGAAACTGGATTAAGGTCAGTCTGATCGGATGATGACATAATTGACTGTAGGCTTGCAGCCTTTTTGGATTTTGACCGGGTAGTAGGTCCGATTGTTTCCCTGCAAAAGACTTGCATAGTTTAGTCTTTAAGGAATGTGTGTATAATAACATGTTATGTGATGTGTCCGTTTTATGAATTTTATCCTGCAAAACGGATGTCAGTTGTTTGTAATACAGGATAACATGTTAAATATGTATATATACACATTTCTTCATATTCCTCATTACATGGAGATGAATATGGAATGAAATTACAAGTAATTTAAAATGAGAGAGTATGAAGAGACTTTCCTCCGTGTTGGGTTTATCAGAGGCTGACCTATCTTAGGTTACTCTCACGGCTTTTTGGCATGAAGGTTCCCAAATCATCGCAATTTACTTAACGAGAAATTAATCCAGTCTTTCAACTGGAGCGAATTTGGGTGGTGCCTTTCCTGAGCCTCGTGGGAATTAGTCTTCCTACGAGTCCAATAATCAAACACCGACATGATAGCTTCCTGGTGGAGGGACCACACAACATACATTCACATACAACGCGTCTCACCGTATAGAAAATGATGACATGTGCGAAGCACTAATATCATAAGAAGATATGGTGCGAAGCACTAAGTGAAATAAAGGTATGCATTCGTACACATTCATCATAAATGTAAATGCAACATCCACACACAAGCAGATAATAGTTTTGAAAAGATTTTAATAGCGGCTTAAGTCCTCTTACTAGAGTCCCCAGCAGAGTCGCCACATGTCGACGTTGAGATTTTTAGATGTCCCTTTTCATTACTTATTCTTTGGGTGTCTCATGTTAGGTGAGATTTGTTTGAAAAAATAAGTGAAAAAGGTTTGACATGTATAATGTCGACGATGGACTGTTAAGAATCGCCAGTTTGTTTTTTAAATGGTTGTACCAACACAACCGAGAAAAGGTTTGCACATTGACCCAGTGATGTGACATTGTTAAACATGTCGGTGAAACCGAGATTCATTAGGGTCCGGGGACTTGATTATACGGAGGAAAGGTGTTAGGCACCACCCGACATCCGTGTTAACACGGTGACCACCACTTTTCAAGAAACTGTTATCTAAATGTGTGTGTGGGTCAATGTGCTGATTATTTGGAAGTAGTGCGAGGCCTCGTTCGCACCTATATACATAGGGTTTGAATTTATGTATAAATTCAACTTTTAGCAAGATATGGCAATGACATTTTATAAAAGATATTTTTCAAACCCTTATGCTCAATAGTAATTGAGACCTTTTACGCTTCCATTTTATTAAGTGTTCGGCTTGATTGATTTTATTTTTGAGATGCGAAGCATCTATAAGAAAATAATGTACAAAATAATGTCGGCTTCCTCATGGGTATGAAAACCATCTGAGGAAATTCAGACATCACATATAAATTTACAAGCTGCTTACAGCTGAAAAAAGGTCCATCACGGGAACCGAATCTAGATCCAATAGGCTGAATCTGTGAGCACATGATTCCTAGGCTCACATGATACTGCAATTGGTATGAAGGCAGTAAGCAGATATATATATATATATAAGCTGTAAATATATATATATATATATACAGATATGATCAGCCGCCACGAAGCACCTCCATGGGGGATCAGAAAATGTAAATAAAGTTGTAAAAGCCATCAACCGCCATGGAGGAAACTCCAGGTAAGACGAAATATAAATAAAGCTGTAAAAGTGATCAACTGCCACGAAGTATACTTCAGGCAAGACAAAACGTAAAGAAAGCTGTAAAAGCGATCAACCACCACGAAGTAAACTCCAGGTGGGACGAAATATATATATATATATATATATATAAAAGCGATAATAAACTCCTCCGCATCAAGTTCAGGCTCAATCGAGGCATAACTCGATAATGTTAGTCCATATATATATATATATATATATTAATAGATATGTATATACAAACTGAAATAAAACCACGGACCAAGGTCCGGGTAAACACACACAACACGACTCTCAACGTGAAGAAGGGTGTGTGCAAAGATGAAGAGAAAGGCTTTAAAGTGTGTGAGAAGGCTTACAGTGGGCTGCTAAATAAGACTTCTATATCTTTAAAGGGATGAATAATTGGCTCCTTCCGGTACAAAAGTAGCTATATTTGAGCTCACAGGTGTTTAAAATGAGAAAGCACTTAGTATAGAGAGAGTACGGAGCAAATTTGACAGGGCTTCCTCGCCTTTTTTCTCTTATAAATGGCCACCCCAAGCCCTCTATTTATAGAGGGGAGCTCATTTGGTGTACCATGGCTAAGCCGCAGTGTATCTGAGGCTACCGGGTTGCCCTGTGTTTCATGGTCGCGTCGTCTGCTCAAGACTACATGCACGCGGGCACTATAATGTCCGCTCGAACTTTCAGAATTGCAATTCGGGCATCTGACTGAGGTATGTAGGACCTATTTCAGACCGCCATTGTCGAGAGTTATGCAATGGCATGGGAGTAGAGGTTGTACGAAGTCAAGAAGATGGGACAGTGCCCTCTGGTCTTCAAGCTTCAAATTCTATCTGTTACCCTACATAATAGTCACTCGGGATTGGTTTTCCTTGATTCTCGTGGTACATTCTTGTGTAGAAATGTATGTATGAGATGTTGAGACGACGTGATGTGGCATCAAGGTGGAAAGATGACGACTTTTCCCCTCACCGGTGTTATCGCCGGTTTGGCTGATAAAGTAGACGTAACTCAGGGTTATCACTGAGATTGGACTGCTGCAAGTGTTGAAGGTCCTCAGTGTCATCTCCGAGGTGTGCCTGTTTTCTCCGGTGTTATCTCTGGGATTTGTATTGAGTGCCTCGGTATGAGCATCGAGGTTGAAGCTTATTGCATGCACTAGAAACAAGCATTTTTGGGGTTTCCGGTTGGTAGCTGCTACTCCCAATGTTTGGACTGAGACTGTATACCTCGGGGTTATCTCCGAGATTAATCTATCTTCTCCGGTGGAATTTATGGTATTGGAATTGCATGCCTCGGGGTTATCTCCAAGGTTGGAACTGTTACTCCCGGTGTGTGTTTTGGGGTTGAGACTAAACTTTCGGTAGTATCCGGACTGGATGTGAGCTGTCTTCCAGGGTTATCTATGAAAGACGAATTTGCCCTCCTGCAATGTAAGTGACAGGTGTGCAGAAAATTTTGAGTGTCTACATCTATCATGTAATGAAGTATTTTAAAGGACGCTTACCTGGGATTTAGATAACTCTGATATGTAAATTAAGTTTGATATTTATGACATTATTATTATTCTGCTCAAAGAAATGGTATCGTGAAGTACTGAATTTGGGTTTCAAGCACCTGAATTTGGGGGCGTCACAGTGTCGCTTTCCAGTATGTTGGGATGAGGTGGGAGAAGTAACGTTGTTGGGACCAGAGTTGGTGCGAATGACTAGAGAGAAGATCCAAATGATCTGACAACGTATACAAATGGCACAAGATCGAAAAAAGAGTTATGCGGATCTTCATCGAAAGGATGTGGAATTTAATATTGGGGATCATGTATTGTTACATATTGCTACATGGAAGGGAGTTACAAGATTTGGGAAGAGAGGAAAGCTCAATCATAGATTTGTTGGTCCATTTGAGATTCTTGACCGAATAGGAAATGTGGACTATAGACTCGCATTACCTCCAAACATGTCTCATGTTCATAATGTTTTTCATATATCTATGCTTCGTAAATATTTGAAAAACTCGAACCACATTATTGAGTTAGAACCAGACGAGATAGCCGAAGATTTAACGTACGTGAAGGTACCTGTTAAGATCTTGGATAAGAAAGAGCATGTCATACGCACCAAGGTTATATCATAAGTTAAGGTTTTGTGGAGGAACCATGCTATTGAAGAAATGACCGGGGAGTTGGAATCGGAAATAAAAATGAGGTATCCTCACCTTTTCAAAATACTAGGTACGTACGTCAGTTTCGAGGATGAAATTTCATAATGAGGGGAGGTTGTAAGACCCCAACTTTTTATAAATAAAATCGAATTTCCTCTAATTATTATTGTGAATAATAAGGTGTTAATTTAATATAATACTTTGGTTATGGGTGAAATGTGCAAATTTTACAAAATAAGCAAGTGGTTATAAAATATTCATTGTTGTCAAGGAATATTCATTTGGTCGTGGAATATTCTTATTGTCGGGGAATATTCGTACGATGGCACAACCATTTGTGGGCCCGATAACTGAAAACGGTCGAATGAAGAAAACGACAAGTTTGAGTTTTTATAAATAATTGGCGTAATTATTCACGAATTAACCTTTGTTGGAATACCGTTGGTTAAAATACTGATGTCTGGCTGTGGTTGCACGCAGTGGCACACGATATTGCACAGTATTTTTGAATTATTAATTCTTACGTAATAAGGCACTACTCAATAATTGTTACAGTAATTACTGTTCAATATTTTATTTTATTGATTCAATAATTGCTACGTTGATATGTTATATTATTGTTGTTTCAATAATTGTCACTACACAGTATTTCCCATTATCAGATCAATAATTCATATTATTTGAATAATATTATTAGATAGCATTATTGGTAATGTCTAAGGAAATTTTGTCTAAGAAAGGGGTTTGGTCACCTAATTGCACGCCAATAAGGAGAAATCCTTATCAGAAAGCCCCCTCTTTCTTAGGAACGACCTGGTTGTCATAATTGTGATTTTGTAATATTATTTGTGAATAATTAATTATTGATTTATATGATAAGGAAATATTTATTTTATGTGGATGGATAGGGAAATATTTATTTAATGTGGATATAAATGAAGGAATAAATGTTGAGGTGTTTTATCAGTATTTTGTTGGAATAGAGGTGTTAAAAATCGTCTGTATGTGGATTTCGGTCATTTTTCGTTTGGAATTTGGAAAAACTTAAATCTACATAGTTGTAGAGAATTTAATTTCCTATGGAATGGACATATAATTCGTATTTTTCTGATAAAGGGCTATTTATTATGAATTATTGAAGTTTCAGAAATAAATGTTTTTATTAAGAATATGGGTGGGCCCCACTTTTGTTTTTTGTGAAAACCATGTGATGAGAATTTTTCTAAGATGACATGCTTAGCTTGTTCAAAAGGAGTGGACGTAGAAGAGAAAATAATAATAATATTTTATTAATTTAGTCTGCTTTGGCGTTCTAGCATTTTCCTATAAATAGGGTGCTTAGTTATAATTAAAAATCACACCAGAAATAAGTTTTCTCTCTCTATATTATCGAGCGTATTTTGTGAGTATTTAGATACTTTGAGAGTTGCTATTCAGTGCAAGTTTCCTTCAGCATTACATCCGATATTCCAGTTAGAAGTACTGTTCTTTTGAGGTAAGGGATGTTATTTTCTTCGTAAATAATGTTATTCTCTCAATATCATTATACCGAAATATTGGTATGAATTTTATTATGGAATTTCTACCTTTTTGTGTCGGGGTTACTATTCACGTATACGACACTATTCACGAATACGAAACTATTCACAAAAAAATAAATTTTTCTTTCTTTGTTCAAGTTATCTATTGTGGTTACTATCTTTGATTGTATCCATGTTTTGATCTTTATTTTTGAATTCTGCTCCACAGTTGATTATTATGGAATATTTTTGAACTTGGATAAATTGTAGTACGAAGCCCTAATATTTATCCTTTTGTCTCACTTGATTCATTTTCTTTAAGATATTTATCATCATCCTTAGTCCTAAGTGATGATATAACTGTATATCTTTTGCCAATAGTGCAAAGATGTATGATTACCTGATGAATATCTTTGGCCCGTAGTGCAAAGATGAACAGGTGTTGAGATGAACATGACCAACTGGTGATACAAATGAATATCTTTGGCCCGCGGTGCAAATATGAATATTTGATGCAAGATGTATATTGATTGATGTTACATGGATAAAATATTGATGATGGACTTCTAAATTCATAGATGATAGTAGATTTCATTCTCTACTTAGCTCTTCTAATGAATTGTTATTTTCGCTGAGAATATTGATCTAAAACTGGTTGTCCATTATATTTTATCTGATTTGTTGAAGGCTAACGATAATTTGTTGTTCATTATCTTAGTCATAATATTCTTTTTTGGGCTAGTTGAGCTCACCCATTTTCTTTTTGTTCCATTTTTCTTCTCAAGAGGTGAGAATATAGCAAGAACTAGCCGGGGTATGGAGTGATGGTTCTAGAAAGTTGTTTTAGCAGACCTCACTATTTTTGTAAAATAGTGTATCAATAATTATAATGAGGACTTCTTTTGAGTTTAAATACTATCTATTAGACAATATTTGTATTTAAACTCACAGTATATGTGTTGTCGTATTTTGCACGACAATTGTATTAATGAAGTTGTAATTATTTATGTACCATGTATTTGGCGACTCAAAATGGGTGATGTATACCTATTTTGGGGGCGTCACACTTGTTCTGACAGTCAATTATCGCCTCATGGTTATACAACCAATCCATTCCCAGTAACGTCAAATTCTCCTGGTCTAATTGGAATCAAGTATACACTCAGTTCATGTTCTCTAATGTTTGCGTGACAATTTCGATAAACGTATTCTACAGGGATTATTTCCTTATTCACAACTTCTACGTTCAAGGGATCTTCTAAACATTCTAGGGATGTACTAAGTTTACTAGCAAATTCTTCAGATATAAAAGAACAGGTCGAACCCGAATCAAATAATACATAAGCATTTATATTATTGATTGGGATTATACCTGACACCACATCCTTTCGACTAGCTGCGTCACGGGCCGGATTTCATTATGTTTAGAACGCCCCAAAATCCGGTCTATTTTCACAACCGGATTCCGTACGTCACGATCCAATCTTCTTCCAAACATACATCATTATATAGCTAAATATAACGACATACATTCTCAAATCCCAGGTTCTATAACCATAAAACCCCTTTCATTACAAATAATGGTAATTACATTATTCTTTACATCTTGTACAAGTGACTTTTATCCGCCACCAAGGATACATAATCGTTCATTAAACTATTCTATAGTTTAATTCTATCATTCTATATTACAAGTCTTCGCTTGATCTTCACGCTCATTCATATAATGAATGGCACATCGTTTGGATACCGATCAGCTTGATCTTTACGGGATCCTTAAGTTCTTTTTAACATCGTTCGCTGAAAAATATTTTTATTTAAAGCAAGTGTGAGCATTCAATTGCCCAGCAAGTCATACAGTTGAACAAACAACTTTAAGGATTCAATCATTCTTTTAAGACCTCAATACCCGAACAAAGGTTATGAAGAAGCATGAATAATTGGAATAGTCTTGATTCCTATCATCTTAAAACATCAGTTACATGCACTTTAAAATACATTCATTCTCTACTCTCTTTTATGCACATTCTGTCTGGCTAGAATCAATAGCACGGACTTATCAATAACGGTTCATGTATAAACAGAACATGCTCATATTGAACAGTTCAATCACAGAACAGTTCATATCATAGAAACATCAAAGTGTTCAAATTGTGGCACACGGCCTCATACATACTACCACCTTGTACAAATATCGCACATTCGCACATAGACAGAACTTCTCAAGTTCAACATCTGAGAAGTTTAAGAACTAGCATTCATATAGTATGAATGAAGTTAGCAAACTTACCTTACGCACAACTACAGCTTATGGTTTACTCTGAATTGCTCCTTCCAATTCCTATGTAGCACATAAGAAAATAACACAAGTACCAATTAGTCATATACTTGACTTACGCATTTGTTTACTTTACTTTACTTCTTAGGGTTTGCTTTCTTATAAACTAAGTTTACGCGACCAACTTCCTTTACCGGTTAACGGCTTCATGACATACGGAGATGTCTTACTCATTACATTCATCATCTTTTTCTTATAACTCTCCTAGGACTCAGCACACATTGTGTCTCTGCTAGTAGTCTATATGGTACTCTGAGTGGTTTCCCACAAACAACCAACAAACAAGTTCCCGTCTCATCTACACTGCCAACACAGTGAGTTAGATCGGTTGCCAGTTTTGTATATACTTTCGCTCTCTGAAGGAATTATTTAGCCCAGCTCCCATATGTCAACCATCAAAGGTTACAATTGTACTACAACCTAACTTATCTTAACTTGTCCAAACTATTAAACTATAATGTTCGTTAAGTCAAATTCATATTCCTTATGGCTTTCTGGCAACTAATTGTCATACCTCAGGATTCATTCATCATCGTCTAAGTCATACAGTCTTTTGTATACTCAGAAAGATCATTCCATATTCAATCTACGCATTTATAGCGTTAAGCATTTTACGTTACCTTATTCTTATCTTACAACGTCCGATTAATTCGACTCGGAGCGTCATCCAAGTTATAAACATTAACTCAACTTCTTTTACATTATATGTACTTGTCTTTAAATAAGCTTCTTCATTGCTCACAGCTTTAATCAATGGTCTTCGTTATTCTATGGTCAAACCATACACAGGGTGTAGGTTCTACCCGTTTAATATTTGCGTACACTCAACCTTCACATTGGTTAAAGTATTCAACGCTTACCTTTCATTTTAACATTCTCATCCGACTTATATTCGGCTTTCAGTAATCTTATTATCATTCACTACAACTTTCTTGATACCATTCGTATCTTACTTACTACCTTTGTCAACGTCTAAGTCAAACAACCAAGTATACTTAGAACGTTCGTCCGACGTGAATACAATTCACGAGAATCGTTTACGTATTCAACATTTACATTGCTCGCCTCTTAATTCTATTCAACCTTTAACCAAGGTTTTAATCGCTTTTAATCATTATCCATCCCATGAACCCCATGTTCATTATAATTTCTTAATGTCAAAGCCATACTGTTCGTTGTATGCTAAGACCGATCGTTCATCGCAACAACATTGCGTTCACAGCGTCTAAACGCTTTACATTCATCTCTCATTGCCATGTCATAACATCAAAATGTCATACATTACTTTCGTCTCTCAACGTTTAAGGAATCACAATCATAGTAATCCCTCACGTTCGTTTGTCGCGACTACGGTCCCCGGACATCGGTTCCGTAACTCGCGTCCACATTCTTTATCTTTTAATCTCATTTAAATATTTTAGTTCAACCTTCATTAAAGGTTTAAAACACTTGATTGAGTGTTACATTATGTGAACTATATGTTCATACTTCTTTCTTGCACATCCCCCAGTATCTGAGAAATAAAATTCTCATTTCTGGGCATTGCCTTCTGCCGTATTTGTGGCATCATCCTTCCTCTCTCTCTCGTATTTGCATACGACCTACTTCTATCTCCTCCTTGGTCAAATGACTGCGGCCAAACCCTTCATTATCTCTCGCGTTGCGTCACCACTTAACATCACCAAGCTTGAGAGTTCACATTCATGGCGCCACTTTCTAAGATCCTCACTGGCTGTGAAGCTTAAACCCTAGAAAATTTTTCTAAGTGTTGAATCAAGTTTGAGATGCTTACTTTCCGATCTCATAACTCCTTCGTTATAACTCAGAACGAGACCATTCCAAAGCCATTCTGTTCGTTATCTCACGTACTTTAACACTCGTCTAGCAAAAATTCGATCTAAACTCGTTAACGTTCCATTCAATTGGCTTAAACTTCACCCTTCGTTCATTTTACGCTTTTAACGTTCTTTGCTCGTTTGTCCGTAATTCGGTCATCCGAACTCGGAACTCGATCATTCTTGAGTCCACGACTCACGTTTTTTACTTTCTCTTACATTCTTATGAAACCCTAGACGTTCGGGTTCATTTACTAACTTTCTAATTCTCGCTCGTCTTTTACGAAAATTTCGCCATAACTTCGTTATAGCTCAATTTTAATCCGTTCTTCATGAACGTTTCTAACGTTCCTAACCAAGCAATAAGCAACTAACTTATAGGCGATGGTTTTAAACTTGTCCATCAACAATAATTACACTACGATGGTTTTAAATTTGTCCATTAACAACATTCTACGTGTTCTTCGCGTGTTCTTCGCGTTCTTCGTTTGTTCTTCATTTTAATCGATATTTTGGATTACTATTCTACTTTTTCTTGGAATTTGATGTTATAGAACATCATTCCTTACTTATTTCACCTACGCGTTCTTAAGATTCATTCGGATCGCTCAAAATCCTTACGAATCTTATACTTCCTTAAGAAATTTATAAACTAAATTTGTAACTCTTATTTCTTCGTTTTCTCATGATTTCAACCATATGAAATCATTACTAATCTCTTTCACTTCTTATTCTCATTAAGCTATGTTTTTGACACAGAAAACGTAAAGAAAATATTAGAAGAAACTAGGGTTCGGATTACCGTTCTTCTTTAATCCTCTTCCGTTATACAAAGCCGACGATTTGCAAGCTCTTCTATTTCACGATCACTTTTGATCCAAGCATTCATGCTCACGCTCTTCCTCTTCCTCTCCCAACCGAGCTCCCTCTCTCTCTCTCTCTCTCTCTCTCTCTCAAGTGTAGGATTTTCGAAATCCTAGAAAATGAAAATCTAGTTTTCTATTTATAGAAAACCAAAGCTAGGGCAATTTGGTCATTTCGCCCCTAACCTCCTTACTATTCCAAACTTAGCAACCAAGTTTACTTGGTCACCACCCTCACTTGGTGACCAAGTGGCCGCCCCTTATGCCCATGGGTCATCCCCATGGGTTGCCCCATGGGTTTTACCCATTCGGCGACTCATCGGTTCGATCCGCGGTTAATTTCTTTGGATCGGGCTTAATCCTAATTCTTCTTGGGCCTAACTTGGGTTTAACTTCACAAATCATTGGGCTTGACATAATCCAAGTGCAATTGGATTCTACAAAAGTCTATGAACACAAAGTCCATTAAGACTTATCGTATTCTACGCATTCCTTTCTCGTATTCTCGTATTCTCGTAATCTCTTTGTATTTAACTCGTACGATATTCGTATTATACGTCGTACTATTCTTCTTTCTATACTCGTATAATAACTCGTATCATACTCGTATTTCTCACGCATAATAACCCTAATTATTATTATATGCGATCATAACATTCTCGGAACTCACTTTCCCTAACCCTTAGGTTTTGAGTCCGCAGGCGAAAACTTCGTTTTTGCCATAACTGAAATATTATTGAATATTCCATCACGTCTCAAGATTTCACATAATCAATAACTTCTCGAATTTCAAAATAAATCTCGAAAGCGTAAACGGTGAATAGTGCCTATTTCGTCTTTTTCCGGAAATATTTTTGTTCCGGAAAAATTTTATTTTAAATCTTAAAAATTCTTACTCGTTCGGCCTAGCTTCGTAGCTTAATCCTCGATTAATAATCATTCTAGGTTATAGAACGATTAATGAACACATAACACATAATAGTATTAATAAAATTCATTTTATTAATAACTAATTCTTTAAACCTAAATTCTGGAAAAATCCAAAATTCCGGGTTGTTATATTCTTCCCTCCTTAAAAAAATTTCGTCCTCGGAATTTCTTAAAACCGAACCCTTACCCGGGTCCTCACATTTTCTCCCCTTCTTCAAAGAATTTCGTCCTCGAAATTTTAGCTTAGCCTTCTTCTCAACTTCTCTTCAAAGAAGTTCTTATCTTTCCATCATTCCTAACCTCCATAACCAGATGGGCCAGAGATCACACTCAAGATCTAATCATTGGAGATCCGAGTGCTAGAGTCAAAACAAGAGCTGCCACCCAGAATGAATGCTTTTATCTAAGCTTCCTGTCATAAATGGAACCAAAGAACATAGAGGATGCTATGGAAGACTCTAGTTGGATAGAAGCCATGCAGGAAGAACTCAACCAATTTGAATGAAGCAAAGTATGGAGATTGGTACCAAGACCAAAGAGTCATCCTGTCATTGGAACCAAGTGGGTCTTCAGAAACAAAATGGATGAAGATGGAGTTATAACCAGGAACAAGGCAAGATTAGTGGCAAAGGGCTACTCTCAAGCAGAAGGCATTGGCTACGATGAGACATTTGAACCTGTTGCCAGACTAGAAGCCATCAGAATCTTCCTTGACTTTGCTGCTCACATTAAGTTCAAAGTCTTTCATATGGATGTCAAAAGTGCATTCCTAAATGGAGAACTCCAAGAAGAAGTCTATGTAGAGCAACCTCCAGGTTTCATCAATCCATCTCTTTCAAATTATGTTTATAGATTAGACAAAGCCTTATATGGTCTTAAACAAGCCCCTAGAGCATGGTATGAAACACTAACTAACTTTTTGATTGAAAATGGGTTCACTAGAGGTAGAGTAGATACCACATTATTTCTTAGAAAGCATAAAGACAAAGTCTTATTGGTTCAAATATATGTTGATGATATTATTTTTGGTTCTACTAACGAAAAGTTATGCAAGAGATTCTCCAAGCTAATGCAGAGCAAGTTTGAAATGAGCATGATGGGTGAGCCGAATTTCTTCCTTGGACTACAAGTAAAGCAGACTGATGAAGGAATCTTCATAAACCAAGCCAAGTACATTAAAGACCTACTCAAGAAATATGGCATGGAATCAGCCTCTCCCATGAAAACCCCAGTTGCTACTGCAACCAAACTTGACAAAGATAAAAAAGGTAAAAGTATTGATATAACTCAATACAGAGGTATGATAGGCTCTCTTTTATATCTAACTGCTAGTAGACCAGACATAATGTTTGCAACATGCATATGTGCTAGATTTCAGGCTAACCCTAAAGAATCTTATTTATCTGTTGTAAAGAGGATTTTCAGGTATCTCAAGGGCACACCTTACTTGGGGCTTTGGTACCCCAAGGAATCCTCATTTGAACTAACAGGATACACAGATGCTGATTTTGCAGGATGCAAAATAGATAGAAAGAGTACCAGTGGCACCTGTCAATTGCTAGGAAACAGACTTGTGTCCTGGTTTAGCAAAAAGCAAAACTCAGTGTCTACTTCAACCGCAGGTTTGAATACATTCTTTCTTTGGCATTCTTTGTGCTCAGATCCTATGGATGAAAAATCAACTAGCTGATTATGGGTTTGATTTCAAATCCATTCCCATTCACTGTGAAAACACAAGTGCCATAACAATCACTCATAATCCTGTTATGCATTCTAGGACTAAGCATATAAAAATAAGGTATCACTTCATTAGGGATCATGTGCAAAATGGAACTATATCTTTACAATATATCCCTACTGAAAATCAATTTGCTGATGTTTTTACAAAACCTCTAGATGAATCCAGATTTAATAAGTTAATAAGTGAACTAGGCATGCTAAATTTACAACCATAAAATATATGCTCTAGTTTATGCTAACCATAATAGACACAAAAGGCTAAACTCAAAATCGTAGACATGATCAAGGGAAGTCCACGATCGTAGAACTGAAGTGACATAAAAACGATCGTAGTGCAGACCCAACGATAGCAAAACCTCAACCATCAAGAGGAGGATCCTATGATGATAAGTCTCAAAATAAAGTAATCTCTCTGATAAGCACCTCAGGAACAAACCTAACCCTTGACTCATTCCAAGAGGTTGGCCATTCATGAGTTACCTTAAAAGAATGCTATGTCAAAAACTCATTACAAGGATCCGGTCAGACTCGACGATCGTAGCTCAGACACAATGATTACTGGACATACTCAACGATCGTAGCTCAGACACGACGATTACTAGACAGACTAGACGATCGTAGCTCAGACATGATGATGACTAGACAGACTCGACGATCGTAGCTCAGACACAACGATCACAAAACTACCTCAACGATCGTAGTCCTCCCTAAGGACACATCAGCTCTGCAGGAGCCAAGGGCAAATTAGTACAATCCTTATCAGTCAAACTCGTAGAGCCAAGCAAAAGTCGACACATGTCCCATTAAGCAAAAAGGAGAGAGGGAAGTTACAAGTACAAATTAAAATCATCTTTTTGAAATTAGAAGTTCAAAAGATTATCTCTCTCATCCTCTCTCAAAGCAGAAACCCTAAATCAAACGAAAGCTCAGCCAAATCACACTTCTAGCAAGAAAATCAATGGCGGCTTCCAGTGTTATCTCCGGCTACAGACTCTGTTTTGACGAGTTCAAAACAGCTGAACCCAAATTCCATAAGACTCTGGCGCTACTGAAGAAGGCAGGTCTCGAAGAAGCTTTGGGCACAGACACATTGATCTATCCCAAGCTAGTGAAAGAATTCTACAGGAATGGTGTGTTTAAAAACGACACCATCACTACGAGAGTAAAGGAAGTGGAAATCAGTCTAAAGGCCGAAGACATCAATCTCGCACTAGGTCTCAAATCTGAAGGGCATCCGTTTATAGATAGCATGGACTTCCAAGAAGGACTTAAAAGAATGCATCACAAGAAACTCCCCTCTATAAAAGGATACAAGAAGAAGGAGTTCCCACAGAGGTATGAATTTCTAGCTGATATTATTGGAAAATGTATATGTTGCAAGAGATCAGGTCATAACTCTGTGAATGAAGTATAACTCAAGCTCATGACTGCCATGTGTTATGGAATACAACTCAACTATGGAGCCCTATTGCTCGAATGGATTGGAAAGTGGATCACCAACTCAAAGAAGTCAAAAAGCCCTCAAAAGATGCTCTACGGGCGATTCATAAGTATCATTCTACAGTCTGCTCTGGGTGACAAAATTGGGGACAAAGAAGGAGAAGCTATCAATCCAAACAGACGAATGACCCAGCAACTGTTTGAGAATTGGAAAAGGAACCCAGCTGAGTACGTACGCATGATGACCGAGTCTAGTGGAAGAACTGGTGATTTGAAGGATTCAGGCCTTCCAGGAAATATGTCTGTTGTCAAGGAAATCGAAGAAGAAGAAGAAACAAATAAAGGAGAACCCTCTGTCCTTATCAGAAAAAGCAAGGGCAAGAGGGAGCCTAAGGCTAGAATGGTAGAAGAACCCCAGGGATCCACAACTGATAAACCAGTAGAGTCCTCTGACATTAAGACTCTAAGGATTCTGAGAAAGAAGCAACAGCAGGCTGAGGCTGAAGAAGATAGAGCCACCATATCTTAGATGCTGAAGAAGAATAAAATCAGCCACAAACCCAAAAAGCCATCCATCTCCTCAATAGTAGAGTCTCTACTGATCGTAAAGACTAGACCAAACACATCAGACAAGGAAGTAGCTGCATCAAAAAGTTTGGCTGATCAACAGGACACAATTAAAGTTCAAGAAAGTCCTGAGGCTGTGGTTCAGCCTAGAAAAACAAGAAGAAGGCTGGTCAAGAAATACATCCTTAAGAATGAAAAAATGCTCAAGAAGGAAGACAAGAGCATGGCTGTCAAAGAGGAACTGCCCAAAGAAAGTCAAGAGGACAATGCTCCAGCTTAGGGGGAGATCCCTGAGATTCTCATGATAGAGAATACACCAGCTGAGGGGGAGATGCATGAAGCTCTAGAAAATGCTCCAACTGAGGGGAAGTTTTTGAGCTTACAAGAAGATGATCAAGTTGAGGGGGAGCCTCATGATATCTCCATGGCAGAAGAAGAGATCCCTGCCAGAAATGAAGAAGAATCAGTGCAAGAACATCAAGAGGCCATTGAGATAATGGAATCCTCCAACGAGAACAGAGAAGGGGAATAAGATGATGATGACCTTGAGATCACTGGTGTGGGCAAAGATGGATATAGAAGCTATCTCTATAATCAAATGTTCTCTTACCTTCCCATGATGCCATATCATCAAGCTCAAATCCTAAACTCTTGGAACCACATGTTCTGGAGTTTCAAAGAGTATCCGGCTATCTCAGTACTAGCCAATGGATTCCCAAGAAGATTCAACTTTGCCAAGAAGTTACTTACCAACAACTCTTCCTCAAAGGATAAACCTGATGTACTGTCTATCCCAACCCTCTTCAGAGTTAATCACTTGTCATTATCCTCATTTAGCCAATTTTATGAATTCCCGCGATGGTTGGAAGTGATACTTCAACCACTAAATCAATTTCTAGTTGCAGAATCCCAAAATTCTGTAACTGAGGAACCAAATGCAGTCAACTTCATAATGCTCCCATAAACTATCATCTCTACGATCATGGACTCTAGCCTCATTGCAGAGTCTCCACCTCAAATCGTAAAGTCACCAAACTCAAACATTCAAACCCAAGCCCCTCCATCAAATATTCCATCCTCCTCCTCTAATGAATATTTTAGCCTTGATCTTGCCATCTACTCCCTGCAAGATCAATCCCAGAAAACATCCCCTCCATTCAACAATCCTCAACCCAGTGATCCACTCATAAATCTGCCCACGAAAGATGACTTGAAGGAAGTATCCAAGAACATCGATGATAGCCTGGAAACTCACTCAGAACTCATTCATCTCCGGCTGAATCAAATGATCACTACTGCAAATAATCTCCTCGGCACTCTGAACACTGAGCTTATAAAGAAGCTTAGGGAAATTATCAAGGAAATTCTTCAAAGCATGAAGGACAGAGATGAGATTTACTTCCGGATAGCCACCAAACAAAGAGAGGCTGTTCTTGAAATGCAAAAATCTCAAAAAACCCAAAATAACCTTATGCTGGAGAACATCATCAACTTGAAAGCTTCAGTCAAAGAATTTTAGAAAGCCTATGTAAACCAGGAACAACAAACTGACATTGTTCTCACTGCCCTCCGAAACAAAGAAGCTAGATCTGAAGCCCTGATCAAGGAAAGTCAAGAGGACATTGCTCAAACATAAAGCCAACTAATCGAGCTTGTCAAAGGAGTAAATCGACTTTCTACAAACATTCGAACCCTTGATGCTGACATAAAGGGGGATAATAAAGGGAAACGAGTTCAAGGAGGCCAGGGCAGAGGCAGAGGAGGTCAAGAAAGCCAGGGAAGAGGCAGAGGGAAATTTCATACTCAAGCGTCAAGAAGCCCTCCTGCAAGACAATTCCACCAACAGACTCCATGATCAAGCAATCAAACTCAACGATCTGATCAGCAGAAAGTCTTGATGGCTCAGCTAATAAGGAGTCAAGAGCCAGCTACCAGCTCACAAAATATGACCACCACAGGCCTAAGAATGCAAATTGGAGATCCTTCATTCATGAATAGGCATGATCACAACCCAAGGATAAGCCCAAGTGAGCTGGAAGAGATAGCTAGAAGGGATGAAGCAAGCAGGAAAAGAAGGGCTGAGGAGTATGCCAATCCTCCACGAAAAAGACCGAAGAAATAGAGATAAGTATAAGTTTAAATTCTTATTGATGTAAAGCTAAATTGTAATACTCCCCAATCATCAATAAATTCATGCTTATTCTCTAGAAATTTTAGCTGCTCACTGAAATACTAAGTCATGTTTAAATTTCCTGCAAATGCATCTAGAAGCTAATAATCATGACAACAAATCTCCTTGGTTATGTCAACATCAAATAGGGGGAGATTGTTGGGAGAATGCATATTATGATTTGATGTTTTAATGTATATGCTCATGATTATTTGTAAAGTCCTTCAAGGAATATATGTATGAGGACTTAGTGATAGATCAAATCGGTTAGGTTGATCTAAGCTCTTAACATGTATCATTCTGTAAATTAATGTATAGATAGAAAGATCCAAATTGTTAGGTTGATCTTGAGATGTAATAGATAGGCTTCGAAGAATTTGTAGTGTATAAATCTGATCAACGCAGAAGTCAAGGCAAAAATGTAGAGCTCCAAAGATTATAGTGTGCCTGCCTTGAAGGGCCTCTTCAAAAATCATAGAGTGGTCCCAACGTTTGTCGAGCCAACTCATTGATTGTAGTGTGCTCTCAGAAACGTAGAGTTTACAACTCAAGCAAGCGAAGATCGTTGTGTGCAAAAAGTTAAGAGAAATCGTAGTGCTCTCGACTAATAGCATCAGACCAAGCACCAAGGCGACAAGTCACCACGTTCTGAATCGTAGAGTACCACGATCTGAATTGTAGAGTACCACGATCTAAATGGTAGAGTATCATCTGTCTTGTGTCAGAAGTATCAAGCCTCACGATTTATGTGGAGACAAACTCCAACATATGAGGAATGGATTCTTAACGTTGCAGTACTCACCAGTCCCAAAGTCCTAAGAAATATCTTTAGTATGCAGCAAAGAAGCGTATTGAAGAAGCTAAGGAAAGTACCATTGGTAAGGGGGGAAACACCTTTTCAGGTGTTAGGTGAGAAAGCAGTCTGCTATGTCAGTGGGCCAGAATGCAATTCAGAAGATGTGCAGAAAAGTCTCCATCAAAGAACAGAAAGGTCAAATGCATTTAATGCTTCAACGGATGGATCCAACGGATAGTTTTCAAGATCACATATATGCAAATCAAGCAGATGAGAGAAATAAGCAAGCATTGAACAAAAAATGTGAAGAACTCTCAAAGCTCAACTCTACGATCTAAGAAATAGAAAAGCTTGCTCAGCTACTCAGTTCTTTCGAACAAGTGTTTAAAAAGCAACTGAGTAGCAACCATCAAGAACTCAACATCTACCAATCAACTAAAGAAGAGTACCAAGTCTGCTGGACTTGAAGAGTTCTAAGAAGCGTAAAGAGAGCCAAGTCTCTTTGGACTTGAAGAGTTCAAGAGTGAACTAAGAAGTTCCTAGACAGCTAGTCTAGAAGGAATTTGTGTGATTCAGAAGTTGTAAAAGACATCCTTAGTGGATTTCCTACTCGAGGAATAGAAGAGTGGACTAGGAGCTTTAAGTGCTCTGAACCACTTAAAACGACTGTGTCTTTTACTTTCATACGATAACTGCTATATCTGCCATAACTGCTATAACTGTCTCACTCTCATAACTCCACTACTTCGTAAAGGAGATTAAAATAAACATTAATTCCGCTAAGTTTTAATCATCGTCAATGAACAAGTTTAAAACGAAAAGATTTTTTAAATATCTATTCAACCCCCTCCCCCCTTCTAGATAACTATTGTGCCAACTAGGAATAGCAACTCACAAAGTATCTAAATACTCACAAAATATGCTCGATAATATAGAGAGAAAAAGAGAGAAAATTTGTTTCTGGTGTGATTTTCAATTCTAACTAAGCACCCTATTTATAGGAAAGTGCTTAGAACGCCATAGCAGACTAGCTTGCTACTTGATGGCTTTACCTGCTACTATTCAAGCCCGCCAATTTTGAAAATAAATTCCAGCACATTTCATTTCTCACCAATCAAAAGTGGGGCCCACCATATTTTTAATAAAAACATTTATTTCCAAAACTTCAATAATTCATAATAAATAGCTCTTTTATCAGAAAAATACGAATTTTATGTCCATTTCATAGGAAATTAAATTCTCTACAACTTTGTATATTTAAGTTTTTCCAAATTTCAAACGACAAATGACCGAAATCCACATACGGACGATTTTCAAAACGATAAAATACTGATAAAACACCTCAGCATTAATTTCTTCATTTATGTTCACATAAAATATATCCATCATTTATATCCACATAAAATAAATATTTCCTTATCATATAAATCAATAATTAATTATTCATAAATAATATTACAGAATCACAATTATGACAACTAGGTCGTTCCCAAGAAAGAGGGGGCTTTCCGATAAGAATTTCTTCTTACTTGCGCACAATTAAGTGACCAAACCCCTTTCCTAGACAGAACTTCCTTAGACATTTCTAATAATGCTATCTAATAATATTATTCAAATAATATGAATTATTGATCTGATAATGGGAAATATTGTGTAATGACAATTATTGAAACAACAATAATATAAAATATCAACGCAGCAATTATTAAATCAATAAAAAAAAATTGAACAGTAATTACTGTAACAATTATTGAGTAGTGCCTTCTTACGTAAGAATCAATAATTCAAAAATATTGTGCAATACCATGTGCTACTGTGCAATCACGCGTATTACTGTATTTTAACCACCGGGTATTCCAACAGTGTTAACGGTAACCATTACGCCTTTATTTATAAAAACTCAACTTGTCAATTTTTTTATCCGACCGTTTTCCGTCATGGGGCCCACAAATGGCTGCGCCGTCGCACGAATATTTCCCGACAGAAAGAATATTCCACGACCAAACGAATATTCCTCGATAACAATGAATATTTTATAACCACTTGCTTATTTTGTAAAATTTGCACATTTCACCCATAACCAAAGCATTATATCAAATTAAGACCTTAATATTCATAATAATAATTAGAGAAAATTTTATTTTATTTATAAAAAGTTGGGGTCTTACATTAACCACCGGGTATTCCAACAGTGTTAACGGTAACAACTATGCCATTATTTGTAAAAACTCAAACTTGTCGTTTTCTTTATCCGATCGTTTTCCGTTATGGGGGCCCACAAAAGGTTGCGCCGTCATACGAATATTCCCTGACAATAATGAATATTTTATAACCACTTGCTTATTTTGCAAAATTTGCACATTTCACCCATAACCAAAGTATTATATCAAATTAACACCTTATTATTCAAAATAATAATTAGAGGAAATTCAATTTTATTTATAAAAAGTTGGGGTCGTACAACCTCCCCTCCTTATGAAATTTCGTCCTCGAAATTGACGTATGTACCTGGTGTTTCGAAAAGGTGAGGATACCTCATTTTCATTTTCGATTCCAACTCCTAGGTCATTTCCTCAATAGTATGGTTCATCCACAAAACTTTAACTTGTGGTATAATCTTTGTTCGTAGGACATGCTCCTTCTTATCTAAGATCTTGACAGGTACTTCCTCGTACATTAAATCTTCCGCTATCTCGTATGGTTCTAATTCAATAATGCGGTTCGGGTCATCCACATATTTACGTAACATCGATACGTGAAAAACTTTATGAACACGCGATATACTTAGCGGTAAAGTGAGTTTATAGGCCACAGTTTCTACTCGATCGAGGATTTCAAATAGACCAATAAAATTGAGGGTTGAGATTACCTCTCTTCATCGATTCTTACTTCTAAAATAACACATTCTTGTACTTTCGTCTTCATATTCATCAGCTCGGGGTCTATAGCTTGAGCAACCTTAACTTTATCGATTAAAATCAGTTCTACTCGTATATTCGTCATCTTCACGTGGGTGTCTAGTCTTTAACTCTATCTCCATCATTTATAAGTTATACGAAATAGGTCTTCGTGTTAACAATATCGCACTCTGATAGGTATAATTTTATTTTATATTTTGATGATAACAATTATGTTTTAAATAAATATGTAATTATTTATTTATTTTATTATTTTCTGTTTTTACTTGAATTAATTTTCATTGACCTTGATAAATTATATGTCAAGTGTTAAATAAATTAAATTCATATAATATTCAAGGCAAGAAAACCCTATTTTCTTTTTCTAAACTAAAGTTTGGCAAAATATTTTTATGCATTTATACTATATATATACTAAAACATAATATATATATATATATATATATATATAATAATAATAAAATACTTATTATATAATACTGGATATGTAAGACCCCAACTTATTATAAATAAAATCGAATTTCCTCTATTTATTATTGTGAATAATAAGGTGTTAATTTGATATAATGCTTTGGTTATGGGTGAAATGTGCAAATTTTGCAAAATAAGCAAGTGGTTATAAAATATTCATGCTGTCCGGGAATATTCGTTTGGTCATGGAATATTCTTTCTATCGGAGAATATTCGTACGATGGCGCAGCCATTTGTGGGCCCCATAACAGAAAATAGTCGGATGAAGAAATCGATAAATTGAGTTTTTATAAATAAAAGCGTAATGGTTACCGTTAACACTATTGGAATACCCGGTGGTTAAAATACGATGTCTGGCGTGGTCGCACGCGATGTAATAGCGGTATTGCACATTATTTTTGAATTATTGATTCTTACGTAAGAAGGCACTACTCAATAATTTTTATAGTAATTACTGTTCAATATTTTATTTTATTGATTCAATAATTGCTATGTTGATATTTTATATTATTATTGTTTCAATAATTGTCACTGTACAGTATTTCCCATTATCAGATCAATAATTCATATTATTTGAATAATATTATTAGATAACATTATTGGCAATGTCTAAGGAAGTTCTGTCTAGAAAAGGGGTTTGGCCACCTAATTATGCGCCAATAAGGAGAAATCCTTATCGAAAAGCCCCCTCTTTCCTAGGAACGACCTGGTTGTCATAATTGTGATTCTGTAATATTATTTGTGAATAATTAATTATTGATTTATATGATAAGGAAATATTTATTTTATGTGGATATAAATGATGGATATATTTATTGTGGTTATAAATGAAAGAATAAATGCTGAGGTGTTTTATCTGTATTTTGTCGGAATAGAGGTGTTGAAAATCGTCCGTTTGTAGAATTCGGATATTTTTTGTTGGGAATTTGGGAAAACTTTATTCTGCAAAGTTGTAGAGAATTCAATTTCGTATAGAATGGACATAAAATTCGTATTTTTCTAATAAAAGGATTATTTATTATAAATTATTGAAGTTTTGGAAAATAAATATTTTTATTAATTAAGGGTGGGACCCACTTTTGTTTTTTATGAAAACATGTGCTGATTTTGGGTGGGCCCCACTGTGGTGGCTGAAGTTTTTTTCAAAAGTGGCATGCATAGAAGATTGAAAAAATAATAATAATATTTTATTATTTAGTCTCTTATGGCGTTCTAGCATTTTCCTATAAATAAGTGCTTAGGTTAGAATTGAAAATCACACCAGAAACAAGTTTTCTTTCTCTCTATATTATCGAGCGTATTTTTGTGAGTATTTAGATACTTTGAGAGTTGTTATTCAGTACAAGTTTCCTTCGGCTTTACATTCGATATTACGTTCAGAAATACTATTATTTTGAAGTAAGGGATGTTATTTTCTTTCTAATGATGTTATTCTTTCAATATCATTATACCGAAATATTGGTATGGATTTTTATTGTGGAATTTCTACCTTTTTGTGTCGGGGTTACTATTCACGTATACAGCACTATTCATGTATATCTCTGATTATTCACGAATCTAAGACTATTCACCAAAAAATGAAATTTTCTCCTTTTTGTCCAAGATGTCTATTATGGTTACTATCTTTGATTGTATCCATATTTTGATCTTTATTTTTGAATTCTGCTTCACAATTGGTTATTATGGAGTATTTTTGAACTTGGATAAACTAAAGTACGAATCCCTAATCTTTGATCTTTTATCTCACTAGATTCATTTTTTTTTAAGATATTTTTCATCATCCTCAGTCCTAAACGATGATATTACTGAATATCTTTGGCCTGTAGTACAAAGATAAATGATTACCTAATGAATATCCTTGGCCCGTAGTGTAAAGATGAACAGGTGTTGAGATGAACATTACCAACTAGTGATACAAATGAATATCTTTGTCCTGTAGTGCAAAGATGAATATTTGATTCAAGATGTATATTGATTGATGTTACAGGGATAAAATATTGATGATGGAATTTTAAATCTTAGAAGATAGTAGAATTCTTTCTCTAATTGACTCTTCTAATGGATTGCTGTTTCCGTTGCAGTTGTTGATCTAAAAATTGTTGTCTATTATATTTTATCAGATTTATCCCTGTTGAAGACTAATGATAATTTGTTGTATATTATCTTAGTCATAATATTCTTTACTGAGCTAGTTGAGCTCACCCTTTTCCTTTTTGTTCCATTTTTCTTCTGAGGAGGTGAGAACATAGCAGGAACTAGCCGGAGTTTGGAGTGATGGTTCAGGATAGTTGTTTTAGTAGTCCTCACTATTTTGTAAAATAGTGTATCAATAATTGTAATGAGGACTCCTTTTGATTTTGTATACTGTCTATTAGACAATATTTGTATTCAAACTCACGGTATATGTGTTGTCGTATTTTGCACGACAATTGTATTACTGAAGTTGTATTTGTTTATGTACCATGTATTTGGCGACTCGGAATGGGTGAAGTATACCTATTTTGGGGACGTCACAAGATATATATATATATATATATATATATATATATATATATAAGAGTATAATGCATGCATGTGCTGCCACCTTGTTGGAGTGTTAAAATCGTGTTTGCTAGTGTCATTCTTTTTGGGACTAAAGAAAACGCGTGAGTGTTGGCATTCCTTTTGAACATGCGGTCAAATAGTTATTAAATGCTAAGTTGGTAAAAAATAGATCGGGTGAATTATGAAGCACTTCCGCTTAAAAATTTGCTCCAATCTAGACCGTTCAATTCAAAAATATTTGATCAAAATCGTGCAATCAAAAATTTGTTTTCAAAATTACAATTTTGCCCCAACTTCTATAAATTCTATAAATAGGGAGTATTTCATTCATTTGGTTTTTACCAATTTAGTGAGAAGAAAATCATACTCTCATTTTCTACATTCTCTCATTATTATTTCATTATTATACTTGTGGGCAATCGTGCTCACTCTTGCATAATAATAACATTGCAGTTAAGAACGAAAGGTCTGACGAGCCTTCTACTAGCAAAGGCAAGGGCAAGATTAACAAGTGATGAAGACTTGTTGTTTTATGTGATGATGTATTATGTTTTAGAGTTATATTAATGTTGTGTAAGACAATTAATTGTTTATGTTTCCGCAGTTAAGATTTAAGGTTAGTATGACATGGGATATTTGTACTTATTTCAGATGATGTAACTCCTTAAGGAGAGGATTTATTTCTATCTATTTATGTTTTCATTTATTATGGGTAGATAGACATATGATGTTTGTATAGTGAACACCAAATCATGTGAGAATTGAAGTACCCGGATTTGGGGGTGTCACAGGTTGGTATCAAAGCCGTAGGTTATGAACCTTAGGTGGGGGAACAACATTAGGTAGTAGCCTTATAGGAAGAACATAGTGATGGAAAACTCTTATCGAGTTCTAAGAAATGAATTTCTTAATTCATTGAAGATAATAAAAGACTTTATGTGCTTATGTGTTAAATTATGTGCTAGCTAGTACAACTTAGTAACTAAAACTTGAAATTATGTTGTTAGGATGTCGGATGTTGGAGGAACTGGTCGAGCTGGAGAGGAGGAACCCTGAGTACCTACAAAGGAGGAGCCCCGAGACATTTATGTCGTCGGGGAGCAGTTGGTACAGAGAGAGCCATCTCCATTGATCACTGTTGTTGGTCAGGAGCATGAGCCTGTGACTGGTCCAGAGGAGGATCCTGAGGAAGAAGAGGAGTTTCCACCGAACTCCATCAATGCTGAGATGTACGACGAGTTTATAACCATAACGTAGAGTTACGTGACACTGTCCAGGATCTAACTGAGCTGGTGATTATTCAACAGATTACTATCGAGCAGAAGGATAGGGAGGTTGTGACTCTTCATACACGTCTAGGAAACGTGGAGTGGGATTTGGTTCACGAGAATGGTCAAACCGAGGAGAAGTCTGAAGAAATAGAGAAGTTAAAGAAGGAACTGAAAGAGAGCTCAGAAAGGCTGACCATAGCAGAGGAGGGTTGGGTAAAAGAATCACGTCGTGTTGATCTTGCAGAAGAGGATTGTCGTGCGAAGAAGGCTAAGCTTGGGGAGACGTACTCTACACTTCAAAATGCAATAGATGAGGCCCGGGACCGAGTTATGAGGTACCCAATCCAGTTCGAAGGACTACCATCGTATATGCTAGATCGTCGGACGATGTCCCGCATCATGGAAGAGTAACGAAGAAATATTCAATTCGGTAGCCTTAATGAGCAAAGTGATATGATTTGTTTAATTATGTGAAAAACTTATCTGGTGTTAGATGTAAATTCTGATGTGTTTATAAACAAAGGAATATTTTAATGTTTTAAATCCTGTAGATTCTTTATCTCGGGATTGTGATGCCCCCAAATTCGGGTATCTTCCAACCCGACAGATGGTGCTCCACGATATTACAATTCATACAGTTATTCCATTGAGATAACAACAAAATGAGTGTACTTACTATATTCTTATTACATTAGTAATAAATCCTTTCCCAGATTCATAAACCGAATACATTCTTTGTTATTCATAAGTATATTACATACAAATACACTAATCTATTACAGGGCGATTAACTGTCCATCTTAGCCTTGTCTTTATCTCTCTTAGAACTCTCAGTTCGTTCGGCTTTAGCTGCAATCATATGGTTCAAGCAAGAGTGAGCTTAACTAGCTCAGCAAGTCTAACAAAAGATCATATGAATATCACATTGAGCATTATATGCTTAACTTCCATAACTGAATAATTAACTACTAAGCACTATGAAACATTTGACTAGTACTTCTCATTTCATAACAATGATTCTAAAGTATATATATAATAACTTAGGAATTCAGAACTGGTCAAAAGACCATGAACATACTCTTTTCGTTTTCATACTTGAAAAGGACATCCGGCACTAAGGTCATCCATCCGTCTTTACTTACGAGCACTTCTAGGTGATCAGCCTACTGTACTCTATGTTGATCAACACTCTTCCGTTAAAATTATTTACATTTAACATTTGGCAACCTCACGTGCCCATCGAATAATCGATGAAAATACTTTTGTTTGTTTATAGACAAACTTAACTTTACATTTGTACCAAATACTTGGCATAGGATAACGTTAACAGTTCTATATCGAAAGACTTGTACACAAATCAATCAATTTTTCAAGACTTGTCTAGCCGAGTTAAAACAGGCATCGAATCTTTTTTTAAAACAACTCATGCATCTTATAACATGAATCATAGAAAACTTGGCTAACACGGAGGTTAGACAAGCGTTAAGAAAGACTTGCCTTCAAGCGTCTTCGAATATGATATTCAATTAATTCTCAGTCTTTACAAGATCTACATGATATATTCACATAGCACACTGTAATTTGTTTACAAACAACTAACTTTATTATTTTAACCAACTTCTTTCTCTTCTATGTCTTACTTGAATTTATCTCGTTTAATAAAGTCAAATCAACTTACTATGCTTCGTTACGGCTTGTAAACGTTCTTACGTTATTAACCGACATTCGATCATTATTGGTGAAGTACCAACATTGAACATTATTCACGGTGTTACTTATTATATTCTTGAGTTCTTCGTTTAATTCTTATTAAACCATACTAAATCTTCTAATGTTATCACCTATAAGTGATTTAAAGTTAGCCTTATTATGATCATTAGGTACCTTCATGTCTTACTATTGGTTTACATTCAATTTAGAATTAAAACCTAACTTGGTCAACCTTTTTACACTGCCAGCGCTGCGGTGCGGCATCCCTAGTATAAACTCTGCGTTGTGGCGCAAATTAACAGGAGACAAGACCGGATCTGGAGCTGCGGCGCGGACCTTTTGTGTTGGGTTTCATGACTGCGGACGCTTTACTCTTTGCACCGATTAGCAAAAGCAGTTGGTTTTTCCAACGAAACTCCCGGCTTCATAACTTATTCGTTTTACATCCGAATTGGCTAATTCGAAAGCCCACAACTCACAAATTACATACTCTAGGTGTTCATATAAGAATTTTACATTTTCAAATCCGTTAACTCAAAAATCACCTTTTGGTTCATTTTGAGCGTTCGTTTATCGTTTTCGAGCGTTCAATACTCGTTTTCTTCGTTGTAAGTCGAAATTCGACGATTCTTGAGTCCACAACTCTTGAATACCCTATCTCACGTATTGGCATTGAAAACCAACATTTTCAAGTAACTCGACAACTTTTGACCCTTAATCTGAGATTTTTACGTTTTCGACGTTTAACGTCTATTTTTGCAAAATTTGCCATAACTTCGTTACTCGTGTTCTATAAGCCAAATCAAATGGAACACTCCATTGATTCATCATCTACATCCTAACCAAACAATATTCACATACCCTATAACGACCCCAAAATTCATACCATTTAAATCTCCACTTCGGTCGTTAACCATACATTAAATCTCTAATTTTACATCATTATTCGATATTAAAAACACTAAAATTGCGGAATATTTAAAACTTTTATACATTTCCTGTTAAAGTTTATGCCCTAGAGGCCAATTACTTGATATAATTGCTTAACATTTTGATATTATATTTGATTAAATAAATGAATGATTTTATTATGGTTTTATTTACTGCGTTATATAAATGTTAACATAATAAAATTCTTTAGAATAGTGATACAATTTATATAGTTTCAAGTATGTGACTTGAACATGAGATTATATAATTACAATTAGTATCATTGCTATTAAATGTCCCTAGTCGAGTACCATTGTTGATAAGACAAAAATGATGCATTGAGACTAGTATGTGGATTGACTGATGACCAAATCTCATTGGTCATAAATATATGAAATATTAAGTTAATGCATAGGTATGTGTTAGAGAACGATGTACTGGACAGACCCACCATGAGAATTCTATGTGGAGCATCGAAGTGTCATTAGCGATTCTCATAGTGACAATGATGTAATGGTCCTCCGACCTGAAATCACTATATTTCTACACTAGAATTTATGTACTTTGATATCATCAAATGTCACCTTTAATAGGGTGGACTATAAAGGTGATTATTGGGTACATCATGAATCGTGTGAGGAATATGAGTGATCTAGATGGAATTTAACCATCCTATATATTAGGGGTGATATCCATAGGCCTCTTGATTGAGTAGGACTATGAAATGCATGGCCATGCTCAAATATTGATTTGTTTCATATAGTCTACTCATTGATCAAGAAAACTCGAGATTAAATTATGAAGAGTATGACACATTCCATGACTCGAGTTTTATCTAGGATATTAAGGTTAAAAGGATTAAATTACATTGAAACATTGGTCACGAAAAGGTTGCATCGAATCATCGATCTTATTATTACTTGGGTAGCGATGATGCATTACTAGAGATGCGCTCTTTGTTTATAATTTTATAATATGATTTTAAAATTATTGCCAACGTAATAATAACCTATATGGGTCACTCATAAAGAACGTTATTAAAGGGAATTAATTTAAATTGTAAGGATTTAAATATATCAATATGATTAATAGTATTTAAATCATGAATTTAAATTAAAAGGATGCTTTATATATGTATATATATTAATTAAGTAAGACTTAATTAAGATATAATATATATATATATATATATTTGGATTTTATTTTAATTAGATTAGGGTTTTGATTAATTCCGATTTATTGCTATATATATGATATATCAGCGTCTTCGTATTTTTAACTAAAGATAAAAACCCTAGCCGCTCTTAAGGAGAGACTAGAGAAAACAGTTTCGAAAATCCTCATCCTTGGTGGCTAGTACCGCGATTCCTTCTTTTGCAGATCGCAGGAAGATTCGTGTGGAGCATTCATGTGGATACCGTAGAGACGCAGTCCGTTTGAATTGTGTTGGAGATTCGACCGCATCGTTTAATCGCTTTCTTAATCGGTATAATTTCTAACCACTGAATTAACTATTTTTCGCATGGATCCTGTTTAGGGTTTTGAATTTGGTTTAAATTATACTATTTCCGCTGTGCGTTTCTGTGTCGAAACCCTACATTTCCTTCTTTCTTGCCCTGAATCGCAACCTTTACATTACATCTCTTTGATTCAATCTTATATCATGAATCGTTACAACAAAATGACTATACAAAGTCTTACATCATAACTAAATATCCATATACATTGGATAGCTCAACTTACAATTCAACATGTTACGTCCAAAATATAAAATACATTTCTCATAAACACATAAGTAATCTTCGTGAATATAGATCTCTATAACTCACTTAGCACATATCTTTACCTTAAAATCTTGACCTACAAAAGTGGTTATTTGCAAGAGTGAGCTCGACAGCCCAGCAAAGTCTAACAGTTTTCATGCATCACATATTACATAATAACATGCTCGATATACATCTCATTAAAGTAACATGGCACACATGCTTTTAATTTACATAGCAAATATAAAGATTGAGTTCCTTACTCAATCATCATTACTTAGCCAAAACAATGCAGTCATATATTGACTTTAACATTTCATGATTTCAACATGCATAACATATCATGCAATTTAAAACAGTTCATCAAGTCCACATAGAAAATAGGAACCGAAAGACTTGCCTTGATCGTTGTTTACCAATAACAGTTTAACAGCTTACAGTTCTCTGCACTTTACGTGCCCTACACAATTATATAATCATACACATCAACTAGTAGTCACATAACAACACATAGTAATTGTAATGTAGACTCTACTCCACATCTCATAATCTTTCCTATTAATTAGCACAAAATGTTCAATTAGATTGTGCTAACTTTTCGACTTATGACTCACTATATTTCTTCATAGTCAAACTCGAAGTTCATTCAAGTTCTTAAGTCTTGCTAGGACTACTTATTGGTTTTATGTTAAACCCATTTCATATCCTATAATATTCATTTCAATTGAATTGAAACACTTTTTAAGTTCGTTAACACTTGGCACGGCGTTTTGACGTTCATTAAATCACACCTTGGATTTGCCTCTCTTGTGTATGCTTACTATGCTTCAATAACTTATCTAATACATCATTTATTAATGTTAAGCATCATTATATTTACTAACATTCATGTTTTATAACTTAGGACATCATCTTTTATGGTCAGGAGCACTACACATGCATATGTGCATGCCCAACGCCCTCCGATTGCCCCCGAAAACATAACGTAAGTTGTAGGTCTACTTGTCCTCGTTCCAGATCATCTTGAATCACCTCAATCGGAGTTCGTATGAGAAAGTTATGGCCTTTTACTACAGGAGGCCAAAAGCGTCAGGACTCGGACTTGATTAGGCCATGCACGAGAACTAGGCTAACGATGTGCCAGAAGCGAAATTGTGTATTTGGCGCAATTTCGATCTTTGAGGCTCCATTTTTGGTATTTGAGGCCCCAAAACTAACGAGTAAGCAGAAACACGAAGACCATTTTGATTCATTTAAGAAATTCTAGCAACTAATTACATACATATAAGCGATGTAATTTACATAACCTCACCAATCATACATATATTAATTTAAAACTACTGAACAACAAATTTAGAAAGACTAAATCCGTAAAAACAATGTATTAAAATTAAAACTCCATGTTTGACATTTGTTAAACACAATGTATACTGTAAATCCTGCTAACCACCAATTTGATTACTTTTAAACTACAATTTCTCGTAGTTCATATCCAATTAACATACCCGACTTTCAATTTCACAACTAGCATACAATTTATCTATAACCTTTGATTTTGTACTGACTTCAAGTTCATACTGCGTTTTCCTTTGTAAAACCAATTCTTCTTTCTCTTTGAGCGTATTTTAGCATACAACATATATATACATATATACATGCTAGTTATAACAATTACAATTATAATTACATGTAATATCATAACCAATTCTAAAACATGGTTTTGAGACACTTTTTTGTAAAAACCTATATATACGGTGAGGTTGAGTTTCAAGAAACATAGAGGCTAAATAGTTATACTATAAAACCTATGTTAAGATTATAAAACATACCTTTTTGTTGCTTTTAGAAAAACCATTCACTGAGAATCGCTACTCTGAACTAGCTTTTGAAATCTCAGTCTTTTCTCAAATGCTCTCTCTGAAATTTCTCAGACTCTTTTCTTTCCTTAAACACTTCCCTTTTTCCTTTCTCAGACTTAACCAAATACAATATACGTAACACAACATAAAACTAACGCAGACGTTTTTTTTAAAAAAAAAAACTAACATTATAATAATTGCCCCTAATCAATTATCAATTATAAAATCATTATATATATTATTTATATTTAATAAATCAAATTTAAAAATCCAAAAGCCATAAGGCTCCGTTTGGAAAAACTCTTTAAAATTAAAGACTTAATATATTTAAACCTTGTTTGGCAAAATAAATTAAAACTAATTTAATTTATTTTAATAACCACTTATAATATAGTTATTTGTCACACTTCTAATTAATTAAGTTTTCATACTTAATTTAATTAATTCTAATAACAATTCATTGCATAATATAATAATTTATTTAATCATTATAAACTCTCTAACTTAATTATTAAATTAAATTAGATTACTATTTCAAAATAATTACTTTCCTTAACTCATTAATTATTTAATAAACAAATAAATAATCAAATCACATAAAATTAATTAAACAAATACTTATTCAACGATAAACACATCCATTAAATATTTATATAATTCAATAAATATTTAAATATTTAATTAAAAATCTGGATTATTACATACCCTAGCCATTATGGTTTTCAAATCGTCCAATCATAACTAAGTTCACGTTCATGACTTTCTTTGGTTTTTAACTTACGTAAACACTTATGATTTTCATTCAACCATGACCTATCAATGTTTTCATTATTAATAGTCATCTTTATTCCTCCTCACTAAACATGCTCCACCAATCTACGATTCTCTATGAGAAATAAATCGAAAAAGATGAGGACTATTGTTTATGTGAATATTACCTTTGTCGTTCTTCGCGTTTTTGATAAACATCTTATGGTTTGCTTGGAAGTAGATTGATTATATGTTTCTAGCTCTTTCTCTCTCTCAATATGTATTGGACAATGTTTGTAAAACACTAAAAGTCCAACTTAAGCTTTGTATTTATAGGAAATCCAAATGGAGGGCAAAATGGTCCAAATGGCCACCTCCTTACTATTCCACCTCCTCTTCAACTTAGCCACCAAGTAATCACTTTACTTGGTGGCCAAGTGGCCGGCCCACCTCCTTTATGGATCATCCAATGGGTTGCCCCATGGGTTTTACCCATCCCGTGACCCATCGGTTCGACCCGCGGTTCAGTTTCTTGGATTGGGCTTGACTTAAATTAAAATTGGGCCTTGACTTGGGCTTGCTTACTTAATTCATTGGGCTTGCTATTAATCCAAGTCCAGTTGAATTCTACCAAATCCTTAACTCAAAATCCAAAAAAGAACTATTCGTATTCTACGTGTATAACTCATGTATTCTCTTCGTCTAATACTCATACGATATTCATATTATACGTTGTACTATTCTTCCTACCATACTCGTATTCTAACTAGTATAATACTCGTATCTCATACGTATAATAAAATAAATGTTTATACGCATTACATTTCCCTTTTGGAAATCTCTTTCACTAACCCTTAGGTTTTACGTCCGCAAGCAAAAACTTCGTTTGACATAACAGAAATATTATCGGATATTCCATTATATCTTCATATTCTATCATTACGCGTTTCTCGGAATTTCAAACCTAAGCTCCAAACAAAATCGGTTGAATAGTGTTTTTACAGGAAAATTCTCGGAAAACATTCCTTTTCGTCTTGATAATTCAAAACAATTAATCCTAGCACATAGCCAAAATACTAACTACATCCACACATTCTAGGTCATAGAACGACCTTCAAATATCTCACTCACATAATTAATCAATTAAATTCATTTAATCCACATAATCAAATAAAAATTTAATTCATTCAAAATCTGAAATTCTCGGGCGTTACATTCTTCCCTCCTTATAAGGATTTTTTCCCCAGAATCTCGTTATTCTTACATAAACAAATGAGGAAACTTTTCCTTCATTTTACTTTCGAGCTCCCACGTTGCTTCTTCAGCATCGTGGTTACTCCAAATTACCTTTCCTGAAGGTATTACTTTATTTCTCAAGACTTGTTCCTTCCTATCAACAATCTGAATCAGAAGTTCTTCATACGTTAAGTCTTTTTCTACATGAATAGATTCATATTATATTACGTGTTTGTAGTCCGATTTATACGGACGCAACACTGACACGTAAAACACATTATGTATTCTTTCCATCTCGGGAGGTAAGGCTACTTCATAAGCTACCTCTCCTACCCTTCTTAAAATTTCAAAAGGTCCTACAAACCTTGGACTTAACTTCCCTTTCTTCCCAAAACATAACTTCCCTTTCCAAGGCAACATTTTTAGAAAGATATACGATCCTACTTCAAATTCTCTATTCTCTCGATGAGGATCTGCATACTTTCTTTGTCTATCTTGAGCCGCTACCAATCGAGTTCTTATCAGCTTAACCATGTCCGCCATTTGTTGTACCATCTCAGGTCCCAACATTCGACGTTCACCTACTTCATCCCAGCAAAGTGGTGTTCTGCACTTCCTCCCATACAACGCTTCGTAAGGCGGCATGCCTATACTAGTGTGAAAACTATTGTTGTAAGCGAATTCCACCAAAGGCAGATGTTCGTCCCAACTCCCCTTGAAATCCATAACGCAAGATCTTAACATATCTTCTAGCGTTTGAATTGTCTGTTCACTTTATCCATCCGTCTGTTGATGATACGCCGTACTTAATCTCAACTGCGTTCACATTTGCTTTTACAAACTCCACCAAAAGTTTGACGTGAATCTTGGATCACGATCGAACACAATCAAAATAGGTACTCCATGTCTCTAAATAATTTCCTTGACATAAAGCTTAGCTAACTGCTCTAGGTTATACCTAACTCCTATTGGTAGAAAGTGAGCCGATTTGGTTAATCGATCCACTATTACCCAAATAGCATCATATCCTTTTCTCGTTGATGGAAGTCCCGCCACAAAATCCATGGTGATATGCTCCCATTTCCACTTCAGAATCTCTAGTGCATGCAATAACCCACTCGGTCGTTGGTGTTCAGCCTTAACTTTCTGACAAGTTAAACACTTACTAACATATTTTTCAATCTCCCTCTTCATGTTCGGCCACCAAAAGTTCTGACGAAAGTCTTGATACATCTTAGTACTACCAGGATGTATTGAGTACCTCGAACTATGAGCCTCACACATAATCTTTTCTTTCAACTCAGAATTATTTGGAACCCAAATTCCTCCTTCAAAACGAAGTAAACCTTCTTTATCAAGGTTATACTTAGTCTTCACTTCATCCTACATTATCTTTTTCATTCGCTCGCATTCTTCAGTACTTATTTTTACTTCCTTAACCCGTTCCACTATCGTTAGTCGAGTCTCTATTGAGAATAACATCCCCATCGTTTCACTTGGTAACTTAACTTCTAACTCCATCCTTGAAATCTCTGTTATTAACTCATTTTCAGTCGTTAACATTGACAACTTTTCCCTACCCTTCCGACTTAACGCGTCGGCTACTACATTCGCCTTTCCTGGATGATATAAGATATCACAGTCGTAATCTTTTATCAACTCTAACCACCTTCTCTACCTCATATTCAACTCCTTCTATGTGAAGATATATTTCAGACTTTTATGGTCCGTGTATATCTCACACTTCTCCCTGTATAAATAATGTCTCCATATTTTTAAGGCAAAGACTACAGCTGCCAATTACAGGTCATGAGTAGGATAGACCTTCTCATGATCTTTTAACTGGCATGACGCATACGCAATGACCTTGCCATGCTGCATGAGCACGCAACCAAATCCTTTATGCGAAGCATCGCTATAAACTACAAAACTCCCTGCATCATCTGGTAAGGATAATACAGGTGCCTCACTTAACCTCCTTTTTAGTTCTTGAAAACTATTTTCACACTTTTCTGTCCACTCATACTTCACCGACTTTCTTGTCAGATTCGTCAACGGAGTAGCTAATTTAGAGAAGTCCTGAATGAACCTTCTATAGTATCCCGCTAACCCCAGAAAACTCTGAACCTCGGTTGGCGTTTTCGGTTGCTCCCACTCATTTACTGCTTCCACCTTTGCTGGATCTACGGATATGCCATCTTTATCTATAACATGTCCTAGAAAATGCACTCGTTCAAGCCAAAATTCACACTTAGTGAATTTCGCATACAACTTCTCCCTCCGTAGTGTTTCCAACACTATTCTTAAATGTTCAGCATGATCTTCTGGCGTCTTAGAATAGACTAGAATATCATCAATGAACACTACAACGAACTTGTCCAAATACTATTTGAACACTCTATTCATCATATCCATAAATGCGGCTGGCGCATTTGTCAACCTAAACGACATAACCAGAAACTCATAATGCCTATAATGAGTTCTGAATGTCGTCTTAGGTACATCCTCCTTCCTTAATTTAAGTTGATGATACCTCGTACGCAAATCTATTTTAGAAAAATACTTTGCCCCATTCAACTGATCAAATAGATCATCGATCCTGGGCAATGGATATTTATTCTTAATCGTTAACTTGTTCAACTCTCGATAATAGATACAAAGTTGTAACGACCCATCCTTCTTCTTTACAAACAATACGGGCGCTCCCCACAGAGACACACTCGGTTGAATGTACTTTCTATCTAATAGTTCCTGTAATTGAACCATTAACTCCTTCATCTCCACTGGCACCATCCTATATGGTGCCTTTGAAACTGGTGTCGTACCCGGCAGCAAATTAATTACAAATTCCACATCTCTATCTGGCAGAATACCGGGTAACTCCTCCGGAAATACATTTGCAAACTCTTGAACTACTGTTATCTGTTCCAATGATGCTCCCACTCTTTGGGTATCCACCACATGACACAGATAAATAGAAACTGTCGCTAAAGGGGCCTATAGCATAGACCCGTCGCTATAGGTGTTCTTCAGCTGTTCTTGAGTGTTCTTGAGTTTCATCGTCAGTTAACGAGGTGGGTGGTTTGACCAGTAATTAATCTATGATCTAAGAGTTTTCTGGGCTGGTAGAAGTGTTAACGTTGTAGTATAAGTGAAATACTACAACTACATATCAAGTTCATGATCATACAATAATACATCTGAGAGATCTAAGCTCCAGAAAAATCTGACAACGCTGTTCTTCATTTCTGGGTTTTCCAGAAAATGAAGAACAGTCAAGGGTACTAGTTTTCGATCCTTATAACTGGTATTCTGTAATTTTTTTGGGCGAACTATTGGTTCCATAAGGTAGACCACATGTCAGGGTACAACGACATAAAATCAGAACATCATAACAACCCTAAATCTAAGAGATTAAGGCAGGTCAAACTAGGGGTCAGGAAACGGTCCTTGAAGATCTGGGTTTTCCAGAATCTTCATCCGGTCAGTTGGTCAACGGTGGTTTGACCATGAATTTCTACGATCCTATTACAGATCTGGGTGATCTAAAGGTTTGAAAGTGTAGATCTCCTGTCAGGCTACAACTACAAAACAACAACATGACATAAAACATAATAGAAAAGCAAGATCAAGGCCTGCAATATCATTGTCAGACTTTCTGGGTTTGTGGGTTGCCCAGAAACTCAGTTAGTTATGCTCGGTCAACGCACTTTAACCGATCATATCTTGCAATATGTACATGATCTGAGTTTGATTCAAGTTTCAGATCCACGTCCTAACAACAGAGAACAAATCTACAACATAAAACACACATAAAACTTAATACACACAGATCTACGAGCCCTGACATAAGGCTGTCAGACAACATTTTTAAGGTTCAAAGTCAGTTTCAAAAATTTTTGATTTCGTGTATCTAGATGGTATAGATCCCTGATATATCAACCCAGATCACTAATTGACATCTTAATACACCACTTTGAACAATAAACCATAACTTTTAACACAAAATACATAGATCTACAAGTTTGAGTTTTATACCTTTTGAATGCCCAAATCTTGAATCTGATACTTGATGATCTGATGTTGGTAAGCTAGAATATGATCATAACCTATCTTATCACTCTCTTTCTCTTTCCATTTTCGAAATCTTAGAGAGAGAAAGCTTTGGTTCAAATGAAACATAAAGTTAGCATTTTCTCTCTCTTTAATCTATATAAATGGCTTGGTTCAATGCATCAAGTTGCTAGGTGGCACTCCTATCTAATATAAAATAGATATAGAACACATGGGATAAACATTATAGGGATGACTGGATAGTTCTTAAACTCATATAATTGTGGAAAGTTCCTGAACTCATAATGTGTGGTAAGTTGATGGACTGTACTAAGGTATAGTAATGTTAGACTGAAAATGAGTTATTTTCAGTAGGCTTAGTATTGAAGGTGCTAGAGAAGATTTAAGTATTGTCGCAGTAAGACAACGAAGGAAGATGGAGAAATAGGATATTCCAAGTCATCTAGCTATGCTAGATTTTTGAACTTTATTGAACTCGTGCTGATATGTACATTTTGAAAAGGAAAGGATTGGTTCAACTTTTGGAACCAACATATTTTAAAAGAGCTATTCTTGATATGTCTATGCTAATTGCTTCGGCTAGACAGAAATTGATTTGAAAATATTCTAAATGAATTTTATATCATCTGTGCATTCGATGCAAGGGTGGTAAAACGATGGAGTTGTTAATACCATTGAACCTGGTGATTGGATGTGATCTTAGGATCAACAACCCACTATGGTATGATGTATAATGATGAAGTCACAAACTGACGAAGTCCTAAACGTACTGTGAAAGGTACGGTATCATGACGTCATAAACCGTTTTGATGTATTGCGAAAAGAATTTAAAAAAGTAGTCGATGTCAATTGAGTTGACTAGATGAATGTTTCCAGTTGATATCCAATTTATTGGTATGGTCTAAGCTATTTGATTCGGCTAGATAAATGGTATGTCATCGAGCTTTCTTTGAGAACTTGTGCCAAACCAAATTGTTTTGGTGCGGAATCTAATGATTTAGTCTGAGGAGAACATGGAAGAGGTAGTTACTTTCTTTGTGATTGTAAATTGACCGTTAAAGAAGGGCTTACGGCGAAATGCTGTTTAACCTAGTAAGAGTTCATGGTTGATTTGACCCCTTAGCAAAAGTATGAAACGTTTTAAGAGGAAATTTTATATTCCTCGTTATTCCTTCTACTTCATGATTCTTGATAGGTTATGGGGGTTAGGAATGAGGGAAAGATAAGAACTCCGTTGAAGAGAAGTTGAGAAGAAAGGTGGGCTAAAATTTCGAGGACTAAATTCTGTGAAGAAGGGGTGAATGTGATAACCCGGGTAAGGGTGTGGTTTTAAGAAATTTCGAGGACGGAATTTTTATAAGTGGGGAAGAGTGTGACGACCCGAAAATTCGGGTTGTCTAGAATTTAAGTTTAAAGAATTAGTTATTAATAAAAGGAATTTTTATTAATATTATTCTGTGCTATGTGTTTATTAATCGTTCTATAACCTAGGATGATTATAAATCGGGAGTATTCTGGCTACGAGCTAGATTGAGCGAATAAGAATTTTCAAGACGAAAATAGAAGTTTTCCGGGAACAAAATATTTTTGGGGAAAAAGACGAAATAGGCACTATTCATCCGTTTCTGCTCGGAGATTTATTTTGAAATTTTGAGAAGCTATAGATTACGTTTAATTTTGAGACGTGATGGAATATTCAATAATATTTCAGTTATGGAAAAAAAACGAAGTTTTCGCCTACGGACTCAAAACCTAAGGGTTAGGAAAAGTGAGTTCAGAGAATTTTATGATCACGTATAATAATTAGGGTTATTATGCGTGAGAGATATGAGTATGATATGAATTATTATACGAGTATAGTACTAAGATTATTACAACATATAATACTGAATATCGCATTTAATAATATACTGAATAGATTACAAGAATCCGAGAATACGAGAATAGAATGCGTAGAATACGATTAGTCTTAATGGACTTTGAGTTCATGGACTTTGTAGAATCTAATTGGACTTGGATTATGTCAAGCCCAACGCTTTGTGAAATCAAGCCCAAGTTAGGCCCAATAAGAATTATGGTTAAGGCCCAAACCAAGAAAAGAAACCGCGGATTGAACCGATGGGTAAACGGATGGGTAATAACCAATGGGGCAACCCATGGGGTGACCCATGGGGCAAGAGGGGCGGCCATTTGGCCACCAAGTAAACTTGGTGGCTAAGTCTTGGAGGAGATGGTAATAGTAAGGATGTGGGGGGCGAAATGACCAAATTGCCCCTAATTGGAAAATCTATAAATAGTAAGCTCATTTCATTGTTTTGTGATTTTAAAAATCCTAGACCTTTGAGAGAGAGAGAGAGAGAGAGAACTCGGATGGGAGGGAGAAGGAAGAGCATGAGCATGAATGATCGGATCGAAAGTGTTCGTGAAATAGAAAAGCTTGCAAATCGCCGGCTTTGTCTAGCGGAAGAAAAATATAAAGAAGAGGTAATCTAAAACCTAGTTTCTTCTAATATTTTTCTTTAAGATGTCTATGTCAAAAACATAGCTTAGTGAGATTAAGGAATAAAAGAAGATTGGAATGATTTCATATGGTTGAAATCATAAAAAAATGAAGAAATAAGAATTAGAAATTTAGTTTATAAATTTCTTAAGGAAGTATAAGATTCGTAATGAATTAGAGCGATCTGAATGGATTATATGAATAAGTAGGTGAAATAAGTAAGGAATAATATTCTATAACATCAAATTCCAATAAAAAGTGAAATCATAATCCAAAATATCGATTAAAATGAAGAACGAACGAAGAACACGAAGAACACGCGAAGAACACGAAGAACGTTGTTGATGGACAAGTTTAAAACCATCGTAGTTTAATTGTTGTTGATGGACAAGTTTAAAACTATCGCGTATAAGTTAGTTGCATATTGCTTGGTTAGGAACGGTAGAAACGTTCATGAAGAACGGATTAAAACGTAGTTATAACGAAGTTATGGTGAAATTTCGTAAAAGACGAACGAGAATTAGAAAGTTAGTAATTGAACCCGAATGTGTAGGGTTTCATAAGAAAGTAAGAGAGTGTAAAAACGTGAGTCATGGACTCAAGAACGAATGAGTTCCGAGTTCGGATGACCAAATTACAGACGAACGAACAAAGAGCGTTAAAAGCGTAAAATAAACAATGGGTGAAGATCAAGCCAATTGAATGGCAAGCTAATGGAGTTAGATTAAATTTATGCCTGATGGGTATTAAAGTACGTAAGATAAGGAAGAGAATGGCTTTGGAACGACCTCGTTTCGAGTTTTAACGAAGGAGTTATGAGATCGCGAAGTAAGCATCTCAAAATTTATTTAACACTTAGAGAAAATTTCTAGGGTTAGGGCTTGGCGCCGCGACGCCAGTCATGCCTTGTAGAGTGGCGCGGAAGAGCCAGACCGGGGGTCGAGTTCTGCTAACTCACGCCACAGTGCGAGAGATAACAAAGGGAGGAAGCCATGCTGGCAAGTGTTAGAAAAAAGCCGAGATGATCTTTAAAGCGCTTTCACTCTCTGGGGAAATGTAAGGAACGATAAAGAATATAATATTCAACTAATGTAACACTTAATCAAGTGATGTAAACCTTTATTAAAGGTTGAACGTAAAGATTAAACGAGATTAAATAACAAAGAATATAATCACGAGTTACGTAACCGATGTCTGGGGACCGTAGTCGAGATGAACGAACGTGAGGAATTGCTATGGTTGTGATTCCTTAGACGTTGAGTGACGAGGGTAATGAATAACATTTCGATGTTATATCATGATAATGAGAAATAAGTGTGAAGCGTATAGACGCTGTGAATGCAACGTAGTTGCAATGGACGAGCGATCTTAGCATACAACGATCAGTATGGCTTCGACACTAAGAATGAGTAATGAACATGAGGTTCATGTAATGGATAACGAAAGTATTAAATAGTATATGAATTATCAAGAAAGCCGTAACAAATGGTAATAAGATTAATGAAAGCCGAATGTGATATGATAAAGAATGAATCCGGAGGGATGACATTTAGTTGTCAGAAAGCCGTAAGGAATAAGAAATTGACTTAATAGAACATTATAGTTTAATAGTTCGTATAAGTTAAGAGAAGTTAGGTTGTGGTACAATCGTAACCTTTGATAGTTGATATATGGGAGCTGGGCTAAACAATTCCTTCAGAGAAAGAAGGTATATACAAAACTGGCAACCGATCTAAATCACTGTGATGGCAATGTAGATGAGACGGGAACTTGTTTGTTGGTTGTTTGTGGGAAACCACTCAGAGTACCATATGGACTACTAGCAGAGACGCGATGTGTGCTGAGTCCTAGAGAAGTTATAAGAATAAGATAATAATATAAATCATCCAAGATGATGAACTTTTTGAGTAAGACATCTTCGTATGTCATAAAGCCGTAAATTGGTAAAAGAAGTTAGTCGCATAAACTTATATTACAAGAACGCGAACTCTAAGAAGTAAAGTTAAGTAAACCAATGCGTAAGTTCAATATATGACTAATTGGTGTTTATGTTTTCTCCTTATGTGTTATATAGGAATTAAAATGAATAGTTCGGCGTAAGTTGTAGCTGGGCGTAAGGAAAGTTTCCTAACTTCATTCATATTACATGAATGCTAGTTTCTTAAACTTCTCAGATGTTGTACTTGAGAAGCTACATACATGTCTTGAATGTGCGATATTTGTACAATGTGGTAGAACATATGAGGCCTTGAGCCACAATTTGAACACTTTGGTGTTTCTATGATATGCATTGTTCTGTGATTGAGTTGTTCAATACAAGTATGTTCTGTTTATACATGAACCTTTATTGTTAAGTCTGTGCTAATGATTCTAGCCAGACAGGATGTGTATGAAAAAGGTAGAGGGATGAAAGTATTTCAAAGAGAAAACGATTGATGTTTTAAGATGATAGGAATCGAGACTATTCCTATTATTCAAGCTGCTTGATAACCTTTGTTCGGTTATAGAAGTCCTAATGAAATGTTTTAATTCTGAAGTTGTTTGTTCAACTGTTATGACTTGCTGGGCAATTGAATGCTCACACTTGCTTTAAATGAAAAACAATTTTCAGCAAACAAGGTTAGAAGAACTTAAGGATCCCGTAAAAATCAAGCTGACGGTATCCAGATGAATTGTCATTCAGAGTGTGAAGGTAGCGAGAAGATCAAGTGAAGACTTGTAAATTAGAAAGATGAATTGAACTTTAGACTAGTTTAAGGAACTGTTATGTATCCTTGGTGGCGGATAAAAGTCACTCTTGTAAGATGAAATGAATAATGTATTTATTATTATTTGTAATGAAAAAGGTTATAAGGTTTCCAGAACCACCATGAGAATTCTATATGGAGCATCGAAGTGTCATTAGTGATTCTCATAGTGACAATGATGTAATGGTCCTCTGACCTGAAATCACTATATTACTATACGAGAATTTATGTACTTTGATATCATCAAAGGTCACCTTTAATAGGGTGGACTATAAAGGTGATTATTGGGTACATCATGAATCGTGTGAGAAATATTAGTGATCTAGATGGAATTTAACCCTCCTATTTATTAGGGGTGATATCTGTGACAACCCGAGAATTTTGAAAATTTTTAAAATTTTAATTAATTGATTTAAGGTTCAAAATTAGAACCAAGATAGAAAATTAGTGTATGCGTTTGATATTTTTAAGATAGAATTTTGAGGATTTCAGAATTCTATAAAGGATTTAGGTGAATTATGCAGGATTAAGGAAATACATGTTTATGTTCTGTATGTATGTGTACAGTATGTGGTTAAGAGTCAAGGGTTGAACAGATAAACGATATCTGTAACAAACCCTAATTATATATTAAGAACGTCAACGTTTGGTTAGAAAACCCTAACGATTAACAAGAAACCCTAGAAACCAGTTCTGGAAACCCTAATTTCAGTTCCGGGAATCCGAAACCCTAATTCGATGCATGAAACCCTAAATCGGGAACTTAATGGCGTAAGTGTAAATAATTATAAGATTAGTTAGGGTAAAGCTTAATTAATTAGCAAATCCTTATTTTCAAATTTAGAAAAAAAATTATTTTTCTATTAGAAACCCTAATTCGTGGGTTGTAAATCCTAATGACAATTTTGACCCTAATTGCTAAATTAGTAATTTTAATTAGAAAATACTAATCCTAATTACCAAGATTTAAGTTAAGATTAAGAAATTTTAATATAATTAGAAAATTCTAATTATAATTTAGAAATATTAATTTTCTATTTTTAAAACCGAAATTTGGAAATGTTAGAAAATTTAATTGCTAAACTTGAGGGTTCAAACCCTAAACCCTAAAAGTTTTCCAAACCCTAACCCAAACCCTAAACCCTAAGGGTTTTGACAAATTATTAGTATGCCATTAAATTAAAAGAAAAAAGACTAAAATGCCCTTTTCTTAAAACCTAAGCAAAAGATATGGCAAATCTTGTGAGTCATCAAGCCTAATGTGTAGCCATGTGCCATAAAATAATTACAAGATCAAATTTGGGCCAGCTAGCAACTTCTTGGTTCATTGAATCCAAAGATTAAACCTAAAACTAAAGAAAAGTAAGTTACTTTACTCTTCATATTATCCAAGACATCCTCTCTCTATAATTTTCGAAATCTAGAGTGAGAGAGAGTGAGAAACTAAACTAAGATCGGTTCATAGCAAGCCCATAACAGAATGATGAAATCAGAATCAAGATCAAGCCTTAAAAGTGGTAAGAACCCTAAAATTCGAAATCCTTTGATCTTATGTTGTTTTATGTTAGTTGTTGGTTAAATATTTGTTATAAGGTGTCAATTAGAGATCTGGGTTGTTGGATCATAGATCCATAACATCAAAGTGCTCGGATCTAAAGTTTTGAGAAATCTGAAAATCTGGAAAATTAGTGTCTGACAGTCAAATGTCAGACCTCCTAGATCGGTTTCTGTTATTTGTATTTGTGTTTTAACTGTTGGAACGTGTAGTATGTTGTATGGTCTTTGATCTGGTACTTGAAGTAAGGCCAGATCATGTCTAGATCGTAAGTTATGAAGGATCAAAGGTCGTTGACCCGCATTGACCAAACGATTCGGTAACCCAGTTACCCGTAAACCGTCGACAACAATTTGCGAGGTCTTGATCTTGATGTGTGTTAGTAGTTAGGCCATGTTGCTGGTGGATCTTAGTAGCCTGACATATGGACTACATATATATGCCCTTATATTACCCAGACCCTTAGTATATTGAAAATTAATCGTGGTCAAAACCACGTTGACCAACTGGCAGGATGAAGATTCTGGAAAACCCAGAATCTTCAAGAACAATTCGTGACCCTTAGTTTGACCGGTCCAGATCTTGCGTTTGAGATGTTGTGGTAATGATCTGAAGTTAGGAAATTGTACCTTTGCATCTCTACTACACTTTTTAACCACTAGATCACATTAAACGACCCCAGAAGGCAACGATTGAAAGGCTCAAAGTAAGACACAGATCGTTCTTCATTTCTGGGTAACCCAGAAAATGAAGAAACGAGCTCGACACGATTTTTGTGGGACATAGATCTCTCGGATCGATGTTTGTTTGACCTATCTAATTGTTGGAACATGTAGTAATACATTACATTTCTACAATTGTAACCATTTATCGTCCCGAAATCATTACGAACACTTTGTGATAATCGTGGTCAAAGTAAAGAACCTTTAGTGTCCGACATGAAGATCAAATGACTCAAGAAACGACCTCAAGAACACCTATATATGACGAGTCTGCCGCTATAGGCCCTTTAATGACAGCTTTTTATTATTATTATTTTTTGAAAATAGATAAAAATAGATTTTAATTATTAAAAATACATAATAAATTATGAAAATTTATTTTAAATTCGAAAAATAGTTTTTAATTATTTTAAGTTTATTTCATAAATATTTAATATTTTTGGAATATAAATGGTATTTAATGTATTTAATTATAATATTAAAAAATGATTTAAAATGATTTTTAATTAATTAAAAATCATAAAAAATAATATTATGGTATAAGAAAATATTTGAAGTTATTTTAAGTGACTTTTCATATTTTAGGATGAATTTCATTAATTAATTAATATTAATGATAATTAGTTTATTTACTAACTATATTAAATAAATTAAGGAAAATGGAATTAATGCTTTATAAATAATGTAAAAATGATTTGAGTGTTATAAAAATATTTTAAGTTATAAAATATAACTTTTGATATTTTGTCATAAAAATATTAATATTTTAATATTAATAACAATTATCGGATAATGAATTTAATTGTTTGAAAATCATTTAAAGGTAATTTTAAAGTATTAAAAATACTTAATGATATTATAAATATATTATAATATTATGACATGTTTTTTATTAATATTTGATAATAAATAAATATTAATGATAAGGTAATTATGTGGTATTTAATTTATTTAAATACGTGTTTAATGATTGAAAATTCATGATAAATAGTAATAATTACTTAAAAATGATTATGAGACTTTGAAAAATATTTTGACTGATATTAAAATTATTTAAGTTGATTGTTAAGCGTTAGGCAGAGTTTAATTGAACTTAAACTCGAAGAATTGTCCGACTAGACCGTCGGGATGATAAAATTTTGTCGGTTTCAACTTGGACTTAAATAGTCTGACTTGATGCTAAGTTTTATGTGCTGAATAGACTGATAGGATTATGTGTTAATGTGTTTAGGTTATTCCATGTATATGTATATATATATTATGGTATTGTGATGATATTATTCTAATATTGGAGATCTATATTATTAATATTAGGTCTTCGGATAAGGCGATATAAATTGTGTAAGTAATAATCAAATGATTCAGCAAGTTTATTTTTACTTAACTCTACTAAGAGTTATTTCATTTGGATATGATTATGGTTAATCATTGCTGATTGCCATGTATAATTGTACTCTGTACATATTGTATGTATAAGTCAGGTATGAAAGGCTGATCACTTTCATTACCCTTCGGTTCAGATATAACTGTTCATGTAAAATACTTGTTCAGTCAAAATTTTGTTCCTGCTAGTTCACAATTATATTGTTGAATTATAGCCAGCCAATTATTCAAATCATTTCAATCATGATATATCGTTATATTATTGAACTTAAACTTGTTGGGTAATCCTTATGCTCACCCTTGCTATATCATGATAAAACATTGCAGATTAACATTTAATAAATCGGATACAAGGACGAGTTAAAAGACAGTTCAGCGTTAGGATATGTAATGCTTGACTAAATTGTATAAGTATTGTATGTTAATAATGTTATGTGTTAAAAAAGTTATGAAATGTGTATTAAGTTAAGGTTACTCGACCTTGGGGATTCTGTATAAGTTATTGTATAAATAATGTATGTTTATATCTTCCGCAAATATAGTTGAATAGTTATAGAATGATCGAACCGGATCTGAGGTGATTTAGGACCTGGATTCGGGGCCCTCACAGTATCCATAGACCTCTTGATTGAGTAGGACTATGAAATTCATGGTCATGCTCAAATAGTGATTTATTTCATATAGTCTACTCATTGATCAAGAAAATTCAGATTAAATTATGAAGAGTATGACATATTCCATGTCTCGAGTTTAATCTAGGATGTCAAGGTTAAAAGGAATAAATTACATTATTTGATATAATTGCTTAACGTTTTGATATTTGATTGAATAAATATATGATTTTATTATGGTTTTATTTACTGCGTAATATAATTGTTAACATAATAAAATTCCTTAGAATAGTGATACAAATTATATAGTTTCAAGTATGTGACTTGAACATGAGATTATATAATTACAATTAGTATCATTGTTCTTAAATGTCCCTAATCGAGTATCATTATTGATGGGACAACAATGATGCATTGAGACTAGTATGTGGATCGTTGATGACGAATCAAATCTCATTGGTCATAAATATATGAGATATTAAGTCAATGCATAGGTACATGTTAGAGAAAGATGTACTGGACAGACCCACCATGAGAATTCTATATGGAGCATTATGCGAAGTGTCATTAGCAATTCTCATAGTGACAATGATGTAATGGTCCTCCGATCTGAAATCGCTATATTACTACACGAGAATTTATGTACTTTGATATCATCAAATGTCACCTTTAATAGGGTGGACTATAAAGGTGATTATTGGGTTCATCATGAATCGTGTGAGAAATATGAGTGATCTAGATGGAATTTAACCATCCTATATATTATGGGTGATATCCATAGGCCTCTTGATTGAGTAGGACTATGAAATGCATGACCATGCTCAAATAGTGATTTGTTTCATATAGTCTACTCATTGATCAAGAAAACTCAGATTAAATTATGAAGAGTATGACACATTCCATGACTCGAGTTTAATCTAGGATATTAAAATTAAAAGGATTAAATTACATTGAAACATTGGTCACGAAAAGGTTGCATCGAATCATCGATCTTATTATTATTATTTGGGTAGCAGTGATACATTACTAGATGCCGCTCACTGTTTATAATTTTATAATATGATTTTAAAATTATTGCCAACGTAATAATAACCTATAGGGTCACACATAAAGAACGTAATTAAAAGGAAATTAATTTAAATTGTAAAGATTTAAATATGTCAATATGATTGATAGAATTTTAAATTACGAATTTAAATTAATAGGATAATTTATATATAGGTATATTAATTAAGTAAGACTTAATTAAGATATATATAAATTCGGATTTTAATAATATTAGGTTTTGATTAATTCCTCCTAACTGCTATATATATGATATATATCAGTCACTTTAGGTTTTACGTCAAAATACAAAACCCTAGCCGCTCTTAGAGAGAGACTAGAGAAAAGCGAATACCGAAAATCCTCATCCTTGGTGGCTAAGACCGCGGTTCCTTCTTCTGCAGATCGTAGGATGATTCAGCGGAGCGTTCGTTGTGGATCTGTAGTAGAGACGCTTGACTCGTTTGGATTACGTTGGAGATTGATCGTATCAATTCCAGTTTCTTAATTCGTGGATTCGTTGGAGATTCAATCGTATCAATTTCAGATTTCTTAATCGGTATAATTTTTAACCTCTGAATTAATTGAATTTTTCGCATGGATCCTGTTTTAGGGTTTCGAAAATTGCTTTAAAAATTTTATTTCTGCTGTGCGTTTCTGTGCCGAAAACCCAACATTAGGACCTGGATTCGGGGCCCTCACAGTATCCATAGACCTCTTGATTGAGTAGGACTATGAAATGCATGGCCATGCTCAAATAGTGATTTGTTTCATATAGTCTACTCATTGATCAAGAAAATTCAGATTAAATTATGAAGAGTATGACATATTCCATGACTCGAGTTTAATCTAGGATGTCAAGGTTAAAAGGAATAAATTACATTGAAACATTGGTCACGGAAAGGTTGTATCGAATCGTCGATTTTATTATTACTTGGGTAGCAGTGATGCATTACTAGATGCCGCTCACTGTTTATAATTTTATAATATGATTTTGAAATTATTACCAACATAATAAGAACCTATAGGGTCACACACATAGAACGTAATTAAAAGGGAATTAATTTAATTTGTAAAGATTTAAATATGTCAATATGATTGATGGTATTAAAATTACGAATTTAAATTAATAGGGTAATTTATATATAGATATATTAATTAAGTAAGACTTAATTAAATATATATATATATATAAATAAATTCAATTTTAAAAGGATTTTGATTAATCCTTTTAACCGCTATATATATGATATGTAGCGATTATTTTAGGGTTAACGAATCATAACCTAAAACCCTAGCTAGCTCCAGAGAAAGACTAGAGAGAAATTTCGAAAATCCATTCCTTTGGTGGCTAGTACCGTAGCACCCTTTTTCTACAGATCGTACGACGATTCGCAGGGCGTTCATGTGGATACCGTAGAGACGCAGTTCGTTTGGATTGTGTTAGAGATTCGACCGCATCAAAGCCTTTCATAATCGTTATAATCTCTTAAACACTGAATTAATGTATGTTTTCGCATGGATCCTGTTTTAGGGTTTCTGATTTGGCTTTATAATTTATATTTTCCCCTGCGTTTTTATGCTGAAAATCCCTACACTCACAAAGTATCTAAATACTCACAAAATACGCTCGATAATATAGAGAGAGAAAACTTATGTCTGGTGTGATTTTCAATTATAACTAAGCACCCTATTTATAGGAAAATGCTTAGAACGCCAAAGTAGACTAACATGCTACCTGATGGCTTTACCTGCTCCTATTCACGCCCACCACTTTTACAATAAAATTTTAGCACATTTCTCACCAACAAAAAGTGGGGCCCACCATGTTTTAAATAAAAATATTTATTTCCGAAACTTCAATAATTCATAAAAAAATATCCCTTCTATCAGAAAAATTCGAATCTCATGTCTATCCCATAGAAAATTTAATTCTCTACAACTTTGTAGAAGAAAGGTTTTCCAAATTCCAAACAGAAATTGCCCGAAATTTATATACGGACGATTTTTAATACCTTTATTCCGACAAAATACTGATAAAACACCTCAGCATTAATTCTTTCATTTAAATCCACATAAAAATAAATATTTCCTTATCATATAAATCAATAATTAATTATTCACAAATAATATTACAGAATCACAATTATGCAACCAGGTCGTTCCTGGGAAAGATGGGGCTTTCCGATAAGGATTTCTCCTTACTGTCGCGTAATTAGGTGACCAAACCCCTTTTCTAGACAGAACTCCCTTAGACATTGTCGATAATGTTATCTAATAATATTATTCAAATAATATGAATTATTTATCTGATAATGAGAAATACTGGGTAGTGACAATTATTGAAACAACAATAATATAAAATATCAACGTAGCAATTATTGAATCAATAAAATAAAATATTGAGCAAAGAATTCATGTAACAATTATTGAAGTAGTGTCTTCTTTCGTAAAAATCAATAATTCAAAAATCTTTGTGCAATACTGCAGCATCGCTTTAAACCACACGTATTATTGTATTTTAACCACCGGGTATTCCAATAGTGTTAACGGTAACAACTACGCCGTTATTTGTAAAAACTCAAACTTGTCATTTTCTTCATCTAACCGTTTTCTAATATGGGACCCACAAAAGGCTGCGCCGTCGTACGAATAAATTTCGCCAAAAGAATAAATTTCTATTTTTCTCAAAATAACTTTTAGACAAAACTTTTACTCACTATAAACACTCTTGAAGGATCGACAAACACTAAATATTTTTAAATTTTCAAATATACCTGTACTCCGATTCTAAAACATATATACCTAATTTCCCTAATAAACATTCAGATCCGGATCCTCTATGAGTATTTTTCTGTGAGGATCTTGTGAGTGATTTTGTTGTGGGGTTTACAACATATTAAAAAAGAGATCCAATGGTTCACAACTCTTTTTTTGTCTGTGTATCAAAACGACATCGTTTTGATAGAATTTTTTTTAAAAGTTGATAAAAAATTTAAAGCCACCAAACGCCGTTTACTTTTACCAAACAAACGAAGTAAAATAAAAAGCGTACATTTAAAATAGTATTTGAGTTGTGACGGTGATTGTCTCCGTTGAGTTGTGAATTAAGAGAGGTAAAATAAAACGATTATTAATAATAAAAAAAAGATATAAAGGAATATGTAAATAATAATAATTGATAGGTGTAGAATATTTTATTGGTTGACCCAGACGGCTCAATGGTTAGAGTAATTGAGTAAATACTAATAATATTACTCTTTTTGTGGAACAGATAAATACAAATAATAATAATAATAATAATAATAATAATAATAATAATAATAATAATAATAATAATAATAATATAAATAAACAAACAAACAAACAAAAACAATAATAAACGAAAAATAACTAAAGCCACATTGAAAATATTAACCATAATTATAACCGATATATTTATTCATTTTTTGAGTCAAGTTTGTAATTATCTTAATATTAATAGCAAGTTAAGTTATTAAATATAAAAAAAATCATATACAGAATAATCAAGAAATTTAAAATAATTATATATAAAAATAAACGACGTTTGGTGACTTCTAATTTTTTATCAACTTGTAAAAAAATTCCTATCAAAACGATGTCGTTTTGATACACAAAAAAAAATTATGAGCAATTGGATCTCTTTTTTAATGTATTGTCAACCCCACACAAAACTCTCACAAATCCTCATAGAGAAATTCTCCCAGAGGATCCGGATCCTAAACATTCACAATTTAAATTCATCTACTATATCCTGTCAACTATTTTAAGAAACCTAATCTAATATATTATTTTCCAATTCTCTTGTGTGAAAGAAATTAAGGGAGAAGATTCTTAAACCAAACCACTAATGGAATTTCATATCGTTTGTCATTGTGAACTCAAGATACTTGATTTATTTTCACCTTAATTACTCAACTTTGTATTAATTTTTGGTAAGATGAATTTATTTGATTACCATTTTTCACAAATACCCACAAAATAAAATAAAATAAAATAATAATTATACAATCCACTGCCTCCCAAATTCTTTTCAAATTAACCCTACTCATCCTTGTTATCTCAAAACCCCCCTCTACCCCCTGATCGTCGCTTTCTCTCTACTTTTCTTTCTCTACATTTTCTCTCTCGACCCAGTTCGAGCCAAGAGATTGCTGGTAAGCCTACTGATTTGCTGAATTTTGGCTATTTAATCACATTTTAGAGGTATAAACCTAATACATTTATATTTAGGGTAACTTTAAAGCACTCTAAAGTTGACATTTTTAATGTAATCTTTCAAATCCCATCGTTTACCTAATGAATACATGTAAAAATAAGGGGGTTTATCAATTTTTTATGTAATTCTACACAGTGAAAGCTTCTAAAAAACAACAATATTTTTATGTTTGTATCATCTATACAGTTAAATTTAAAATTATAATTTTTTGATTATTTTGAGTTTTGCTATGACATGTCTTATGTCAATTTTTCCCATAATGCACTTTAGTTTTCACCGTTTCCGTTTCACTCCTAAATGATTTCAATTGTTAGAATGGCGACCATTAGGTAAATTTTGACGCGCATATAAAATTTCCCCTTATTTTATTCCCCTTTGTATTTTATATCTGGGAAGCGGAAGTTGGTCCCTACTGTAATTTTGTGAATATTGGATTATGATTTTAATATTTAGTTTCGTTTTCTCTAACTTTTTTCTTTAGCGGAGAAACGAAAACCCATTCTCCAAGTCTTCCATTCAGACCCAGCAGCACTGTAATGAACAAAAAGAAGCTTCTTCTCAACGAAAAAGTTGAGGTTTGTGTTCTTTTTCTGTTCTTCTTTTAATGCCACTCAACATTATGTAATATTGTTGTTTATACTGTACATGAATATCTGGTTTGGTTTTAAGAAATGATCATTATATTGCACCATTTTTCTAGATATGTACATCTTTATTTATTTATTTATTTTTATTATTGTTAGGTCATTATATCAAAAACTATGTTGTATCATTTGGCTTTTTAAATTTTTTAACACAAAGATGTGTCAGACCTTTTTACTTTTGGGGTTGTTATTTCCACCAATAAAGGTTGGGGTACCAGAAAATTATCCAAAAAAAGCACGGATGCAACTTTTTGGTATTTCATATAGAATTTTTTTTTATCTGGGAGACAAAAATGATTTTTTGTAAGATACCCAGGTGTAGAAAAAAGTTGCATATACTTCCGTTGCCCATAGTTTTATCCTATTTTCATTAGTAAATTGGTAGTCCTCATTACATGAATAGTAAATCCATCTCACATTCATGTGGAAGAGACCTTGTGGAGCTTTTAATCTACTTCGCTACGAGTCCTTGGGAACAACATAGCTACAAACATTCAAGAATCAGCATAGGTCAAGTCCAGTCCAAGGGACAAATTAATAGGAAATGCTATTTGTTTCCTAAGAAGTGAAAGAGTTTAAAGGGAATTGGATTGATCGTTTTTGCTTGTGGAAATAACAGTTTTTTTTTTTTTTTTTTATCTTCATAATGTTTGCCAAATAACAAATTGTAGTTTTGAAAAGTAATATTGAGATTATTTGGAAAAAAGTATGTCCTGTTTATGCCAAAACTTAATATGAAATAAAAATAAGTTGGTCAAATCTCAAGTGAGACTCTCATTTGTGGGAGGAGGATGGACTAAGTTCTTTTGAAACGACGGTGTTTAGTTGGTTCACCAAAAAAGAAAGTCGGTGTTTAGATGGAAACATTTCTTCCTGAGATTTTTTTTTTTTGTGGGCTGCTAGTTTACTAGATGTGTTATGCTCGTCAAAGGTACTAATCTGGTTAGGTTCTTTTGTATATCCTAATAATGAAACTAAGGATTCATGATGAAAACAAGGAAATGAGTATGGATGCAACTTTTTTCTATATATTTTATATAGAAGACAGTTGCATTTGGGGTATTGTACAAAAAATGAATCTTGTCCCCCTAGTGAAACTTTTTTCTATAATAGATGTATAGAAAGAAGTTGCATTTGTGTTCCTTTCCGTGTTGTCCATCCGGTGCCCCAATTTTTATTAATATTCTAAAGGACAAAACCATGGGCACGGCAAAAAAATTGCAGAAAAAAAACCATGAATGCAATTTTTTCCTAAATATTTTACAAAATAATTGCCTACCAGAGCAATGCCACTTTTTCTATATTAATTATATAGAAAATAGCTGCATCCATGTTGTTTCCCCTCAATTTTGTCAGGTGCCCCTAATCTCTTTTGTATCTTAAAATGCCTTCGATTTTATCAGGTGCCTCTAATCTCTTTTGTATCTTAAAATGCCTTTGGCTTCATCATGCTTTTCACTTTCTTTTGCTCCAGGGGTCTGTCCCATATAGCTTCGTGGGGGGTGGGGGGTGGGGGTGGAATATCCATTATTTCTTTGTACATTCATCTTGTGTTTATTAGTAATGATCCCCTTTAGGCTTTATCGTGTTTTGGAATTCTTTTGTTTTGCTCGGTTGAATGTTGATTTTCTTTTCTTCTTCTTTTTGTTGCTAAATTCTTAATATTAGCAGAGGTTTTATTTATTTGAATATTGATTTTCTGAAGTTTGTTAATCTTCTCGAATATGATTGTGTGCCAGTGTGCTTTGATGTTTATATGTAATTCTAAGATGATGAAAATATTAGCAATTGTATTAAGAATGTTTAGGGTCGTGTTATCTGTTTGTGTATTCGTTTTCTTACTCAAAATGGTTTTCTATCCTTCGTCACGAATGTGATGGGCGACGGGATAACATTGTATCCCAAACTTCTGTACATTAAATGTCCTTGCTTTTGTCACTTAGATTACCCTTGCCATGTAAAATAATGTTGTAACTTGTAAATATATAGAAAATTGTACTGAAAAGCTAGGTGATGTTGATTCATTACTCATTAGATTTGGATAGAAGCTTAGAGGAATTCAATGACATTTGGTTTATTAAACATGGCATGAATCTATTTCTGTTTTATCTGCTTTCAGGTTTTCAAAAGTCATAGTGACCTATTTATCGCTAAAACATAGTTTTGTTATATAATTTATCGTTTTCATTGTTTTGTTTGCCATATGTGTCACTTTACTGAGACTATGACTCGATATGTGTACTAGTATGGTGACGGCTTTTATAGATAAAACTGTTGCTTTTGATGGAGAAATGAGAATTTATTACTCCTTATATAGAAAGATGGACACTACTGGACAAGTATTATTTTATAGCTTAGTTGTGGGCTATACTTAAAAGGATTAAATTGCATCACAAGCAAGGGATTGCTGGATGTGATAGTAATTCAATCTGATTTTGTCGCTGCTGTGGAGATATTCAAAGACTGTCCAGGACCATCCCATATGAAGCCATTATTATTATTGCTACATCTTAATGAGCTAAAAAAAGCTAATTTTGTGATACATGGGGCACAATGCTGTGTTGAGATATCCTATCTCTTAATGAGCTAAAATATACTGGGTTAGTTAATACAGATTTTTTGTAGAGGGGGGAAAGAATCAAAAGATACATGTTGGGGCACAATGCTATCTTTGGGGAGGATACTTTTATAAGTATGGGACAAAAAAAGCAAGCAACCTAAGGTTTCATACCACAACATTTTTATATTTTGATATATCTTATGTTTACCTTCAATTCTTGGTGATGTTCAACGTTGTTCTTGTTGGAAGTGAAAAGTAGCCAGGGTAAGCATAGCTGCAAGAATGGATTTTGATCTGGTCTGCATGTGGCTGGGTTTGGACCATTTATTGAACTTTTTAATAATAAAATTTTCATAAACTGCTCTTCTAGTTCAATTGAATGGTTGCTGCCACTTAAAAGGGTTTCATAAAATAAATAAAAGAATAAAAAAAAAGGAAAGAGGTTTCTTGTTGGTTGCAGGCATTCATTGCCCTTGGTTTCTTTCTTCTCCTTTAGAGGGCTTGTACTTTGTTAGAGTTCTAAGAGATTGTTAATATGTTCAAATCGTTTACCACAACTGTGTTATATGCTCTTCCAGTTGTATTTTAATTTTGTAGCCTTGTAGTTTCTTTATACTTTGTAGTTTGTTATAAATTTCGGTATGCCTGTGATCAATTGAAAGCTTTGTTTAATGTCTTCAATTGTTTACCTGGGGTATGCCCTTCAGAAATGTTTTTTTCTTTTGTTTATATGCAACATATGCATTAAAAAAATATATGAATGGAAAGAAGCTGAGCTGAAATGGTAGTGAGTTATTGCAACGTGCAGAAATGGTTCTATGTCAGAACTTCCAAATTTCTTTTTCCACATATTAGATTATTATTTAGCATATTCTGTATGATTTCTGAAATGAATTTATATATATATATATATATATATATATATATATATATATATATGCTCTGATAGCTATATGAAATGATAATGTGATTGATTTAAGGTACGGCAATATGAGGATGGTCTGCAAGGCTCATGGCATCCGGGGTGGTGGTTAATGTTGCAATTTACGCGCATTTCGATAACATATGATGAACTCTTGGAGGTTGATGGTCGTACAAAGCTCACTGAATCAGTACTTGTCACCAATGCAATCGAAGGTAACCTCCAGCGTCGCCATATTCGGAGAAACTACCGTGGTCAGATTCGCCCCCGTCCTCCTCAATCTCAACCTAATTCTTCTGAACTTAATTTGAACTTTGGTACTTGTGTTGATGCCTTCTTCCAAGATGCATGGTGGGAAGGTGTGGTGCTCGATCCTGGTGATGACTTAATGGCGTGCTCAGTGTATTTTCCAGATGAAGGTGACGAACGCAAGTTCAAAGCGAGTGATTTGCGTCTCAGTCTTGAGTGGGATGAGTTCCTGGACTGTTGGAAGGAGCGGGATTTATGGGTTTTAGTGAGCCTGGCAAAGGAACATGCTGGTGATTCTCATTTTGTAAAGGCGGTTTGGCAGCGCTTGCGGTTAAAAGATGGCTTTCTGAAAAAGATTACAGAGTGGACATGTGGTGCTTTGAATTCATGGCACGTACACTTTATGAATGTTCTTATGGAAATTGCAGTTGAATTGAGTCTACAAGACCATGGTTTTCTAAAGACTCCGACTTTTACTGGAAGAAAGAGAGCAAGGGAACCCACACATTTTCAGGGGTCTACTTTGGTTTCTTTCTTAGATAACTCTGGTGTTCAGGCAAGAATATCCAATGACTTCAAAAATCTCCGATTAAGGCCAAAAAGAAAGGAAGCACCATCTCGTCCTGAACCCATAGGAGGAAAGAAGAATGCAAGGAAGAAGAAATTAAAGTTTAAGAAGCCAAAACCCTCCTCCGTCTCTAACACTGACCATCATCACAAATTTCAGACTGAAAATTCACTTGGCGAAAAACAATTGACAGCTGACTTCTCTAATATTCAGAGTGAAATTACAATGGAAGACCACGATGATCAAGTCCTCAACGCCTGCTCTAATAGAATAGCAGAAGCGAGAAATTCTGTTCTTCTTCCCTCAGGGGGGGTTCGATCACTGAAAATTGGAGGAAAGCCAAAATCAGTCGCTGTTTGTGAAGACGAGGAGAATCGGTCCTCAGCCGATGGTCAGACTAGGGTAACGAAACCCCAGAGTGACTTACCTTGTCTGAGAAAAAATAAATTTTTGCGAAACAATTGGAACAGAAGTAAAAATTACTGCTCGAGACAACAACGGAAAAGGAAATCTTTAAGTGTTCTTTATACAAGAAAACAGTGGTTGGTCCGGCATAGCTCAACTGTAATAAATTTAAAGTCTGTCAAGGATAAGTTGCAGGCACATGATAGCTCAGGAATGGATAAGGATTCTTGTCGTGTTGTCTCTCATGTGCAAGATAAGCATTTAGTCATGAAAAGAAGGAGCTTAACACCAGCTGAGCAACTTAAGAGAAATCATGCTACCAAATTTTCCATTTGTAGCCAAAAGCTGAGAAGGAAAGGGGTTCTTAATGATCTCACAAATCAACAAGATTTTCCAGTGATCAGAAAAGGTGTTGCAAAGATAGACCATCGGTGCACTAATAAAATCAATCCCTTTCCTGCGGTAGATAATAAATACTTGAAATCTCAGCAAACAGAAGACAATGTACGAGTTACTCGCCATCATCGGGGGCGACCTTCTGCAAATTCTGGTAATGAGATTACCCTTATAGAGAAAGTGTCTCAGATGCAGAGGTTGAAGAGGGCGTACTTTTCTTCTGATCTATATGACACAGTATGCATGGCTTGTCACAATGGAGGGGAACTTATTCTTTGTGATCACTGCACATCTTCGTATCATTTGACATGCATTGACTTAAAGGTTCGTTCTCTTTTCCTTGATTGATGTGTTAATAATTTGATTAACAATGTCAAATTGTTCTTTAGATGACATTTTAATATGACAGTTAATATGTGCTACTTGATGTCACAATCATTTTGGCTGATTGCCTGTAATTGCATCACACGTATTAGAAATTGCCTTTAATTGCATAACATGTATTACAAATTTAATAGTAGACACTAGACAATCATGCTGGCTTCTTATGAGTTATGAATATTACTCGAAAAAGCCATCTTTATTAGGAATACCTTTGTCTGGAGAATTGATTCTTTTTATTTATTTATTTATTATTATTATTATTATTATTATTATTATTATTATTATTATTTATTTTTAATAATTCTATTATCTTGCAGATTAGTTGTATGAAATAATGAGTAGTGTTCATTGCTTGTAAAATTTTCTTATGGTTATATAATACTACCACCATCCCACGAGAAGAGTCTCATTTTTTGACTTTCTAAAGTCCACTTGTGACATTTTGTATGACATTGATATGAATTCATTTGATTTTACTCGATAAAACCGTGAACATTATGAACAACATAAAAATACTAGTATTTACAAAATTTATTGTTATCAAAATTTGAATGAATTAACTTATTTGCATAATTTTCAAGTTTTAGGATTTCGCCAATTGACTTCTAAAAGTCAAAATGGGACCTTTTTGTGGAACAGAGGGACTATCAATTAAAATCTTGATGAGAAAAACACTTGAGCAAAAGGTGATGTAGATGCCTAATTGACTTCACAGTATTTGATAACAAACTGTACAGTTTCCTTTTCTCAGTGAGCTGAATAATCCTTTGGTATTGGGTCAAAAGCATGAATCTCTTTCCTTTCGACGCATAAAATCAACTATTACCTAGAAACCTCTTGGATTTACACTATGGTATTTATAGTCAAACAACAATAAGCTCACATTCAATTCATTCAAAATTTGAATTTGGTTACAAATTGCGAGGTAACAAAACAGGTGACAAGCTAGTAAGTGGACAAACTGGTGACAGCAACAAAGTTTCATCAAGGTTCAATGGTTCCCGGTTTAGGAAAACTAAATTTACCAAACACCTCTTATGAATGAAAAAGATACTCTAAATTATAGATTTACGTAAAGGTAATCCTGATGCCTGTATTGGAGAACTGTCATTTGACTTTGAATCTTTCTTGGGGCTTGACACAAAACTTGGTTGCTCAAGTTACGTAGACGTCTTGTAGAGGCTTAAATTCAAGTCTACTCAGGGGCAGAGCAACATTACCTACTTAATTATCATTTTCTGGAAATTATATTTTTTCTTCTAATCTTCTTGTATGCCTTTGTTAAGAAATTTATATTATAATTATAATCTTAGGGCTCAAAAGCCTTTAACATTTCCGCCCTGATTCATCTCTTTATGAGTAATATCTCTACACTATTTTCGAAAAGTACTCTCGTCTTTAATTTGAATTTTAAAGTGAAGCAGTAATAAGTTTTTATGAACGTGTTGCTTGTTTTATGGTCAATCCAGGATGTTCCGGAAGGAATGTGGTTATGTCCAACTTGTCAATGTGGATTATGTGGAGTGAGAGATTCCAGTGATAACCGCTTATTCACTGATGTTTGTCACCAGTGCAGCCGTCAATGTATGTTCATTCTAGAGAGCTATTTAGATTTATCATATATATTTCAGTAACTCATATTTTTATTTTTGGTCTATCTAGATCACGTGGAGTGCCTTGAGGAAGCAGGATTTTTATTTCCTAGAAATCATCCATCAGAGACATTTTGCAGCCAAAATTGTTTTGAGGTATCAATCCCTTTTCAATATAGAAATACTAATATTAATTTATCTAATAATTCTCTTTTTCCACATTAAAATTGAGGTTTAAGGTATCAGTTTGGAGACGGCATAAGTTGGAACTACCAAGAGAAAAAAAGCACAACAAAATAGCAAACAATGGCCTGTAAACTATTTGATGTAAATTTAAACTTAGATGGTTGGTGCTTTGGTAGATATCTTGAGTGTGATATGATGACCATCTTACTTTTCTTTTCTAGATCAGAGTTAAATGTTTGTTTATTTAAATGTTTCCTCAAATTACATTGCTATAATATTTTGGTCATGCATGAGGACCATGACTAGAAAAGTTGATATCAATGGAAGTAATTTGGAAAGGACTACAGTTACACAGAGCTGTGTCAATGCATTCCGCCTTTGGCGTGTAGATTGATTTTGTGATGCTGATCTGTTCTGGCATTGAAGAACTCTTGACGCAAAGCTTGAGCTTCTTAAGAGCACATGTAAAATATAAAATCACATACAGCACGATAATTTATCTATAAAATCAACTAAACCCCAGCCTGATTGGTGTTTTAGTTCAAGTGTGTTTCATACTGAAAACCATGTATTCCAGGTTTGGAATTTGGTTTACTTGGCAGACTAAGCCATGATTTGTTGCAATGTATTAAGAGTTAAATTTGTTGAAAATTTCAGAGTAGTGTAAGTCCGGGGTTAAATGAGCTGGAGATCCACGTAGGCTGGAATAAGCAGTGGAAGGGGAGCTAAGGGGAGGAAAACAGGCGAGAATGGCACAACAGTATGCAGACAAGTATTTCTCTCTCTAGACTAGGTAGATTGTGTAATCTCGTCCACTGTCAAATCATGACCTCTATTTATAGTAGGTAGAGGTCTAGGTCCACGTGGCACACTTGGGTGGTGCCACGTGGCATGTTATGCGTGTGTTTGACGTCACATGCCCTAGTGGGTCCCACAAATACTGTTAATGCCATTCTCGTTCGAGAGGGTCCTCGCCCTCTCGGAAATCCTGCTCTTCTAGCCACCAAGCCAACCCCTATGCCAATGTTATATCCGAATGTCCCAAGATTCTCTGCCAGAAGCCTTAAGAGACAAATGAGGTTTTTTATTACTGGTATTATATGGACTAGTATGCATGTGTCATGTCTTTCTCCTTAATAAAAGTACCAAATGACCGAGCGTGGGGCCTACATGGCCAAGTTACGAGAACCCAAAAGTGGGGATCGAGAGGCCTAGGTGGCCGGGCCCATGAACCTAACTCATGAGCCTCGAGTGATGGGGTCCACAAGTGCCACACGGAAACCTGTGGGAAGTCTATGTGTCGGTGGGAGATGGGTCCACATGTGTATGTGGTAAACCCGGGCCCACAAGTAGCAATAAACATCTTTTTGTTTCAAAAATCTGAGGCTTACTATAATGCTGACACATATAGTTACCATTATACTCTACTACCTTCATGATTTTGATTTTGGAATGCATGATATGCTTGCATTTTTGATTCAGATCAATGAACATTCTGCGACACCAGACATTTTCATTGTGGCTTCTCTTTCCGAGAAACAAAATGTTAGGAATTAAAAATATCAAACAAAGATTCTGGCCTATTGAAAGTTGAACTTTATGAACTCATTTTTATCTGAAGAACCCACTTAGATAATGCTTCTGCATGAACAAGTGTTATATAAAAAAAATTGTATATAAGTAGATAGAATAATATAATATCCAGTGGTTTATTTGTAACTTGCTAATAATCTTCATTGTACCAGTTTCAGCATATCCAGTGGCTGCACTCCCTTTTCATATGTTAGAATAATTAATGCAGGATAATAACTGTTACACAAGCCCCAACGAACTAACTTCACATGAAAAGTAGCTCCAATCTGCAACTTGTAGCTACTCATGTAGTTTATCCATATATTTTATTCGCAGGTTATTTCTGTTTTTTTCTTCTTACTATATGAAACATCTGTGAAATCCTTATTCTATGTATATGTTTTGAACCTTAATTTGTATGTGGGCTAGAAATTGGTTTTAAACAATCAACTTCTTATAATTTATTTCTTTCTAAAAGATTACTAAGGTTGTCATGGCTTATGGTTTATTTTTCAGTTATGCGCATGTCTTCATCGTATGCTTGGAATTCCTAATCCAACAAATGTGGAAGGCTTGACCTGGACCTTGATAAGATCTGGTGAAAATGATTGTCATATGCATGAAACAAAGACTAATAATAACGGTTGCCTATCTCATGCCAGCGAACTTATGCAAGAGTGTTTTTTACCGGCTATTGAGCCTCACTACAAAAGGGATCTGGTGAATGATGTTATCTTCAATTCAGTGTAAGTTTCTCTTATTTCATTAACATATTAATTTAATATTTATATAGACTTAAAGATTGTAGATGAGTTGTAGAAAACATGACCTGATTTTGGGATAATGATTTCTTGATTTATTCCTCTCAATTACATTAGTTTATATACACAAGTATCCTAATTTACAGTTATAGTAGGTAATTCCTAAATTACAGTAATGTGTACAAACTGATTATGGAAAGAACTACAATCATGAGAACTATATCTTCTAACACTCCCCCTCAAGTTGGTGTATAGATGTCCCACATACCCAACTTGAAACATAGTGGATGAAACATCTTACTACTAAGACTCTTAGTCAAAATATCAGTAAGTTGATGTTCTGTTTTGACGAAAGGTAAGTAAATAAGACAATTAGTTAACTTTTCTTTAATGAAGTGTCTGTCAATCTCAATATGCTTCGTTATATCATGTTGTACCGGGTCGTTTGCAATATTAATGGTTGCCTTATTATCACAAAATAATTGCATAGGCCTTTTAGTTGTAACTCCTAAATCTTTTAGCAAAGTTCGAAGCCACATTAATTCACATATACCCAAATCAATAGCTCAATATTACGCCACATCATTGGATCTTGTCACCACATATTGTTTTTTTCTGTCAAAGTAACAAGATTACCTCAAATGAGCCAACCGTAGAGTAAGCGACGATCCTCTATCGAGCCTACTAAACTGAGTGGAGAACGCTTCAACTCTCATATGACCATGTGGTGGGAACAATAAACCTTTCCCGGTAGCAGACTTGAGATACCTCAGAATTCTGCAGACAGCTTCCATGTGACAATGTCGATGATCATGTATATACTGACTCACTACTCCCACAACATAAGATATATCAGGTCTAGTATGGGAAAGATATATCAATCGTCCCACCAAACGTTAATATCTTTCTCTATCAATCGTAAGTCATGTGCCACCTACTAGATGATGATTAACTTCAATAGGAGAATTAACAGGCTTACATCCCAACATGCCAGTTTTTGTTAGAAGATCAAGTTCATATTTTCTTTGAGATAGAAAAATCCCACTGGAAGATCTCGCAACTTCAATACCAAAGAAATATTTCAAAGGACCAATATCTTCGATTTCAAACTCTTTGGCCAGTTTTACTTTAAGATTAGCTATCTCTTCTCTATTATCCCCTGTCACCACAATGTCATCAACATAAACAATAAGAATGGTAGTCTTGCCTTTTATTTACTTGACAAACAGAGTATGATCTGCTCGACTCTGCTTGTACCTAAATCTTATCATTGCTTTGTAGAATCTACCAAATCAAGTTTTGGCAGATTGCTTCAGACCATACAGAGCCTTTTGCAGCTTACAAACCTTACCCTTGGTTGCAGATGAAGAAAAAGCAGGGGGTATTTCCATGTCACCATGAAGGAACATATTTTTTACATCCAATTACTGAATATCCCAGCCAAAGTTTGCTGCACATGAGATTATGATACAAACATAATTCATCTTCGCCACAGGAGCAAATGTCTCCTGATAATCAATCACATGAGTTTGAGTATACCCTTTTGCAACTAATCTGGCTTTGAATCTCTCAACTGTCCCATCCGACTTCTATTTAACTATATATACCCATTTGCAACCAACTGATTTTTTTCCATAAGGAAGAGTAACTAGTTCCCATGTATCATTCTTCTTCAGGACATTCATCTCTTCTATCATAGTCTATTTCCAGGTTCTCATCGCTAATTGCCTCTCTCCACCCCAAAGGAATAGATATCGAAGACAAGGAAGAAACAAAGGAATGGTAGGATGCATATAATTTATTATAGGCTAAGAAATTAGATATAGTATGTTGAGTACAAGATCTAACTCATTTTTTAAGAGCAATAGGAAGCTCGGTATCATCAGAAGAACAAGTAGAATTGGAATCCTCACCATTAGCATTATCAGGACTAGGCTGATGGTAGAGTTAGTGCGATGGTGCAAAAAAAAATGACCTTATTATTGCCTCTTCAAACATGGGTCCTTAACTCGGGCTCATTCATACTATCATATGCCTCCCCGTATACAGATTCATCGGAGACACCAACAATGAACAGAGGAGAAAGGATAAGATGGTATTCATCGAGGAGTTTCTCCTCATCAACAACATTCTCCCCGAGGAGAAAGGAGGAGGATAAAATGGTATAAGTAGGTTATATCTTGTAACAAATATTTTGTGTGAGGAGGAGAGGAAGTTTCTCCTCATCAATAACATTCTCCTTGAAAACACCATAAGAGAGGAGAAGGTGAGGGAGAATAAAATGGTTCTAACATCCAAAAACCGGAGATGAGAAGGAGATGATAATTGGAGGAAAGAAATGGGACTTTTGTTTTATTGATGGGGACTCCAAGTTAAGAACAAAAGAGATTTGTTATATTTATTATTTGGAGTTTTTATTATGTTTAATATAAAAGTAGTTGTGATTTATGTATTTTATTTATTAGTGGGAGTCTCTTTAAATAGTGATGTTCCACAAGTCATTTAGATTACAAAATAAGTGAAATTGATTATTTCATTCATAGTAGAGGTATCCTATCTTGAGATATTTTATCCATCTTGGTGTTGATTTGGAACATGGGAGATCTTAGTGTCAAACGTGGAGTTTAATCTAATTTATTTTTCGTTAGATCCTAATTTATTTTTGTTAATTCTTCTTTTTGCTAAAACATCTTTCAGAACTATCACTCCATATCCCGACTAGATCTGATTATGTTCTCACACGAGAAGAAAATATAGAACAAAAGAAAAATGGTGAGCTCAACTAACCCAAGTAAAGAATATTATAACTAACAGTCGCAACAAGTTTTAGATCAACAAATGGAAACAAGATAGAAGACTTGTGTGTTTGGCCGAAGATATTCAAAGATCGGTCGTATTCATCTCAACACTGTTCATCTTTGCATTACGGGCCAAAGATATTCATCGATTAATCATTGTGGAATCTCGTGAGACGAAGGACAAATATTAGGGATTAGATTACGGTTTATCCAAGTCTACTTAATAACCACTTGTGAGCATAATTCAAAAATAAAGATCAATGAAGGATGAAAACAAGTGAACTATCGTGTATTCCGTGTGCTCGGAAGCTTTTGCAGTTGATGAAACATTCAGAAGAAATAGATTTTTAAGCAGAAATTTTCGGAAGGAAAATGAAAATGAGGTGGCGAGTGATAGTTGTTTCGAGTGTTTGGATGATCAGCGGGGAGGTGTTGTGAGGGACACATAGTCCTAGGGAGCTGCGTCCGTGACCACTACCACGCGACGACTCCTCAACAAGCTTAAGATATGGAGCAACCATAGTTTATCGGTTGCATGATTTAAATTTTGAACCATAACCCGATGTACGCTTTCCTTCTTTGGAATCTAGCGTGATCCTCTCGAGGTTGGAAACTCTAACAAACTTTTGATAAGCCGTTGCATCTTCCGTACATTTGGTAATGATCGCATTAATCTCCGCAAAATACTAAGCCGCGATCTTCTCCCCTTGAATTAACTCACCGACCTTTGGGTAATGGAATTATCAATGTAGATCTCATGGTCTCAATTTCTTGAGACCATACCAAACAGTTGGTTCCATACAAATTTGTTCAACTAGGTTTTCGAGAAAAAAAGAAAAAGCAAACGAGAAGAAACTAAGAAACAATCGAAACCACATAAATTCTTATTTGGAATAAAATGGATAAACTTATTAAGGACCGAAAAGCAGCGTCGCTACGATACCCGTAGTAGAAAATAGGAACCCGATTTTGGGATAATGATTTCTTGATTCATTCCTCTCAATTACATTGGTTTATAAGTATCCTAATTTACAATTATTATAATTCCTAAATTATAGTAATGTGATTATGGAAATAACTACAATCATGGAACCATATCTTCTCACATAAATTGAACATGTAGATTATTCTTGAGTTACATGATTTGAATAATTAAGTTTGAAGAAATAATCCCTAAATTTTTTGTTCCTTTCCACATCAGAGGTTTTACTTTTATGGAGTCCTTGCCATAATTTGAATACCATGCTCTTAGGAGAAGGTGGGGATATAAGTTTTTGGGATGCAGTAGTAATAGTAGACGCTTTAAGAAGGGGCAAATCTAGGATATGTTCTCAGCAGAGGCGGATTTTTTGGGCTGAAGTCTAAAGTGAAAGGTTAATGTTTAGCGAGTTAGAAAGCGAGAGTTTGAATACATTATACACTGTGTGTTTAGTTTATTTAAGAGTAGTAGTAGTTTAAGTTTTTTTTTGGCCCTCTAAGTTTAATTTTTTCATAAATCTGCCCCCCCTTAAGTTTATTAAGTTTTATTTTTGCCCCTGTCCCTATACCTATTAAAAAAAAAAAGAAAAAAAGTTCAGCATAAGCACCACCTATTCTGCCCTCCACATAGATCCGCCACTGGTTTTAAGTTATCTTGTGATCCGCAGAAGTTGGATCTGGTGTTTCTTAAAGAGCACAAAATTTCTGAACTGAACTTGGAGAGTATTAACAAGGACATTAGTTCATGTCCCTTGAATGAGTGCACAAGTAGGGAATATGTTTGGTCATCAGAAAATAAGTCTATTTTATTTTTTTCGGGGTGGGGGGGGGTGTAGATGTAAGAACTAAGAAGTTTCTACATTTTATGTTCTTTGGGTGATTGTAATGAACACGATGTTTGCTGTTTTAGGGACAACTATTTGTCTTTAGTCTTGTTGCTGGATATGATTATTTCCTTGTTTTTCTATGCATTTTCAGTGTCAGCGTTTAGGACCCTTTCAGTTTCTGATCTCTGTATAAATTAGACGGTTGCACTTTCTTAAATTTCTGCAGTTGCACTTGTGCTAGGGTTGGTCAGTTGGTTGTATAGTTAGAAGAGGTCTTGTTGATTCAAAGTCCACATTAGTTGTTTCCTTTAGTCCGAGTTATGTCTTGGTTTACAACATTGTCACAAATATTGAGTACTCTCTCTCCAGCTCAATGTTTAAAAGGCTGGATTTTCGTGGGTTTTATATCGTGGTTTTACAGAATCGGGATGAACTTATCTCTGCAGCCACAGTGAGGTAAATATTCTTAATTTGAATTACTGTATTTAAACTATCGTTTCCCATATTTCAGATTTAATGGCTCTATGACTCAGGGTTCATGGACATAAAATTAGAAATGCCTCTTGCTGGTACCCGATTCAAATATATCGTAGGCAGGGCATGTTTCGACTTATTTTGCTTGAACTACAGAAGGTAGCACGTCACTATTATCCTTTTACTGTGTATAGAACTTTCTGCCTCACAACTCACAAGATATGAAACTTCCTGCCCTGTTACAAATGCCAAATTTTACTCCCTCTGTCCTTAAAAGGATATCCAAGGTACATATTTTACACAAACTAAGAAAACTAAAGTAGAGGAAAGATAATATAATAAATACCACTTTTACCCATAGTGGACCCCGTGTAACTATACTACTGTATCTTTTTCTTTTCTAAAGCTACTAGACCCCACTTAAGTATACTTTTGAGAGTAAACTGGTCTTTATGCATATTTTTTATTTGACTTGTGTACTTCTAGACATTCTTTTGTGGACAAAAAATTTTGTACACGAGCTTTTTAGGATGGAGGGAGTAACTTGCAACAACACCATCTTTATAGCAATATGTTATTTCTCTCTCTTTTTGTTGATTGCTTTGCAGATGCTTACACAGCTGGGAATTGAAAGATTGGTTTTGCCTGCCATTCCTGCACTGCAAAACACTTGGAGAAAATTTGGGTTTACACAGCCGTCACTGTTGGAAAGGCTAGAACTCCTAGGTTATCCTTTGTTGATCTTCCAAAAGACCACAATGTTTCAGAAAGTTCTTAACAAATCCACCACAGCACATGAAACAACGGGTACATCCTTTAAAATTAAAACTGAATACTAAACATTAGCTTTGATTATGTTTTTACAAATCTACAGTTTCAATAATATATATTCACTCTCTTCAAAATGTACTTTGGCATAGGTTATGCACAAGAATTGCAAGAGAAAGGAGGGGGACACTGTTGGAGTTGAATTGGTACCTTCTTGCTACTCCCTCCGCTCCACAAAAAGAGTCCCATCGATTAATTTTCTAGTCAATTTGTGAAATCCAAGAATTCAAATTGATGTGAATTTTTTTGATTTTGATTAATGCAATAGTTAATATTGTAAACTTCTTAAAAAGTATTATCGCCGAGTACAAAGTTGTTATACCAAAAACTAAAATAGTTTCACACCACAATCCAAAATTTGAATTTTAGGATTTTGCAAATTAACTAGGATCAAAGCCAAATGGGACTCTTTTTGTTAATCTTTACTACAGTCTTCAGTGTGTTACACTTGATATGACACACTGAATTTCATTTGTTCATATTTGCAAGCATTATGTTTTTTTAATAGCTTTAATGAAGTTTTAAATCAGTCATGAATGTGGTAGTACACATGGTTGAACAGATATGCAACCCCAGTTGGGTTTCCTTGCTCACATATTTTTTATATAAGAAGAAAATACTAAAAACTTCAATGCATCATGTGTATGTATGTATAGCATATCCAAAGCCTGTGTCGTCTTCTTTGGTTCAATAACATTACATAATCATTCTGGTTAAGGTTTAGTCGATACTTCCTGCTATCCAAGAAAAGAGGCCGCATTTAAAGGTAACAATTTTAAAGAAAACAAATTATGTTTCCTTGCTCACATATTTTTTTTAAGAAGAAAATACTAAAAACTTCAATGCATCATGTGTATGTATGTATGTATAGCATATCCAAAGCCTGTGTCGTCTTCTTTGGTTCAATAACATTACATAATCATTTTGGTTAAGGTTTAGTCAATACTTCCTGCTATCCAAGAAAAGAGGCTGCATTTAAAAGTAACAATTTTAAAGAAAAAAAATTATGTATATATTTACCATCATCAATTTAGAGCATTAAAAGCCACCACAAGTACATGTTAGTGACAATTCAAATTAGATACTCATTCTGTTCCATAAAAAGAGCCTCATTTGACTTTATCCTAGTTAAGTTGTGAAATTCTAAAATTCAAATTGCGATGTAAATTTAATTTTAATTTTCGAAATAACAATTTTGAGTTTCGTAATACTTTTTTAAGTAGTTTACAATATTAAATATTGTATAAATTTAAATTAAATATATTCCCAACAATTTTGAATTTTAGGATTTAACAAATTTACTAGGATTAAAAAATCAAATGAGACTCTCTTTGTGAAACGGAGGTAGTAATTTATTTGGAGTGATAATATATGATATCTTTTTTTCAAAAGGAGACGCATTGGGTCATAGAAAAACGAACAGTTTTATTCTACTGGGACAATAGGAATAACTTTCTGACCATTGGCTAAGATATACAAAAATTTAAGATGATTTATATCTCAGGTTTCCAGTTTCCTGTATCTTGTCCTATTTTTTTTTGTTACATATTGATTACAGCTTAAGAATTAGCATAATTTCTCCAATTTAATCTTTGGTGCTTTGTACTACAGGATAGTCAACTTGAGTTTGATGGGGATGAAAGGATATGCGATTTCATACTAATGTGCAAGTTACAGTCAAAAGATTACGAAGAAAAAAAGAAGCATAAGAAAGCAAGCAAGTGAAGATACAGTGATAGTCAAGTGAGATATATACATACATACAGAGCAAGCATACATTTTGTCCATGGAATATATGTCACCTTTCAAAATCTTTTGTTCTGAATTGTACAGAAAAGCCCTTTAATTTCTGGGGTAGATGCCTTTTTTGCTTATCTGACACCTTTTAGTTTTACATTTTTGGAGTATAGGGCTTTTGAATATGAGGTTATTCCTTGCTCATATTGCATGATTATGAATTGTAAATGTTTTTGGGGCTTAATGAATGAATGAAATTTTTGCATGCAGATTGCATGAACAGTCGCTCTGTTTCACTTGCAGCTTGGTTGGAATAATTTACACAATTGTTATAAATGCAGCTAGCAATTTTATAAGTTAGCTTATTTGATTTGGAGTGTGTTGATCAATTGGCAGTTTCAAGCTGGAACATCAGACCCTTTAAAGCTTGATACAGGCTTAGGTTAAGTCGGTCAAGGATTTGGTTAGCATGAAGTTCATTTTTGAGTAAGTTAGTCAATTGACAAATAGAATCTTTGCGTGTTAGTTTATTGTTAATCGATTAGAACTCAAAATTGCTTCACGCTCATTATAAATATCGGTCAAATTCAGTTGGGTTGGATTGCAGAAAACCTCTATAAAATGCATAGCAATGTTATTGTTATCTAGAACTTTTATTGCTCTGATATTATAAATAATGTTCTAATGTTTGAGTAAATATGCATTTAATGACAATCTTGAACTCGAGAAACTTCTTCACTTTCAACAACATTTATTGCTCTCATAATTTCAACAACATTTTTATTTTGTAAAAATGTAAGTATTACTAAATATTAAGGCCCTATATGTAATTTGTTCTTAATTTGTCATTAAGAATAATTTTGTTCAAATTTTACTTCAAAATAATTATCCTCCCAGTCATTTAGGCCTTTTAATAATTCTCTTGTTTTTCATATATTCAAATAAATAAATTTCCTGTTAAGCTTCTTCAAAAAATGCTCATTAACCTGTGATTCTGATACTATTAAATTTGGCAAAACTAATGATTTGGCCACCGAAGTTGACACGTTTTATTGAATACTCGATTGAACTTTTAATTTTTCAAATTAACTCACTGAACTAATTTTTATTTTCAAATTGGGTCATTCCGTTAAAAAAAAGTTGACAGACGTTAAAATATTGCTTGTGGCAAAAAAAAAAATGCTTATGTGGCAAAAAAATCAAAAACAGATTTTAAAAATAAAAAAAGTAACATTTTAAAAATAACAAAAACATAATAAAATAAAACAAAAAATAAAAAAATAAAAATATATTTTTTTCTTCAACTAAAAAGATTTAACCATCTTGATTATTGCAAAAAACATAATTTTTTTAAAAACATAATTTTTTTTAAAAATAGATTTTTTTTAAAAAAAGAATTTGTTAAAAAATACTCCCTCCGTCCCATAGTTATAGGCTGATTTTTTTTGGCACATTGTTTAAGAAAATTAGTTAAGTGGCAATTTTTAACATAAATTTTTCACATATACCCCTTAATATGAAATTAATGAATAAGTTAATTACTCCTTACTTATCACATTGGAACTCTCAACTTCATTGATTGACATGTACTAACCATTAAAATCCATAAACTTTAACCAAAGAAAATACAACAACATTAAATGTGGTGATAAAAATAATGACATTGAATGTTGTTTCTTCAAAAAAAAAGTAATTGTTGAATATTTATTATAGGGCATAAAAGTAAAATAATGAACCAACTAAATTTTATAAATAGTAAGTAGCATATATATTGGGACATCTCAAAATGGAAAATCAGCCTATAACTATGAGACGGAGGGAATAGAACTTTTTTAAAAACAGACTTTTTAAAAAAAAACAGAATTTTTTAAAAAATATACTTTTTTTAAAAAATGAATTCTATTTTTTTTTTTAAATTCTGTTTTTTTAATAAAATCTGTTTTTAAAAAATTGCTTTTTTTAAAAAGTTCCGTTTTTTTTGTTCAAAATTCTATTTTAATTTTTTTAAAAAAATTATATTTTAAAAAACAGATTTTTTTAAAATAGATTTTTTAAAAAATAGAATTTTTTAAAACAGAATTTTTTAAAATATACTTTTTAAAAGCAGAATTCTATTAAAAAAAAATCTGTTTTTTAAAATTATGTTTTTAAAAAAGTTCCTTTTTAAAAATTCTATTTATTTTAAAATTATGTTTTTTTTAAAAAGGCTGTTTTTAAAAAAGTATATTTTTTATAGAATTCTGTTTTAAAAAAAAAATTATATTTTTAAAAAAATCTTTTTGAAAAATTTCTGTTTTTAAAATATTCTTTTTTTTAAAAAAATCTGTTTTTTAAAAAATTCCGTTTTTAAAAATTTCTGTTTTTTAAAAATTCTATTTTTAACAAATTCTATTTTAAAAAATTCTATTTTAAAAAAATTATGTTTTTTTTTAAAAAAAATATATTTTTGCTAAATAATCAAGATGGTTAAATCTTTTTAGTTGAAGAAGAAAATATATTTTTATATTTTTATTTTTTGTTTTATTTTATTATGTTTTTGTTATTTTTAAAACTTAAAATGTTAATTTTTTTATTTTTAAAATCTGTTTTTGATTTTTTTTGCCACATAAGCAATATTTTTTATTTTTTTTGCCACGTCAGCGCCGCATAAGCAATATTTTAACGTCTGTCAACTTTTTTTAACGGAATGACCCAATTTGAAAATAAAAATTAGTTCAGTGAGTTAATTTGAAAAATTAAAAGTTTAATCGGGTATTCAATAAAATGTGCCAACTTCGGTGGCCAAATCATTGGTTTTGCCTATTAAATTTTGTTGTCCTCTAATAAAATAGCTGAACCTGAAGCTGCACATTTTGCAACCCTAGTACTAGATCTGCTCGTCTTCTATATAAAGTCGAGATGAAGAATAAGGGACTTGCATAGTACTTATAAAAAGATTTAAAAGCAGGGTATAATTCACATGAGAACCCAAAAAAAAGAAGGAAAAAGAGGGGGGCAACTTCCTTACTTATTTCAAATGTGAATTTTATATCAATTAATTGCTTAATATTTGAGCAACTTGTCACGAAATTTACACAAACACACTAACATAAATAATAAACACAAATGTATAAAGTACAAAATAAAGAGACGCGAGTTTTACTTGAAAAATTCAATTAATAAAAATCACGAATTTTTTTTTTCAGAGATTCACTATAAAGAATATTGAAGAATACAAGTCTCTGTGATTTTTTTGTGTGGCTAATTTAAGACCGAATTTAAATTTACACACTACTTTGTCACTACAAAATTTTGAACTCCCACCATAAGACATAGGAGGGACACAAATTTTTGGAGTTGAAAGAATCTGAAGATAACTTTTGCAATAGCCGTAGTTCAGATTCTTTCTGGTTTAGATTGATTTTTTGGATCAGTACCATTTTGTACAAAGTTTCTATGTCTGACCTACTTTCCTAATATCGCTATTAGGAATAGCGAGAATGTAATAATCACTATTGCTAGTAGCGATTTTGTAGCCCCTAATTTTGCACCTATTTCGCTAGTACCAATAGCGATATTAGGTTAATTATACTAATTTATCGTTTGATTAATAGACCTCATTATCTCCATTCTAATTAGTGATTATTCCCATTTGAATTCTCTGTCACGACAAAGGGGCAGTTTTTTTTTTTATTTCTAATTTAGATTGAATTTAAATTCACACACACACACACACACTTCAATTTGGCATACCAAGGCTCGATCCCCAACCTCATGGTTACCATGGGTTGGATAGTACCACTCGGATCAAAGGCCTTTGCACTACAAGAAAAACCCTTATCTTCGACGGAATTAGTCTCGACGGATTGAATTTTGTCGAAATAAGCCTATGTATGACGGAAGTTTTTTCTGTCGAACATATACTACCCTCATTGGCGCCAAATTTTCTGCCGGCGCGAACCCTATCTTCGACGGAATGATAGTTAATTTCGAGGGAATTTTCGCCGGAATAAAGGTTATTTCGAGGGAAGTAATTCCGACGGAGATTCCGTCAGAAATAATTAAAAAACCTAATTAGTATCACCTTCTTCCAGTCGCGTCTCTTTTCTCTCATTTCTCTCTCAGCTTTCCCTGCAGCTCTCCCTCTCCCTTTCTCCTCTCAGCTCTCCCTGCTCTCTCTCGTCTCCCCCTACCACAACCCCCCATCCCGACCGCCCTGCCGCGGCGTCCCCCCTGCCGCGGCGTCTCTCCTCCTTTCATTCTGGCGTCTCTCTTCATTTCTCCTCAGGTGATTCCGGCAGCTCCTCCTCCATTCCGGTGAACTCTAAACGTACTGAAATTCTCAAATTTATTTTTTAGGGTTAATATATTGATTTTAATGTGATAATTTCTGCTGAAATTGGGCATACTGTATATGTTGTGGCTAAAATTAGAACTCGTTTGAGAATTTGAGATTACTAGATAGCTTGTATTTGTTTCATGTTTTAAGTTGTTGATATTGTTGTCATAGTGATTTTTTTTTGACTTGGTCATTCTGCTGAAATTGGGCATACTGTTGGAATTGCTGTAGTTTTGGAATTATATTTTGCTGAAATTCGGAGGAACATCATTTGATTTAAGACTGCATATATATAATACTTTTTTGGAACTTCAGAAAACATTGACTGTGTATATATATTGAGATATGCTAATTTAGTACTCAATTGTTTGTTGGTATAACTGATTTTGGCATTGATTTTATGACTGTTTTGGGACTGCCTTTAATTTTGATATATTTGCTATTTTAAATGAATTAAAGTGTAATTATTCATTTGCAAGATTTGTGGGCCTGCATGTATTGTATAAGTAATTAGTTTCCCAATATTAAAATATAAACTAAGTAGCATTTACTTAGTTTCTTACTACTAAAATAAAATAAAATGAAATAAATTTAATTTAATTTATTAAATAAAATAAATTTTAAAAATTTGATAATATAATATAATACAAAATAGAACAAAATAATAAATTAAATTAAATTGAATAAAACAAAACAAATTTGATTTATTTTAATAAATAAATTAAAAGTAATAAAAAATATTTATAAAATAAAAAAATAAATTTAATCTAATTTAATTAAAATAATTAAAATAAATTTATTTTAAAGAATTTAATTTAATTTAGTTTTACACTGTGCTAGATACGAGTGGTAAAACAAAGGACAATGATAAATCACGTAAAGACTTGGAGGAAATGAACATCAGGCGGGAATTGTGGCTCCGTCCTAATAACTCAAAACCAAAAGCTCCATTTTGTCTTACCAAGCAACAGGTTGAAAACATTTGCAAGTGGCTTAGTACATTGAAGCTACCAGATGGTTATGCTTCTAACATCTCTCGATGTACTAAGGTTGAGCAGTTGAAAATTACCGGATTCAAGAGTCATAACTGTCATGTATTCATCCAGAAGTTGATTCCAATTGCCTTTCGTGAAGTATTACCGAGGAATATTAATGATGTCTTTACCGCACTTTCAAATTTCTTTCGGGACATTTGCTCAACTGTTATAAGGTACAGTGATGTGGTGGCGGCCGCTCCGGATCGGGTGACGGCTTCCAGGGTGGGTCGTCTTCAGATGCTAGATTTCTTTTTTTTGCTCAGTAACATTTTTTTCATAACTATATTATACATTCATTTACTATTTTTTGACAATATCATAACTATATTAAACATACAGATGCTAGACGTCGACGTCAGCGAGGGCCTAACTTAGTTAAAGGGGGAGTGTCGACGTCGGAATTTTTGAATGTCCCTTTCCGTTACTTGTTCTTTGGTGTTCTTATTTTAGGTGAGATTTGTTTGAAAAAACAAGTGAAAAAGGCCCGACATGTATAATGTCAATGATGGATTGTTAAGAGTCGCTAGTTGGTTTTTTAAATGGTTGTACCAACACAACCGAGAAAAGGTTTGCGCATTGACCTAGTGATGTGACATCTGCTTAAGCAATTCGGTGAAACCGAGATTCATTAGGGTCGGGGACTTGGTTATGCGGAGGGAAGGTGTTAGGCACCCCGACATCCGTGTTACAACGGTGTGACCGCCTCTTTTCAAGAAACTATTATCTGAAATGTGTGTGTGTATGGGTTGATGTAATTGTTATTTGGAAGTAGTGCGAGGCCTCGTTTGCACCTATATACACAGGGTTTGAATTTATGTAAAAATTCAGTTTATAGCAAGATATGGCAGTGATGTTTTATAAAAAAAGATTTTTCAAACCCTGATGCTCAATAATAATTGAGACCTTTTGATACTTCCATTTTATTAAGTATTCGGCTTGATTGATTTTTATTTTCGAGATGCGAAGCATCTATAAGAAAATAATGTACAAAATAATTCCAATTTCCTCGTGGGTAAGTAAACCATATGAGGAAATTCAGACACCACATAATAATTTACAAGCTGCTTACAGCTGAAAATATCCATCACGGGAACCACATCTAGATCCTATAGGCTGAATCTGTGATCACATGATTCTTAGGCGCACATGATACCGCAATTTATATGAAAGCAGTAAGCATGTATATATATAAAAGCTGTAAATATATATACAAACATGATCACCAACCACGAAGCACCTTAATGGGGGATCGGAAATGTAAATAAAGCTGTAAAAGCTATCAACCACCACAGAGGAAACTCCAGGTGGGACAAAATGTAAATAAAGCTGTAAAGCTATCAACCACCACGGAGGGAACTCCAAGCGAGACAAAATGTAACTAAAGGCAGATAAAGCAATGCCGCCAAGTGAACTTGAGCGTATTTAAAGCGTAAAGAAAGTCGTAAAGCGATCAACCACCACGTAAGTAAACTCTGTGTGGGATATATATATATATATATATATATATATATATATATATATATATAAAAGCAAATAAACACTCTGGCCAAAAGTCTTCAGGCTCAATCGAGGCATAACTCGATAATGTTAATCCATATATATATATATATATATATAATATATATATGTATATACAAACTGAAATAAAACCACGGACCAAAGTCCGGGAAAATACACGCAACACGACTCTCAACGTGAAGAAGGGTGTGTGCAAAGATGAAGAGAAAGGTTTTAAAGTGTGTGAGAAGGCTTACAGTGGGTTGCCAAAGAAGACTTCTATATCTTTAAAGTGGATGAAACTCAGCTCCCGCCGGTACAAAAGTAGCTATATGTGAGCTCACAAGTGTTTAAAATGGGAAAGCACTCAGTATATTGCAAGTACGGAGCAAATTTGACAGGGCTTTCTCGCTCATTCTCTTCTTAAAATGGCCACCCCAAGCCCTCTATTTATAGAGGGGGGAGCCGCAGGTGTACCTGAGGCTTCCCGGGTTGCCCCGAGTCTCTCGGGTCGGGTCATCTCGTAGTACGTGCTCTCGGACACTGTAATGTTCGCTCGAACTTTTAAAATTGCAATCCGGGCATCCGATTGAGGTATACAAGACTTATTTTGGACCGCCGTTGTCGAGAGTTGTACAATGACATGGGATTAAAGTTTGTACGAAGTCATTGAAGATGGGACGATGCCCTCCGGTCTTCAAGCTTCAAATTCTATCCGTTACCCCGCACAATAGTCACTCGGGATTGGTTTTCCTTGATTCTTGTGGGACATCGTTGTGTAGAGATGTGTGTATAAAATGTTGAGACGACGTGATGTGGCATCGCATTGGCAAGATGACGAGGTTGCCCCTCACCGGTGTTATCGCCGGTTTGGAATTTGATAAAGAGACATTGCTCGGGGCTTCACCGAGATTGGACTCTACGCAAGTGTTGAAAGTCCTCGATGTCAACTCGAGGTGTGCCCATCCTCCGGTGTTATCTCCGGGTTTGGTTCGGGAGTGTCTCGTTGTGGCCTTAGAGATTGAAGCTAGTTGCATTTGAAATAAGCATTTCCAGGGTTATCGCCGAAACTACATTCCTTGGGGTGATCACCAAGGTTGGTAGCTATTCCCATGATTGGGACTGAGACTGAATACCTCGGGGTTATCTCCGAGATTAATCGGTCTTCTCCGGTGTGTGTTCCGGTATTGTATCTGCACGCCTCGGGGTTATCTCCGAGGTTGGATTTGTTACTCCTAGTGTGTGTTCTGGGGTTGATGCTAAACTTCTGGTAGTATCCAGAATGGATATGGACTGTCTTCCAGGGTTCCCTCTTGAAAGACGAATCCGTCCTCCTGCAACGTTAGTGACAGGTGTGCAGAAAATTTTGAGTGTCTACAGATTCCCCTCTTTATCATACTCATGTAATGCAATGCATGGGTGGGATAAAGAATCCTAGACACTTGAAAATGCAACAAGACAAACATGATACTATATGTAGCAACATGATGCAAATGTATTATGCATATGTACGGGGTTTGTTGCCCAACATGCTGGGGATGATTGCTGGCTCCCTGTTGCTTCAACTGGGGATTGACAACTATAACCTGATCGGATGTGTAATCCGAATCTGTTAGGATGTTGATGTTTGGGTTATCACCAAATTACTGGATCCTTGATAACGACTTAATCCAGAAGATGTACCTCTTATATGTAAGAGATCTGTGGGGATAAAGCTTGGTCTGCTTGAGGATGTGTATAACATATTCCATCATCAATCCTCCTTGATGACGTGGACCTTTCCTGGTTGGTATCGCTAGGACATGTCAAGATTCTGTTGGATTTACTGCCAACACAAATGTCGTCAGGGCTGCCTGACCTTTGTTGACGTGTACTTCACCGGCATGTGAATCAATGGGTGGAAAAGAAACACGTGGGGAAAATTTATCAAGGTTGCTTGACCTTCGTTGACGTGTGAATCAATGGCACAATGCGCTGTAACCCCCGTCATGGATCCGCTGGGGAATATGAGTAATCGAGCATGAAATCCTCGAATAGCTCTCGAGCTTCGATAGGTTTAATCGCCATCGGCTGAGATAACGTCAAGGCTGCTTAACCTTCGTTAATATATGTGTCAACGACTGAATGTGCATTGTAACCCCCTGTCGGGGCTTCATGTTGTAACCCCTATCGAGGATCCACGTTGTAACCCCCGTCGGGGATCACGTTGATCTTTATGGTAATGACCCAGAGTTGGCGGCATTGGACCTGTACAAGGTATTGCCGGATGTGATTTGTAACAAATGAGATCATTGGCAGGGTATACCTTGTGTTCGGGTGACTACCAATGAGTGATGTACATACTCAAAGTTCCATATGAGAAGACCAGGATTGTAGGCTATTTTGCTAAATCGTGTAGCGTTTTTATTCCCGATTTGACTTTTTTAGTCCGCAAGAACTCCTTTGCAACTCGAATGAATTGAAATTTGGAGGGTGGGGCCCACATGGGGTTCCACAGGTACACCGCTTGACCACGAGATGGACTCATGACCAACCGTGGATATTAATATCCTGTAGGTTGGTCTCACAAGTCACTTTCAACTTGCCTCGCGAAGAAAAATCCGGAGCTCCCCTTCAGATCTACTGAGTTCGGGCGCTTTTCTACAAATTCTGTCATCGTACAAATGTTCTGCACTATCCTGGTAACGCATGCATGTATTTTTTCCAGTTTTTGTCCGTTGGAAAATGAGTTATCGCATGAAATGCATCTAAACACATAGTAGTGATTATGTATGCATAAATGACTTGATAAAAAATATTCAACATAGTAAATGTTAGTATTAAACCATGCTGAACATAATGATGTGAAAAAATTTGTCTTCTGAGATAGTCAAATTGGCACTTTTTTCTGCTATTTTTGTCCTATTTGAGGTCCAATGAGCAAAAGGTATGCATTGATGATTTTGATTTTTAATGCATATATTATGTATATGATTTTGGGGCAGGTGTGCTACTGAATGGCCACCTAGTCATGCCTATGTGCATGTGGATAGTCCTGTTTTCGAAGGGGACTATGGCAAAATTTTTCAAAATGTGCCATTGGGTAGTCATGCATTTTAACTCTACTGTATGTTAAAGTAAATGCATGCATGCATATAGTCATAAAATGCATTGAAAACTCTAGTTTAAAAAATACCACACCCTTTCTGAGGTGATTTGGAGACTTGTTGTCCAGATATTATGGATCCAGATCAGCCGAGTAGTTCCCGCAGGACCACTTCTGGTATACAGCGGAGGGCTTCTAAAGTGCCTCGACCCCGTTCTATCAGACAGCCTTGTCGATTGGTGGATGCAGTGATTCATTCAATCTAGGCTAACGTGCCAGACGTTGAGGATGAGGATGAGGATGAGGATATTTCGATTGAGGACCCCGCTTCTGCTGTACATGTTCCCCGTAGGGAGCTCCCTTGTATTCAGGTGGCGAACCCAGAGCTTCTGGGTGACTTGAGCAGACATCCCTCGATGTACTTGCATGCTAACGAGGTATGACGTTAGATCTTGATCTTCCTTTTTTTCTATTGATGAGGATTAAAGGGTTTTGATGTTGATCTGCGTTTCATGCAGGTTCCCGACTTCACACAGCCTCGAGGGAATTGGTTTAGTATACACTTTATGTATCAGGCTCTTCATCCTGATTATAGAGCGGTAGTGCATAATTGGGGATTTGGGGTATTCTTCTCCATCCTTCCCCGTCGTTGTCCCTGGGGTTACCTCAGGGCATTGTCTGAGCGATGGTTTCATCAGACTCAGTCACTCCATTTGTTGGACTGTGAGGTGATGATGACGCCGATGGATTGGCGATTTATCATAGGTATGGAGTTTGGAGGGGAGCCAGTGCCTTGCATGACGAATATTATCCCTACTGACGTTAGATCCTTGTTAGGAGTTTCGGCGAAGGCGCTCAAAGGCAGGACTGTCCGTGCAGGTCCTTTGAGCGTAGATGCTATGAGCGGACTTTTGAGTGAGCCCATGCCTGATGATGTCAGAATCAGGGATCGCATTCTTCGGCGATTGTTCCTAATGATCATTAGAGGCTGCTTTATAGCAGATAACTCTTCTACGGTGTCGTTCGCTTTGATCAGTGCCACGCGTCATGTGGACCATATTGGAGAGTATGATTGGGATTCCTACACCTTTGCCTATTTCCTCCGGGGCATGCATATGCGCTCACATGGTTTGATTGAGGCTTGGCTAGGATTCTAACCATTTCTGCTGGTGAGTATTTCTCTTGTCATTTCCCATTTATAGGTTAAGAGTGTTTAATGACCGCAGATGTTTTGCCATTGTGCTGGCAGTTTTGGGCCTACGAGAGGCTCCCATGCTTGCGTCCTGTGAGTGTGTTAGGTTTAGATACATATCCACGAGGACGACGATGGCATCATTCCATTTTAGCGGAGGTCCCCACACGAGGGTTTCACTCCTTTGTCGCGTGCGGTGGAGTTCTTGATCGTGATATTATCACATGGATTCCCTATTCTGGGGAACATTTGGCCATCGATTTTGAGGATGGGTACCCGACTGGCGTTGAGTATGTGATCTCCACCCGGAGGGTTCCTCTCTTTACAGATGGAGGATGGGAGCTCTATTTAGGAGAGTGTGCTATTAGGAGCACCACATGGAAGATTCGTATGCCGATCTTGCCTCATGCCAGACGTCATTGGCCTGTATCGCAGTCACCCGTCACTGATATCCCATTGTTGGGGTTTGACGACTTTACATTATCAGAGGGTCCTTACACTCAGGAGATATTCCAGCGTTGGTGGTTACCTCATACTATTGGAGCCCAGTCCCGCGCCACTCAGTTCATGGGGGATATGGTTCCAGGATCCATGATGATGACGGATTGGATAGCCTGTGTCCGAGATCTGACTTATGTGACACAGATTGACAGTTTGACCCGGCGACTTGACCAAGCACATTTCTTTATCTGGCATTTGGGCAGAGATCCGGCAGAGGCAGATTCGTTTAATCCTTCCAGCTCAGGCGCTGGCCCCTCAGATGACCCATTCAGTTTTGCCGACGCAGATCCTCTTCTATATAGGCCTGACATCCTTGTTGATAGAGATCTAGTGACTCAGGAAGAGTTACATCAGGTGGACAGGATTGATGATGTATTTATTGACACCATTGTCTTCTTCTGATGTGTATTCTCGTTGTATCTTTTGATAGGCCTCTGTTAGCTATTGGGTGGCTATGCCCCATTCTCGCTATATCTTTTGATAGGCCTCTGTTAGTAGTAGGGCGTCTGTGCCCCATTTCCCTGTATTTGTAGCTGTACAGAGATGATGTAATAGATGTTGATATACTTAGGAATGTATGCACAGTTTTTCATTCCCTATATCATATTGCCATCTATTATCTGTAATGCATGTATCATGTTATGCATATGTATGTATGTCCAGAGATATTCAGCATTGACCCCTGGATGGTCTTATGACACGGTCCGTACAGATGCCTTCTTTGACAGTTAGCCGTATTGATCATACCCCACCATCATTGGTGGCATCGGGTATGCGATCGTAGTATGATAGCATGTCACCATCAGACAGGGTGACCGTAGATCATTTGTTGCAGCATACTATGACCCTGTTGATGTTTCAGGTTCCAACAGGATTTGTGGATGTTATGCTAGAGCATTGGGTATCAGATAGACATATTTTCCGATTTGGGACCCATGAGTTGACTCCTATTCTGGAGGAGTATGCACGGTTGACGATGCTGCAGCTGGACAGACCTTGCGTGCGTATGGCTTTGGGGGACATGAGTCGACGGTTCATGACCCTCACTGGATTGAGGCGCAGAGTGGTGCAGGATGAGCTTACATCGAGCCACGTTATATCCCAGTATTTTCTGTTTGATAGATTTGGCTCTGAGGATAGTTATACACGACATTCTGGGGATTTCACCACACCGGAGAATCATTGGCGTCTAGCCAAGATTGATGTACTGCTATTATACGTGCTGTCGTATGTCTATATGCCACGATACATGGATGAGATAGACATTGGAGTCATCATGGCAGTGAGAGCTCTCAGGGAGGGTCGTACCATTATACCGATGATTATAGCAAAGACCCTGCGGTCGTCCACCTACTGCTGCACTTATCCGATATGAGTGTTCACGAGCAGCTCGGTCATGCTATATGTGTGGTTTATGTCCCACTTGAGACCGATTGGCACTCTTAGACGGCATGGGTATTGGTTCACCCACGATATAGCCATGTCATACTCTTTCAGCCATCGGAGTGTATAGATGCTATGTCTTGGTCCATATTCTTGGCGGATATCAAAGATCCATTTGTTATATTGCCGTGCTAGGGGCTGAGCTCACCCTACAACTTTATTACTCATGCTCCGGGCATGGATTATCTCCCTCTGGCTGGTTTGAGGGGCGTGACTACTTATCACCCGCTGGCCGTGATGTCACAGTTTGACTAGTTTCAGGACTTTCATCCTTTCGAGGGGGCGATAGGTCAGCGTTCACTTCTCGCTATCTTCGGTGAGAGGACCCGATCCCGTGTGTATGCATGTTGGGATCAGTGTGAGATATCTAATTTTTCTGTTAGTCATCCAGGTTGTTTTGCAGAGTATTTCGCATGGATGGAGACAGAGATTTTATCGGCTGCGGTAGTATCCACAGTACCGGATAATGAGTCAGATGATGTAGAGCCCATGGAGGACATCGATTCCCACATCGAGGAGGGGCTAGGTGCTGGATTGCCAGCATCTCTTCTAGATTCTCCCGATGTCGATCTTGTTGTGATTCTCTTTTCAAAGACAAGACTTTGAGCAGAGTCTTCATCTGATGACCTTCGAGAGAGATCAGGCTCGATCTTTGATGTTGATTGCCATTGATGGGAGAGACGAGGCATTAGCTCGTAGAGATGTCGTTGTTATTGAGCAGGATGAGGCCAGATCAGCCAGAGATGCAGTGATAATTGAGCGGGATAGTTCCATATCTGCCCGGGATGTAGCCATTACAGATAGTACTGTAGTGAGGTCCCTTACCACTAGCATGATCGCAGAGATGAGTGCTTACATTGATGAGCATATAGTCACCATACAGATGGTTGCAGATCTGTTGGGTTGTGTGGATATTCTTGTACAGGAGACCACAGCTTCGCCTCCTTCTTCTGAGAGGGGCGTCATGTTGGGCTTGTTAGCTCACATATACCCTGACTTGTAGATGGGCTTGTATTTTCCTACACAGGCTAGCTTATACATTTTGTCATGTACAGTTTACATTGTGTATATCAAACAACATTATATATATATGACAGGGAAATATATTTTTGATCACTTCGCTTCTAGACATGCTTTGCTACTTGCTTGATATTTTGCATGCTGCTTCAGGGCTTGCTATCTTGATGTATTCTGAATTCCTCCTGGATGGATGGACATTGAGTTGTCTACGGGATGATTCGGAATGGATCATCGATCCGTATGTATCCTACCATCTTTGGTGTCTTGGGATTTGGTTTCGCATGGAAATGTGGAGAGGAATTTGGCTTTCTCTCTCGAGATTCGACCGCACTACGAGATGGTTTCAGACTTCTATTTAGGAGAAGCCTAGTTAATTCCATCTCTTATGGATTGGTGTTGCTCTTCAAGGAATGACCGCATGACTTAGATGGTCGTGAATCTCTATTTGGGAGGAGTTTAGGTAATTCCATCCCTTTGGTCTGAAGCCAATGAAATGTAGTGGATTTATGTTTGATCCCAGTACCAACTGACAAGGGTTTGTGTTTTGGTAGGGGGCAAGACCGCACCATGAATGGCTGCCTACGTACTCCTATTGAAGAGGAGATCAGGTCTGCGTAGTTTGAACCTGGTATAAGAGGTTCAACGCTGTATGTGGCAGAAATGGTGTAGGAATTTGTTTTTATTTTTGTGAGGAGAAGAGGGTAGAAATGTTTTTGTTGTTTTTGTTTTATTGCGACTAGGCCATATGAAATGGTTGCCTACGTACTCCTATTGCAGAGGAGATTAGGTAGACGTAGTTCGCCCCTCAGGGCGAGGTGAAAAGCGTGATCCCATGTACAAGTCTGATTGCGGGGTGGAGAAAGTTTAATCCTAGGTTGAGGATAAACTGCAGGTATGAGAAGTTTGATCCCATGTATGGGTAGCCAAACTGCAAATGCAAGAGGTTCAATCCGTAGTGGGATGACCTAAATCGTAGGAACGCAGAGAAGCCAGGCTACTGGCTTGAAAAGTATGTTTCCCTGAGGGGCAAAGTATGGAAGAGAGTTGTATGTGGTAAAGGGTTAAAGAACTGGAATGAGTGGTGATCTGATGATCCAACACCAAGATGTTTGCTTGCTGGTAACTTCAGACATAGTATCGTTTCACGGCGTTCGAGTTGATGAGTTGTGGAAATTCACCGCCGTCCATTTCTTGCAATCTGAGAGCGCCTTCTGTCAATACTTCCTTGATAACAAATGGGCCTTCCCAGTTAGGAGCGAATTTTCCCTTAGATTGATCTTGGTTGTCAATGATCTTCTTCAAAACCTAGTCATGTTGTTTAAACTACCGTAGCCGGACTTTTTTGTTGTAGGATATGGCGATCCTTTGTTGATATAACTGACCATGGAAGATAGCCGCGGTTCACATTTCGTCTATTAGAGACAATTGGTGATACCTGTCTTGTACCCATTGGTCTTCCTCCAGTTGAGCGTCTATTAACACTCTAAGGGATTCCATTTCAACTTCTATGGGGAGCACTACTTCCATTGTTGGGTAAATTCTAGTTACGCACAACACGCAAGTATACGTGGTCAACAAGTAATAAAGAATAAGTAAAGTATCGTTCCCACGGAGAATTAACTAACAAAGTTCACCAAGCATTAACCCATAACCATCTCAGTCTTATTTAAACGAATGATATTATATTTTGTATTTAAACTACAAAATTAAATAAACCTAACTATTCCTAGAGTGAGACAAGATAATAAAGACCTGAGATTATTATTTCATCTATTGACTCATTCAAATCCATACATTTCATGTTAAGCCAAACTAATTGTACCGGTTTGTTAGTCGAGAACACAAAAGTGAAATATAGCCATCTCTCGATGTACCATACCCATATCAAATATAATCCCCAGTTGAAAGAATACACATGAACACCCAAATTACCTAAATCACTATATGTCTATGTGATTTACAAATAATTAGGGTTTAAGCCCAAAATTCTCAATTGACTATGAGCGATGCCTCGGTATATGTCTATCCTAAGCACGAATCATACATTCCATCACCATGTAGAACATACAAACACAAGCTATCAAGATCAAATCTAAACCCATACTTCATCTTTCAAGTTCATATGGGTTATCCCAGTAATTGATGGACAATCAACTAAGCAAATAAGCATGAATCTTAATAGACAATCCTATAGCAATCAATAAGGTTAACAACGAAGTATATTAGATTAAACTAATCAATAGAATCCATTGTAATCTCAAAATAGAGTTTAACTCATCATAAAATCAAAATCCATCATCCACAATAGATTACACATTGAGAAATAAAGATAGAAGTAAAGAGAAGTTATGGAATTAGGAATGCAAATCTGAGATTCTCCTCTTGCTCCAATTCTGAATTTCCTATGCTCTTCAATTGCTTCAATCTTCAACTCTAATCTAGTCTAGGGTTCTAATCTAATCTAAAGAGAAAGAGAAGAAAAGAAAACAATAGTAGCTTTAGCCCCCAAGGGGTGGAATATCCTTTACAACTGATATACGTCTAATATATATAAGCCCTAGTTGAACTCTCCCCTCAGTTATGCTTCCAATTTCCAATTTAAAATAAAGTCGATGCATTTAATCAATCAATCGGCGTGGCGTGGCGTGCTCCCCAGTGTAATCCTCGCTTGTAGGTATGCGACTTGCGATAGAGTAATGTTGTCGGTAGGGTGCTTGCTTGGCAGGCGACGTCCCCAAAGCTTGTCTCGCCACGCGGTCATGGCTGGCCTCGCAATGTTGAGTTCTGGTTCTGCTGCTACAACTAATCTGTTCCGCTTCTCCTTCCTTTGTCCACCCACGCCTAGTCTTCTGCTCCACTTGATCTTCATACCACACATATCACAACTTATGCCTCGCTTCATGCATCCATTCGCCTCGTGCCTTCTAATTCCACCAAATTAGGCCGTTTTCTGCACTTTTTTCACCAAAAGGAGTTTTAAGTATATGCAATGCAAAATAACATGAAATGCAACTAAAACACACTGAAATGTACTTGAGATGGGCATAGTTTGCGTGAATTGGTATACTATAAGTAGGTATAAAACCCACTTATCAAATACCCCCAAACTTGAACTATTGCTTGCCCTCAAGCAATGCAACATAATGCAATCTACATGCTATGCAAGCTACGCTACTATGACAATGAATCCCCCGATTTCCAGCCATGTTAAAAATTCCAATAAGGTATGCCTTAGAGAAATATCAAGATCCAAGAACAAAGCATCAAACTAAGCTAAAGGCATAATGACATACAATCAGATAATCCTAACCAACTATAAAGATGTTGTGTGTGATGTGTTCACAGATAAGCTTGACAAAGAAGAAGATACCACATGCTAAATTGCTTAAGACAGAAAATTGAAGTTTAAATCAAGAACTGCTTATACTAATGAGACATCAACTACTCCAACACATCAATACAAATTAAGGTTCAACAATGGGTTTATTCTGCTTTATTTTTACTCACGAGGGCGATTTTCGCACTTTCCCGCGGCGTTTATTGATATATTTTTTTATATATATATATTTTCCATGACTGTGCAATGTCTCATTCCATTAGGCTAACAGTGCTACCTCTTAGCGAGCTTTCAACCAACGACTACCAGACCATTAAGACCTTAGGGCGCTAGGTGTAGAGACAATCCCCTCGGGCGTACTTACTCAAGTAACAAAGGCCCCGAAACAAGACTAGCCACGGTAATTATTCAATTTTTTTTAAAGCAAGCATACCCATGCGTTCCCAAAACTTGAGTTTAAGTGTCTTCATAGTCATTACTCACTTCCTACACAATTCTATCATTAAAAACAATATTTTTCTCTCAATAGACAAGCATGCTAATCTTAACCAACAAGCGAATATAGAACATTGTCGTGTCTTTTACGGTAACATCTAAAGCAAAGACGCATGAATTATATCCTGTATAAAATTATAACTAAGCTCAAGATATCTACTAAATTTAAAAATCTATCAAATTTCTATGTCATCATTGGCCAAATTAGAATTCAACTAACTAAAAGCCTGGGATTATGCAATGTTATGCAACTAAACACATACTAAGTAAACAAGGCAAAAGAAAATTAAAAAAAAAATTCATACTAAAATACCCCTACTATGCAACTTAAACATGCAATCAAACTATATGCAACAACTACTCACTACAACCCAATACCCCCAAACTTAAAATAAACAATGCCCTCATTGTAATTAAAAGTGAAAGAATACTCCCCTAAGTGGCAATGTCATCTTCGTTCGCCTTCTCATGATCTGATGGTATATCAGGCGATGGCTAAGTTTAAGATATTTTATAGTTGGAGACTGAGTGTGGGATTCTAACTGTCCGAATTCTTGAGTTAGAAATTCTAAAAATTTAGCATTTTTTTATGTGGTGAGCTATGGCTATGCGACATGGTGCGGTGTTGGCTTGTAGTTAGCGCGGTGGCTATGACCACCACATACTCTAGCGACAGGTTTTTGACTTCTTTGTGATCCTAAATGCTTATACCAATTGGATTGAACCTGAGAGGAGAAATAATAAAACTATTATTAAGACTCACCACTATCTAACATCTACTAAATAATGAAATGTAAATTAGAATTAAACAAGGAGGGAGAAAGATTCGATGGGGTGCCTCCCATCGATGGCTCGGTTTATAGTCTGTTAGCTGGACTCTTTTTTTGACACCGCTATCCAATTCCTCTACGATAAGCTAGGAACCCTCCATCCATTAGAACCGCTATGTGCTTTGGTAGGTTCCCCATCATACGTGTCTGTGAATTGAAGCAACCTAGCATATTTCCTGTACATGATGCCCCCATTTCTATTGCATCACCAGGTGCTTCTCTCGTTGTATCTGTAAATAGATTTTTGCATTGAGGCATGGCAGATATAACATGATTTTCTTCTTCTATTATCTCTTCCTCAGCCCACAATGGTTTGTAAGAGGCCTCATAATCGCAGAATATCTTGCTTTGGATGTGACTACCAAGGGGACATGGGTGTGCAAATTTCACTGAATTTTTCAACTCTGACTGAGAAGGCACTTGGGGTATTATACACATCAGCTCATGATCTTCATTTTCCATACCCCCAGTTGTCTCCTCAATGTCCACTCCTTTCAGTTCATTCAGTGGCATGAACACCTCTGGCTCTCCATCAGTTTCATCGTCCATGTCATAACACCAATTGTTTGGAGGGCGATTGTTCAAGGCTTCAAACATTTGATCCATCTGATTCTAAAGATTTTGAATTGACCTCTCTTGCTCAATCATCTTCTCCTCACTTGATGCTACACACTTGAACCACAAATCCTCCAATCTTGAATTATCTTGTTTAGTTTCAAAATCCATGTATTGAGGACCATTCATTGAGGAGTTAATGAGTTGTTCCATCTGTTTGTTAAGATTTTGGCTTGATAACTCTCGACTCATCATCATCTCTTCTTCATGGTGCGCTATGCTTTTTGACATGAATTCCTTCAACCTTGAATTTTCCTCTTGTTGCGTTGAAGGTGGATATGAGAAATCTGATGGATGTGTTGGACTTGGGATGCAGTATTGGTTGGGATAGTTATAACTCCATTCATAATCTAGGTGATACCCCCAACCTTGTTGATAATCAAGATAAACATCGTTGTTGAAGTAATCACCCCCAAACTGAACTTGTCCAACCTTGATGTTGCACTGATAACTCGCATGCTCGCCAGCATAGTATTCACATGTAACTACTATCTCTCGAGTGCGTTGGGCTGCAAGAATATCCAACCTCTCCGAAAGTGTTGCAATTTGTGCTGACAATGTAGAAAATACATTGAGTCCCTCAGTGCTCGTGTCCCTTGGTTGAATCATATTTGCATAAGGCCATTGATAAGCAAAGTCATCCATAGTACCTGAAAAGAGAGAAATATAAGAAGATAATAAAAAATAAAAAAAAATGTTAAAAAAATGTTTAAATTAAGACCTATTTGATTGAAATTAATGTTGGCAAAAATTTATTAAGCTAATTCCCCGGCAACGGCGCCAAAAACTTGTTGGGTAAATTCTAGTTACGCACAACACGCAAGTATACGTGGTCAACAAGTAATAAAGAGTAAGTAAAGTATCGTTCCCACGGAGAATTAACTAACAAAGTTCACCAAGCATTAACCCATAACCACCTCAGTCTTATTTAAACGAATGATATTATATTTTGTATTTAAACTACGAAATTAAATAAACCTATCTATTCCTAAAGTAAGACTAGATAATAAAGACCTCAGATTATTATTTCATCTATTGACTCATTCAAATCCATACATTTCATGTTAAGCCAAACTAATTGTACCGGTTTGTTAGTCGAGAACACAAAAGTGAAATATAGCCATCTCTCGATGTACCATACCCATATCAAATATAATCCCTAGTTGAAAGAATACACATGAACACCCAAATTACCTAAATCACTATATGTCTATGTGATTTACAAATAATTAGGGTTTAAGCCCAAAATTCTCAATTGACTACGAGCGATGCCTCAGTATATGTCTATCCTAAGCACGAATCATACATTCCATCACCATGTAGAACATACAAACATAAGCTATCAAGATCAAATCTAAACCCATACTTTGTCTTTCAAGTTCATATGGGTTATCCCAGTAATTGATGGCCAATCAACTAAGCAAATAAGCATGAATCTTAATAGACAATCCCATAGCAATCAATAAGGTTAACAACGAAGTATATCAGATTAAACTAATCAATAGAATACATTGTAATCTCAAAATAGAGTTTATCTCATCATAGAATCAAAATCCATCATCCACAATAGATTACACATTGAGAAATAATGATAGAAGTAAAGAGAAGTTAGAGAATTAGGAATGCAAAACTGAGATTCTCCTCTTGCTCCAATTCTGAATTTCCTATGCTCTTCAATTGCTTCAATCTTCAACTCTAATCTAATCTAGGGTTCTAATCTAATCTAAAGAGAAAGAGAAGAAAAGAAAACAATAGTAGCTTTAGCCCCCAAGGGGTGGAATATCCTTTACAACTGATATACGTCTAATATATACAATCCCTAGTTGAACTCTCCCCTCAGTTACACTTCCAATTTAAAATAAAGTCGTGAGTCGTAGTCAACGTCGTCTGTGTGGCCGCTTCGCTCCCCAGTGTAATCCTCGTCTTGGTATGCTGCGACTTGCGATGAGGTAATGTTGTCGGTCGGTGCTTTCGTGTGCGGTAGCGTCCCTAAGATTTTCCTGTCGCGCGGCTTCTGCAATGTTGAATTCTTGTTCTGCTAATGCAACTGATCTGTTCCGCTGCTCCTTCCTTTGTCCACCCACACTTAGTCTTCTGCTCCACTTGATCTTCATGCCACACATATCACAGCTTCTGCCTCGCTGCATGCATCCATTCACCTCATGCCTTCTAATTCCACCAAATTAGGCCGTTTCCTGCACTTTTTTGCCAAAAGTAGTTTTAAGTATATGCAATGCAAAATAACATGAAATGCAACTAAAACACACTAAAATGTACTTGAGATGGGCATAGTTTGCGTGAATTTGTATACCATAAGTAGGTATAAAACCCACTTATCATCCATCCCATAGGTTAATGCGTTGGGGGTTGCCCCAGTGGAAGTGCGAATTGATGTTCTGTAGGCTAACAGAGTAAGTGACAATAAGTCAGGCCATTCTTTGTGATTGGCGGACATCTTTTGCATGATCTTCTTGATGTTTTTGTTAGCCGCTTCAACAGCACCATTCATCTTCGGATGATAGATGACAGAGTTAAGATGCTTGATGTGGAATTTACTGCATAATTCCTCCATCATTTTGTTGTTGAGGTTCTTAGCATTGTCTGACACAATCACCTCTGGTTGTCCATATCAATAAATGACATTGTTTCTGATAAAAGCAATGATGACTTCTTTGGTAACCCTGGGGAAGGAGGCTGATTCTACCCACTTGGTGAAGTAGTCGATCATGGTGAAGATAAACCGATGTCCATTACTGGCTTTAGGCTCAATGGGTCCAATAACGTCCATTCCCCACATTGAGAAGGGCCAAGGTGAACTCATGTTGTGGAGTTCCCGTGGAGGGGCGTGTATAGCATTCCCATGAATCTGACACTGATAACATCTCCTGACGTGGTCATTGCAGTCAGCTTTGAGAGATATCCAATATCCTGAGGACTTTCTTGACAAGGAGGGGGCCACTCACGTGGGGGCCACAGACTCCACCATGGATTTCATCCATAAGCCTTTGGGCTTGATCTTTGTCTAAACATCTGAGGAGACCTTGTCCTGCATCTCTTTTATAGAGCGCATCTCCACTTAGGTAGAATTTCATAGAAATTCGATGGATCCGCCTTTTCTCAGTCGGGCTCTCCTCAGCTGGTGTAGATCCATCTCGTAGATATTCCTTGATATGCTGATACCAAGGATGCTGGATGGGAGGTAGCTCATCCGATACTTCTCCAACATAGTTCCTATAGGCTGGGGCCTTATGCAGGGAAATTGTGACGCTTGGCAAGTGTTCCTTGTTTGATATGCGAATCAAGGAGGCCAAAGTTGCTAACGCGTCCGCAAAGTCATTCTTATTACGAGGAACGTGTAGAAATGAGATTTCTTCGAACTCCAAAACCATCTGTAAAACTTGCCGATGGTAAGGTAGCAAATGTAGTTCCTTGGTTTGATAGATTCCGGTGGATTGTCTGATTATAAACTCTGAATCTCCAAGGACAGTTAACCGCCTGATGCCCATTGAACGGACAAGTTTTAGCCCCATGAGATAGCCTTCATACTCAGGTGTGTTGTTGGTCCGATAAACCGCAATTGATTTGTGGCGACGGATATCTGCTCCCCATACGGATACTAGAACTGCTCCAGCTCAAGAACCTTCGATATTAACAACTCCATCAAAATACATCTTCCATGATTGGCGCGTATCGTACTGATGGAATTGCTAAACTGTCGTTACTCCTTCATCGGGGAAATATGTTTCCAAGGGTTTGAAATCCCCTGAAGGTGCGACGACCAGTTGATCCGCAATTCCTTGACCTTTGATGGACTTTTGAGTCACATATACGATGTCAAATTGTTGTAGGATCAACTGCCATCTGGACAGCCGACAATTTAACATGGGTTTATTGAACACGTACTTGAGAGGATCCACGTAGGATATAAGATGGGTTGTGTGACCATGGAGGTAATGTTGTAACCTCATGGATGCCCATGCTAAAGCACAACAAGTTTTCTCAATCAGAGTGTACTTGTGTTCACTGCTGCTGAATCTTTTACTGAGGTAATAGATAGCTCGTTCTTGGCCTCTATCGTCTTTACGTCTCCCGATGATGCGACCCATGGCATTGTCACTTATGGACAGGTACAGGAACAGGGGAACATCATCCCTGGGTGGTACCAAAATGCGAGCTTTAATTAGCTATTCTTTAATTGTGAGGAAGGCATTCTGGCACTCATCATTCCATTTAATGGAGGAGTTCTTCCTTAATAGCTTGAAGATTGGCTCACAGGTTGTTGTGAGTTAAGAGATAAACCTGCTAATGAAGTTGATTCTTCCCCAAAATCCCCGTATTTCCTTTTCTGTCTGAGGAATGGGCATTTCCGTGATGGCCTAGATTTTGGTAGGATCCAGCTCAATCCCTTTGTGGCTGATTAGAAGTCCTAGCAACTTGCCTGATTTAATGCCAAAGGCGCACTTGGCTGGATTCAACTTCAAGTTGTACTTACGTAACCTGTTGAACAACTTTCTGAGATGGTCTAAGTGGTATTCCTCCTTCCGGGATTTGACAATGATGTCATCCATGTAGATCTCGATCTCTTTGTGCATTAAGTCATGGAAGACAGCCATCATAGCTTGCTGATAGGAGGCTTCGGCATTGATGAGGCCGAATGACAACCGTCTATAGCAAAAGGTTCCCCAAGGCGTGATGAAAGCAATTTTCTCACGATCTTCCTCAGCAACCATGATCTGATGGTACCCCGTAAGCAATCACAAAAGGAGTATATGTCGATTAAGCGATGTATTGTCAATGAGAATGTGGATAAATGGCACGGGAAAGCTATCTTTTAAGCAAGCTTTGTTCAAGTCCCGGTAATCCACGCAAACTCGCACCTTCCCTCCGGGTTTAGGCACGGGAACAATGTTGGATATCCACTCAGGATATGTGGACACCATGATGATGCCAGCTTGATATTGTTTCACAATTTCGTCTTTTACCTTTAAACTCCACTCAGGTTTCAATCACCTGACCTTTTGCTTGACTGGCTTAAATCCATCTTTAATGGGAAGGCGATGAAGAACAATGTCAGTGGGCAAACCCACCATGTCCTCATGAGACCATGTAAATACATCATGGAATTGGGTTAATAGCATAACCATGTCATTCCTTTGGTTTGGGGTAAGGTCTGAACCAATCTGGATTAACTTAGGGCTTTCTAAGGTTCCAAGATTGAAAGAAGTGGTTTGGTCAAGGTTTGGTTTAGGTTTGTCTTTGACCCATTCTTGAATTTCTGGAGGCACCTCAATGTCATCCTGTATTTCCATCAAGGCTGAATTAATCTCTACATCAAAGGTACAATCCTTGTGGAGAAGAGTCACCGTATCAGCAAGTACATGCACATCTAAATTCAGGGTCCTGAAACAAAATATGCTTTCACTTAGTATATATGAAGCGTTTTGATCATACGGTGTTAGCATATATTGGCAAAATAAAGCGCTATCTTGTATAGAAAAGTAAGGAAGTTATGATATCTCTGAGGCGTAAAGAGTTACGCCCATTTTACCCTGTCGACCCAATGCAAGTCTTTGTTCTAATTGGCGAGGAAAAGTCAAAGATGGACTGCAGTGATGGAGGGGTTGTCATCATCCTCCCTGTCCTGAATGATGGCCATTACATCTGGGAAATCATCGTCTGGGGTGTATCTGTTTGTATGTTCATCATGAATAATGATGCGTATGCCTGATATCATTTAGAGGATGTCTTGCTTGATTCTTCGTTCGTCCTCTTCCACTGCGGGATTTGGAACAAAGACTTCTTTCTCCTTTATCGGTACCGACTTGGGAAATAACATAGCCATTACATTGACTGGCACCTTTATAGGAGGTTTTGCGGACTCAGAGTTTGCAGGCGAAGATAAACGCCGCGCGTTTGAAGCTGAAGGAATCTGCTGATGCTTCTGAGGATTCCTATGATTAGAACTGGCAGAATAGCCTAGTCCAGCTGTTCCAGTTTACTTGGTTAATTGAATTGGGTACTTGGTACCCTGACCATCTTTACCAAGCCCTTGTCCTGGCTTATGACCCAATGACATCATTTCTTGAGTAGCCGATATGACCTCAGCAAAAATCTTGGGCTTGGGAAATGGCATTCCAATAGCATGGTATAGGGTATTGCTTACTTCCAAGGCATGAAAACTGACTGGTTCAACATCTGCATTGGCATTGATGAATGGCATGTCCCCGTGTTGAGGACACTCTGGTTTAGCGTTGACCATGACTAGGCTATTGTTGATAATGTATTTCAACTACTGCTGAAGGGTGGAGGGGACTGCCCCTGCCATATGAATCCAAGGTCGTCCCAAGAGCAGGTTGTATCTCGAGTCTATCTTGAGTACGTGGAAAGATACGTAGAATGTGTGGGGACTAATTTCGATTGGCAGTTCAATTACTCTGACTGAATTTCGGCGGGCTCCATCAAAAGCTTTGATGACAGTATGGCTACTCCGGAGTCGGTTGAGGTTGATATTCATCTTCACCAAGGTAGCATATGGATAGATATGTAGAGATGAACCTCCATCTATCAAGACTCCAGCTAGCATGTATCCGGAGGACAAGACCGCAATGTGTAACGACTTGCAATGACAGGTCCCTTCGGGCGGTATGTCATCATCAGTGAAGGATATCACATTGTTGTTGAAAATGTGATCAACCAGATGTTGAAATTTTTCTGTATCAACTGATGTTGGTAGATAGGCTTCTTCTAAAACCTTCAGCAAGATCGTCTGGTGATCCTCGGAAGTTAGGACCAAGTCCAAAATTGATATTTGTTGTGGAGCTTCTTTTAAGCTTAATATCACCTTGGCTTCGTTATGACCCATAGTGCGGAGGAATTTTTTAATCTTCTCCATGGGTATTTTTCCCTTTGATTTGATGGTAGACTTCATCACCCGTTGGGGAAGATACATTGGATTTTCCTTCGACACTATAGCAGTTGTATGTGAGGTGGATCCTTCACCTTCTCCATAATTCCACGGAACCTTGCGCAAGCTAACAATAGGATATTGTGCTCTACGCGACAAGTTGATTAGCTCGGGAGCGGCCACTTTCAAAGTATTGTTGCTTCCCTTGAGTTGAATTGTTGGCATTATGAGTGATTTGTTAGCCCCATTAGTTTCAGTGGATATGACTGCTACCAAACTCTTCCACTTAGTAGGACATGTATTGTAACAACCCAGAATTTTGGATTATCCAGAATTTAGGTTTAAAGAATTAGTTATTAATAAAATGAATTTTTATTAATACTATTATGTGCTATGTGTTTATTAATCGTTCTATAACTTAGAATGATTATTAATCGGGAGGATTCTGGCTAAGAGCTAGACTGAACGAGTAAGAATTTTCAAGACGAAAATGAAAGTTTTCCGGTAACAAAAATATTTTCGGGGAAAAAGACGAAATAGGCACTATTCACCCGTTTCTGCTCGGAGATTTATTTTGAAATTCCGAGAAGTTATTGATTGCGTGAAATCTTGAGACGTGATGGAATATTCAATAATATTTTAGTTATGGAAAAAATGAAGTTTTCGCTTGCGGACTCAAAACCTAAGGGTTAGGAAAAGTGAGTTCCGTGAATGTAATGAGTACGTATAATAACTAGGGTTATTATGCGTGAGAAATACGAGTATGATACGAGTAATTATACGAGTATAGAAAGAAGAATAGTACGACGTATAATACGAACATCGTACAAGTTAAATACGAAGAGAATATGAGAATACGAGAATGGAATGCGTAGAATGCGATTAGTCTTAATGGACTTTGTGTTCATGGACTTTGTAGAATCCAATTGGACTTGGATTATGTCAAGCCCAATGATTTGTGAAATTAAGCCCAAGAAAGGCCCAATAAGAATTAGGGTTAAGGCCCAAACCAAGAAAAGAAACCGCGGATCGAACCGATGGGTAAACGGATGGGTAAGAACCATTGGGGCAACCCATGGGGTGACCCATGGGCATGTGGGCCGGCCATTTGGCCACCAAGTAAGGGTGGTGGCCAAGTTAACTTGGTGGCTAAGTTGAAGAGGAGGTGGGAATAGTAACTTTAGGGGCGAAATGACTATTTTTCCCCTAGCTTTGGTTTTCTATAAATAGAAACCTAGAATTTCATTTTCTAGGATTTTTGAAAATCCTACACTTGAGAGAGATAGAGAGAGCTCGGTTGGGAGAGGAAGAGGAAGAGCGTGAGCATGAATGATCGGATCAAAAGTGATCGTGAAATAGAAAAGCTAGCGAATCGCCAGCTTTGTATAACGGAAGAGAAATAAAGAAGAACGGTAATCCGAACACTAGTTTCTTCTAATATTTTCTTTAAGTTTTCTATGTCAAAAATATAGCTTAATGAGAATAAGGAGTAAAAGATATTGAGAATGATTTCATATGGTTGAAATCATGAGAAAAGAAGAAATAAGAAATAAGAAATTCAGTTTATAAATTTCTTAAGGAAGTATAAGATTCGTAAGGATTTTGAGCGATCCAAATGAATCCTATGAATGAGTAGGTCAAATAAGTAAGGAATGGTGTTCTATAACATCAAATTCCAAGAAAAAGTGAAATCGTAATCAAAATATCGAATTAAAAATGAAGAACGAACGAAGAACGCGAAGAACACGAAGAACGTTGTTGATGGACAAATTTAAAACCATCGTAGTATAAATGTTGTTGATGGACAAGTTTAAAACCATCGCGTATAAGTTAGTTTCTTATTGCTTGGTTAGGAACGGTAGAAATGTTCATGAAGAACGGATTAAAACTAAGCTATTACGAAGTTATGGCGAAAATTTCGTAAAAGAAGAACGAAAATTTGAAAGTTAGTAAATGAACCCGAACGAGTAGGGTTTCATAAGAATGTAAGAGAATGTATAAAACGTGAGTCGTGGACTCATGAACGAACGAATTCCGAGTTCAGATGACTGAATTACGGACGAACAAATGAAGAACGTTAATAACGTAAAAATGAACAAAGAGTGAAGATTAAGCCAATTTGAATGGCATGTTAATAGATTTAGAACAAAGTTACGCTCGAGGTAATGTCGAAATCGTAAGATAAGGAAAAAAAGGGCTTTGGAATGACCTCGTACCGAGTTATAACGAAGAAGTTATGAGATTTCGAAATCGGCGTCTCAAGCTTGTATAAGACTTAGAAAATTTTCTAGGTTTCATACTACTAGCCATGTCATGAAGTTGTGCCTTGAGGGTATGTGGCATTGGCGAAAAAGCGATGTCATAGAGAGCACCAAAGAAGTTTATGCTTGTACAACAAGTAGTACAATTTGTGATTTGCAGCCGCCGTATACAATCTGAAAAATCTTACGGAGTGTGGCGCGCGGACTTGACCCACTAAGTAAGGACTCGTCTTGGCCTTAATCCAAGGAAGAGAGAGAGAGAGTAGAGGTCGGCGTCGCGAGAGGAAGAGGAAGGGAAGGGCATAGCAATGTGCCGTCACGTCTTGAGTAATGCCCGAGAAATGAGATTTTTAGTTCTCGATTCTTTGGAGGATGTGCAAGAAAGAAATATGAACATAATGTTCAACTAATGTAACACTTAATCAAGTGTTTTAAACCTTTAATAAAGGTTGAACGAAAAGATTAAACGAGATTAAAAGACAAAGAATGTAGGTGTGGGTTACAGAACCGATATTCGGGGACCGTAGTCACGATGAACGAACGTGAGGGATTACTGTGATTGTGATTCCTTAGACGTTGAGTGACGAAGGTAATGAATAACATTCTGATGTTATGACATGGCATTGAGAGATGATTGTAAAGCGTATAGACGCTGTGAATGCAATGTTATTGTGAAGAACGATCGGTCTTAGTATACAATGATCTGTATGGCTTCGACATTAAGAAAGAATAATGAACATGGGGTTCATGGGATGGATAACGATGAATGCAATTGAAACCTTGAGTAAAGGTTGAATGAGAGATTAAGAGCGAGCAACGTGAAGCGTTGAATCGTAAAGCGATCCTCGTAAATTGTATTCACGTCGAGCGAGCGTTCTAAGTATACCACAGTTGTATGACTTGAGCGTTGACAAAGGTAGAAAGTAAGATACGAATGGTATCAAGAGAGTCAGTAGTGAAACGATAATAAGATTCTTGAAAGTAGAATATAAGTCGAATGAGAATGTTAGAATGAAATGTAAGCGTTGAACACTTTAACCAAGCGTGAAGGTTGAGTGTACGCAAATATTAAGCGGGTAGAACCTACACCCCATGTATGGTTTGTTGTAGGATAGGGAAGACTATTGATTAAACACGTGAGCGGTGAAGAAAGTGAATTAGAGAGGTATGTATAACGTAAAAGATGCCGAGTTAATGTTTATAACTTGGATGACGCTCTGAGTCGAATGAACCGGACGTTGTAAGATAAGAATAAGGTAACGTAAAATGCTTAACGCTATAAATGCATAGAATGAATATGAAATGATCATTCTGAGTATACAAAAGACTGTATGACTTAGACGATGATGAATGAATCCTGAGGTATGACAATTAGTTGCCAGAAAGCCATAAGGAATATGAATTTGACTTAACGAACATTATAGTTTAATAATTCGTATAAGTTAAGAGAAAGTTAGGTTGTGGTATAATCGTGACCTTTGATGGTTGACATATGGGAGCTGGGCTAAACAATTCCTTCAGAGAGCGAAGGTATATCTGGCCCGATAACCGATCTAACTCATTTGTGATAGCGGTGTAGATGAGACGAGGAACTTGTTTGTTGGTTGTTTCAGGAAACCACCGAGGGGGTACCATATGGACTACTAGCGAGGAGAAGCGATGTGTACTGAGTTCTAGAGAAGTATATGAAGAAGATAAGAATGTGAATCATCAAAGATGATGAACGTGTTGAGTAAGACATCTCCGTATGTCATGAAACCGTAAACCGATAATAAAAGTTAGTCGCGTAAAATTATATTGCAAGAACATGAACCTTAAGAAGTAAAGTAAAGTAAACCAATGCGTAAGTCAAGTATATGACTAATTGGTGTTTGTGTTGTTTCCTTATGTGTGATAGGGATTGGAATGAAGCGGTTTAAGCGTGGTAGCATGAAGTCAGTCGTAAAGGCAAGCAGTTCCTAACTTCATTCATATTTTTAAATGAATGATAGTTTCTAAAACTTCTCGGATGTTGAACTTGAGAAGTTACATACATGTCTTGAATGTGCGATATTTGTACAAGGTGGTAGAAGCGTATGAGGCCTTGTGCCACAATGTGAACACCGATGTTTACGTGAGATGAGCATTCTATGTTTGAACTGTTCAATAAAAGAATGTTCTGTTTATACATGAACCATTATTGTTAAGTCCGTGCTATTGATTCTAGCCAGACAGATTGTGCATGAAAGAAAGTAGAGAATGAAAGTATTTCAAAGTGCATGTAATTAATGTACTAAGATGATAGGAATCAAGATTATTCCTATTATTCAAGCTGCTTTGTAACCTTTGTTCGGTTATTGAAGTCTGAAACGAATGTTTAAATTCTTGAAGTTGTTTGTTCAACTGTTATGACTTGCTGGGCAATTGAATGCTCACACTTGCTTTAAATGAAAAACATTTTCAGCGAATGATGTTAGAAGAACTTAAGGATCCCGTATAGATCAAGCTGACGGTATCCAGATGAAGTGTTATTTAGAATGTGAATAAATGAGAAGATCAAGCTAAGACTTGTAATGTAGAAATATGAAAATTAAACTATAGATTAGTTTAATGAACTGTATGTATCCTTGGCGGCGGACAAAAGTCACTCTTGTAAGATGAAAAGAATAATGAAATTATCATTATTTGTAATGAGAAAGGTTATAAGGTTTCCAGAACCTAGGATTTAAGAATGTATGTTGTTATATTTCAGTATATAATGATGTATGCAGAATGAATGTTGTACTCGTGACGTACGGAATCCGGGTGTGAAGATAGACTAGATTTTGGGGCGTTACATATATTCTCACTTGCACGTAACCTCAAAGGTATCATAAATCTGCGCTAGGTGCGAGACACCTTGTCAATTAGATTTTGGATGAGGTGGCGGATCGCCTTGACATTCTTCATCTTGTGTGCCCAGAGAATGGGAGTGATATTGACATACTCCATCGTAATTATACCGAGTCTGAACGGGGTTGATTGGAGGTATAAGGGAACTGATCCTTCCTTCATTGATTAACATCTGAAGGATTTCCTCCATAGGTTGGCCTAAATAGGTGGATTCCCTTTTGTTGGCAAAATTTCGACGGGCTTTGGAATTTGCTCTCTTTGTCACTTTGTCTTCCAGCATTTCATTTTCTGAAAGTGATGAGGGAATATTCATGATAAGAGGTAGGAGACTGGCATGCTCCTGGCTGATTAATTGACGTGTCACTTGATGCTGATAAGTCACCAATTCTGCCAATTGCTCAATTTGCTTGCATAGAGCTTTTATCTTTCGTTCCGTTGTGAACTAGAACTTGGCATAATCCCATTTGTTAACACCATCTTTGAGGGTCTGGAAAGATTCACAGTTGAAATTGGAACTCTGTCCATTGCTCCAATTGATCATGTTGACCTCTTCTTCTTTGTGTTGAGGAAGAGGGTTGTCTTGCACGTGAGGCTGATCTGGTTTGGTGACCAAGATCTCACCGTTGTCTATCAGGTCTTGGATCTTGTGTTTCAAGGCCCAACAATCCTGAGTATCATGTCCAGGTGCCCCAACATGATAAGCACATTTCCGAACAGCATTGAAACCCGAATCCATTAGAAATTTGGTGGAAGAAGATCGTAATTTTCTTACGTGTTGTCGAGGAAGAGTGAGAATGTTCTCGAGGGTGTCCCCTAAGGGTGTGAACACTCGAGGGCGTTTGACTTTTCCACCTTTTGGTATTGGAGGGTTTGAAGTCTGTGCTTGAAAGGGAGTGTAGTTTCTCCTTTGAATAGGCATGTTCTGATTGCCTTTTTGACCCTGTAGTATCAGGGAAACATCTTCCTCTTTATTTTTATGGACCCTCTGGGGGTTGTTTCCATAATTTCTGGATTGGATGTGATCAGCAACAGCTTTAAGGGCAGCTAGGTCTTGAATCTTTTCGGACTTCAATCCCATCTCAGCCATCTCCCCATGTTTGACCATATCAGAAAATGGTTTGGCGATGCCGGCTAAAACTCTTTCATAGAAAGGAGCTTCTTGTATGTCTATAAAAGTCATGACCATCTCTGATTCTGTCATGGAAAGAATAACTTGGGCAGCCAGGCGTCTCCACCTTTGAGCATACTCTCTGAAAGACTCGTTAGACTGTTTCTTGATCTTGGTAATTTGATACCGATCAGAGCCATCCGAGGCCGAAAAAGTGTATTGAGTGAGGAAAGCGTGTGCTAGCTCTTCCCAGCTATGGATCTTTGAGTTGTCTAATCTTGTGTACCACGAACGGGCTTCTCCAGTTAGACTCTTCTGGAACAGTTGCATTCTGAGCTTTTCATTCTCTTCATAAGATCCAAGTTCTCCAATAGACACCTTCAAATGTGTATAAGGATCTCCTAACCCATCATATTTTTCGAAGTCAGGAGTTTTAAACTTTTCTGGAAAATGAACACCAGGGAAAATGCAAAGGTCAGCATATGAAAAACACTCTCGTGTGTTCCAATTCCTTTGATAGCACGAAGGGTCTCTTCCATTTGGAGGACTTTCTTTTTGATGTCGTCGCTTGTCCGGATCTCTGTGAGATAAAAAGATCATGAGTTTTGTTGGTCGTATCCAACTGTAGTTCAAGTATTGTAATGACCTGGTTTCCCCCTTGTGTAGAGGATTCAGCATGTACGGGTATTTTTTGACCCTGAGTAGACTGGTGTAGTTTTTTGAGTAGAACAGCCAAATCTGTAATTTGTTTGCTTAATCCGTCAAATTCTTTACGAGAAACTAGATTAAGGTCAGTCTGGTCAGATGACGACATGATTGACTGTAGGCCTGCAGCCTTTTTGGATTTTGACTAGGTAGTAGGTCCAATTGGTTCCTTGCGAAAGACTTGCATAGTTTAGTCTTTAGGGAATGTAAATTAACATGCTATGTGATGCGTTCGTTTTAGGAATTTTATCCTGCAACACCGGATGTCAGCTGTTTGTAGCATGTCAATTTAAATATGTATGTATACATATTTCTTCATATTTCTCATTACATGGAGACAGATATGGATGAAATTACAAGTTATTTGTGCTTATAAGTAATTAAAATGAGAAAACATGAAGAGACTTTCCTCTGTTTTGGGTTTATAAGAGGCTGACCTATCTTAGGTTACTCTCGCGGCTTTTTGGTATGAAGGTTCCCAAATCATCGCAATTTACTCAGCGGAAATTAATCCAGGTCTTTCAACTTGAAGCAATTTGGGTGGTGCCTTTCACGAGCCTCGGGAATTAGTCTTCCCTACGAGTCCGATAATCAAACAAGCGACGGATAACCTCTGGTGGAGGACCACACAACATACCTTCACATACATCGGCGTCTCACCGTATGAAAATGATGACATGTGCGAAGCACTGATATCACAAGTAGATATGGTGCGAGGCACTAAGTGCAATAATTAAATGCATTCGTACACATTCATCATAAATGTAAATGCAACATCCACACATAAGCAGATAACAATTTTGAAAAGATTGTAATAGCGACTTAAGTCCTCTTACTGGAGTCCCCAGTAGAGTCGCCACCTGTCGACGTCGGGATTTTTGAATGTCCATTTCCGTTACTTGTTCTTTGGTGTTCTCATTTTAGGTGAGATTTGTTTGAAAAAACAAGTGAAAAAGGTCGGACATGTATAATGTCGACGATGGACTGTTAAGAGTCGCCAGTTGGTTTTTTAAATGGTTGTACCAACACAACTGAGAAAAGGTTTGCACATTGACCCAGTGATGTGACACTGCTAAATGGGTCGGTGAAACCGAGATTCATTAGGGTCCGGGGACTTAGTTATGCGGAGGGAAGGTGTTAGGCACCCCCCGACATCCGTGTTACCATGGTGACCGCCTCTTTTCAAGAAATTATTATCTGAATGTGTGTGTGTCGTCAATGTGTTGTTATTTGGAAGTAGTGCGAGGCCTCGTTCGCACCTATATACACATGGTTTGAATTTATGTAAAAATTCAGTTTATAGCAAGATATGGCAGTGATGTTTTATAAAAAAGGTTTTTCAAACCCTGATGCTCAATAGTAATTGAGACCTTTTGATACTTCCATTTTATTAAGTATTCGGCTTGATTGATTTTATTTTTGAGATGCGAAGCATCTATAAGAAAATAATGTACAAAATAATGTCGATTTACTCGTGGGCATGAAAACCATCTGAGAAAATTCAGACACCACAGAATAATTTACAAGCTACTTACAACTGAAAATATCCATCACGGGAACCGAATCTAGATCCAATAGGCTGAATCTGTGATCACATGATTCCTAGGCGCACATGATATCGCAATTTATATGAAAGCAGTAAGCAGGTATATATATAAAAGCTGTAAATATATATACAGACATGATCACCAACCACAAAGCACCTTCATGGGGGATCGAAAATGTAAATAAAGCTGTAAAAGCTATCAACCACCACGGAGGAAACTCCAGGTGGGACAAAATGTAAATAAAGCTGTAAAGCTATCAACCACCACAGAGGGAACTCCAGGAGGGACAAAATGAAAATAAAACTATACAAAGCAATCAACTGCCACGAAGTGAACTCTAGGCAGGACGAAACGTAAAGAAAGCTGTAAAAGCGATCAACCACCACGAAGTAAACTCCAGGTGGGACAATATATATATATATATATATATATATATATATATATATCGTTGTCGAACTACATTCGATGAGCACAGATTTTACATCAGGTTCATTTATTGCTTATATATATATATATATATATATATATATATATATATATATATATATATATATATATATATATATATATATAAAGTAAGTAAACGCAATGCATCAAGTCAGGCTCATCGAACAAAGTTCGACACATAGTTCACATATATATATATATATATATATATATATATATATATATAAGCGAGTAAGCGCGCAGGGCATCAAGTTCAGGCTCATCGAACAAAGTTCGACACATAGTTCATATATATATATATATAAGAAAATAAAGCGCTCGGGCATCAAGTTCAGCTCAATCGAGGCATAACTCGATAATGTTAGTACATATATATAATATATATATATATATATATATATATATATATATATAATATGTATATACAACTGAAATAAAACCACGAACCGAAGTTCGGGCAAACACACGTAACACGACTCTCAACGTGAAGAAGGGTGTGTGCAAAGATGAAGAGAAAGGCTTTAAAGAGTGTGAGAAGGCTTACAGTTGATTGCCAAAGAAGACTTCTATATCTTTAAAGTGGATGAAACTCGGCTCCCGCCGGTACAAAAGTAGCTATATGTGAGCTAACAAGGGTTTAAAATGGGAAAACACTCAGTATATTGCAAGTACGGAGCAAATTTGACAGGGCTTCCTCGCTCTTTCTCTTCTTAAAATGGCCACCCTATGCCCTCTATTTATAGAGGGGGGAGCCGCAGGTATACCTGCGGCCAGCTGCAGGTGTACCTGATGTAAGACCCCTACTTTTATAAATAAAGATGAATTTTCTATAAATATCATTTTTGAATGTTATGGACTAAATTTGATATAATGTTATAGTTGTGGGTAATATTAATAAATTTTGCAAAGTACGCAAGTTGTTATATAATATTCGATTGGTGGGGAATATTCATTTTAACAGGGGAATATTAGGTAAGCGGCACAATCATTGGTAGACCTAATGAAATTATTGTCGGATTGAGAAAGCGACAAAAATACTTTATGAAAATAACGGTGGAAGTTTTTACCGTTAAGCTGTTGAAACACCCAAAGTGTTAAAAAAAATACGATGTCTGGCGTGGTTGCATAGTAGCACACGGTATTGATTATTGATGCTTACGTGAGAAGTCACTCTGTTTTGTTCAATTATTGCTATAGTAATTGTTGCATAGTATCTCACGTTATTTGATTTAATTATTGTCGATATTTTTTATATTATTAAATCAATAATTGAGACAACAAAGTTATTAATATTATTATTTGCAATATTAACGATGTCTAGAAGTTCTGTCAAGGAGAGGTTTGGTCACCTAATTGCGCGCCAATAGGGAGAAATCCTTATTGGAAAGCCCCCTCTTTCCTGAGAACGACCTGATCGATTAATATTGTGAATTTTAATATTGATGATAAATGTTGTTAAAAATATTGAGGGAGTTTATATATATAATATTATGTGTGTGGTGAGTGGAATATATATAATATTATGTGTGAGTGAAAAATGGTGGAAAAGTAGAATTTTGGTGGAAAAGTGGAAATGGTGGGATGAGAATTAGTATTATATATGGCATGAATTGTAATGGGTGGGGAAGTGATGTAAGACGAGTGGTGTGTTTTTCAAATCAATTTGTGGCTATATGTATATTATATATATATATATATATATATATAATTGTATAGCATATGGGTGGGTAATGGTAGTCATAATAGATAACATTTGGTAGGTTATGGATTGAATTGTCAAGCTTGAATGTTATTGGCCAATTTGTTTTCAATCATGCAGCATGATTAGCAACTTGTAAATTATGGAGCATTTTAATTGATCAAGGCTTTTAAAGGGGCATGTGTTCATTTTTCATTGGCCAACTCTTTGAAAAAAATTACTGATGCATTGGATCAGTGGAGCTGTGAATCAACAAATGATTTAGTCTAAATTCCTACTGTATAGTCCAATAGTATCCTTCAATTCTCCTATAAATAGAAGCTCATTCCTTCATTATTTCTTATGAATTCATTGAAGCTTTAGAGATAGAAATTATAGAGAAAATATAAAAAAGTATTCTGCTACTTCCCTACTCTTATATCCAGTTTCTTTTACAGTAAGGGGTATTATTTCTTTTGTATTGATGAAGAGAACTTCTGTTATTCCATTCTTTATTATTCTTTGGAATAATCGATATCTGTGGACTACCCTATACTTGGTGACATTCTTCTATTATTCCGTCTTTATTATTATTACTTTGGAATATCACATGCATGCATTTTTACCATGGGACTGGTTAGTCTTTATTATTATTCTTTGGAAAATATATCACATGCATGCGTTTTCACCATGGGACACAATTTAAAATCTTTATTATTATTTTGTTGGAATATCCTTTCTGTGTGTTTTATGCTGGACCTGGTTCCGTCTTTATTATTTTGTTGGAACATCACCGGGTGCAATGAATTTTGACGACTTGTTTAGATTACTTATTATTCTGTTGGAATAATTTGTCTATGCGAAGTACCGCATGCATGGTGATTTCTTTTGTTTTTCCATTCGTTATTATACTCAGTTGGTTAAAGTTTTGACTTCTATACTCCATGAAATTAGTGGAATATCTTTGATATTTGCGTTTCATCCAGTATCTTTTCATGGAAATATTCTTCTGAGCAGTCTTGAATTTTACTCTACAAAATAGTATCATGTTAACAATTTGAACGTTATTAGTTCCTGGATAAATTAATTCTTGAACTTGTTTTATTGAATTCTTATATCATTGTCATCATCCTCATGTTTATATTATGTTGAAAGTCATCTGTGGCCTGTAGTGCATAGATGGACTTGGTATGATTATGACGAGGAATTATTACGTATAATCATGGTAGTAATGTTATAAATGATGTGGAAAAAGTCCTCATTGGCCCGTAGTGCATTGATGGACGGTTGTTGGCATGATCATGACCATTAATGAATACGAATATCCTTGGCCGTAGTGCATGGATAAGGGTGATTCGATGATGTGGATTATTTATTGTCGAGTATTAAGTGAGTCTCGGTGATAAAAGTGATGAAAAACCTTTTAAATCATAGAAGATAGTAGATTTTATTCTCTACTTGACTCTTCTAATGGATTGCTTGTTCCGCTGTAGTTAAACTTGATGTTTGTTATATTTTATCAGTTTAACACTGTTGAAGGCTAATGATAATTTATTCTGCATTATCTTAGTCATAATATTTCTTACTGGGCTAGTTGAGCTCACCCTTTTGCTTTCATTGTTCTCTTAAGGAAATGAGAACGTAGCAGGGACTAGTCGGGGAACGAAGTGACGGTCCAGATGATAACATTAGTAGTCCTCACTATTCTATGAAATAGTGTAATAATAATTGTAATGAGAACTCCTTTTGAGTTTGTATACTCTCTAGTAGACAATATTTGTATTCAAACTCACAGTTTATGTTTTGTCGTATTGTATACGACAGTTGTATTATTAAGTTGTATTTGAATTTTGTACCATGTATCTGGCGACTCAAGATGGGTGATGTATACCTATTTTGGGGGCGTCACAGTTGGTATCAAAGCTTAGGGATATGATCCCTGGCTAAGATGTGAGAATAGAACTAGGAGGGGAGAGACGGGGAATTCCTTCGCTAGTATGACCTACCTAAGTTTTTTTTGTATTTAATTGGTCTGTCAGAATATAGGGATAATATGTTACATGTCAGTTAACTTTTTGTTTTGTGGCAGTATCTGAAAATGACATCCAAAAATTTTGAGAATAGCAATGGAGCGCAGGTGACCGTTGAATCACCACATATCAATAATCAGGATAATGTACATTAGGAAGGCGACAATCCTCATGCAAACAACAACACTGACCAAATGATGAATGATGGAATGTTCGGAGGCTTTATGCAATTCATGCAACAGCAGGCGAGAGCGGCTCCTGTCCAAAATGTAGGTGGAAACACTAGAAACTCTCGGACGGTCACCGCTAAACAGTTGAAGGAGCTGGGACCACCGGAGTTTATTGGAGAGCCAAAACCACTTAAGGCGGAAGCATGGATAAAGCAGATCACCAAGATATTTTATGTCTTGGGATGCTCCGAGGAGCAAAAGGTTCCCTTTGTCGCCTTTATATTGCAAGGAGAGGCGGATCTTTGGTGGGAATCGGTAAAAGCGTACTACAACTCTGCCTTGAAGATGTCTTGGGAGAAGTTCAAGAGCTATTCAACGACAAATACTTTCCTAAAGTATTCGTCACATGAAGGAGGTGGAGTTTATCAAGTTGGAACAAAACAATATGACCGTGTGTCGCATGATCTGAGGCTAAATTTGCGGAGTTATCCGGTTTGCGTCCCACTTGGTGGATAATGAAGAGAGAATGGCGGATGTTTTAAGAGGTTTAAAAGCGGGAGATACGTCAACATCTTATTTCTCATAAAGCGTGTTTGTATTCGGATGTTGTAAATAGGGCTCTGTGGAGGCGCGATAACGAGTCAGCCTTAATCAAAAAAGAAGCGGTGACAAAATGATAATACCAATGAGAGCAGTCATCAAAGCGGTGACAACAAGCGTGGAGGGAATCAACAGGCTAGAAGTGGTAACCACTTCGGTGGTAATCAGGGCCAAAAGAATAAGAATGGTCATTTCAAGAAGAAGAGATTCAACAATGATGGAAAGACATCAGCACCAGCACCCGTTGTTAAGGAAGGAGAACGACCACCTATCATATGCTTCAAATGCGGAGGGGAGGGACACATCAGTCTAAACTGCGCGATGCCGTCCAAAGCATGTTATAATTATGGAAGAGAAGGTCACTTAGCCCGATTTTGTCATTCACCAAAGATAAGTTCAGCTAGGATGGAGGCACCAATGGTCATCCCAAAAAAGTCAAAATCGGTAGTGCAAGGGAGAGCATTTGTTGTGACCTCCCAGAAAGCAAGGAACCCGAATGAGGTCATCACGGGTAAGCTTATCATAAACTCTAGCGAAGTCTATACTTTATTTAATACCGGTTCTACCCATTCTTTTATCTCTCCTACTTGCGCTCAACGATTAAATTTGACTCCGTAGAAATTAGACTTTGACTTATCTGTGGAAACTCCATTGGGAGAAACCTTCATTGCATCCACTGTTTATAAGTCTTGTTTGGTCCAAATTGGTACCCTCACATTACCTGTCGATCTTATTTCATTGAAAATACTTTCATTTGATGTAATTTTAGGGATTGATTGGTTAACTACTCATCATGAAAAAATTGATTATTTTCGTAAGGTTGTTAGCTTTCATATTCCTAATCAACCTATTATGCGAATTCAAGCGACCAAACCATTAAAATCAATCACGGTCATCTCAAGCCATAAAGCTATTCGTTTATTGAAAAATGAATGTCAAGCTTTCTTAGCTCATGTCACGGATCTAAACAAAAATACGTCAGTTTTGAATGATATTTCTATTGTTAATAAATTCCACGGCGTATTCACGAAGAACTTACGGCCTACCCCAGGCGCGTGAAATTGAATTTTGTATTGACCTTGAACCGGTACAAAACCCATTTCGAGCCCCATATCGAATGGCTCTATTGAACTTCGAGGAGTTAAAGACCCAGCTGCTGCGGAATTGTTAGACATTGGCTTTATTCGTCCTAGTACTTCTCCTTGGGGTGCTCCTGTTCTATTCGTGAAGAAGAAAGATGGGAGTATGCGACTTTGTATTGATTATCGGGAGTTAAATCATGTCACTATCAAAATAAGCACCCATTGCCACGTATTGATGACCTGTTTGACCAGTTGCAAGGAGCCAAATTCTTTTCGAAGATTGATCTTCATTCCAGATATCACCAATTAAAGATTAGAACCAATGACATTCCAAAGACGGCTTTCAGAACTCGGTACGGGCATTATGAATTCCTAGTCATATCCTTTGGATTGACTAATTCTCCTGTTGCCTTCATGGATATGATGAACCGAGTATTCAAGGAATATTTGGATCACTCTGTGGTCGTCTTTATTGATGACATCCTTATTTATTCCAAAAGCCGTGAAGATCATGAGCAACATTTGAGGCTGACACTCCAAAAGCTTCGTGAATACAAGCTTTATGCCAAGTTAAAGAAATGTGATTTCTGGCTTGAAGAAGTAGCATTCCTTGGGCACGTAGTATCAAGTCATGGAATATCATTGGCCGGCAAAGATTGAAGCAATTCAAAGTTGGAGCAACCTAAATCGATGAATAGAAATCGTAGCTTTCTCGACTTATTTGGTTATTATCGGAGATTCGTGGAAGGATTTTCTCGAATAGCTACTCCATTAACTCGGTGACTCGAAAAGATACAAAGTTCGGTTGGAGCGAAGAATGTGAGAAGAGTTTTCAAGAACTCGAGAGGAGACTCATTTCAATATTTTGTTACGGACAATACCATCGGCTCGGAGGATTTGTCATCTCTGATGATGCTTGTGCAAAGGGTTGGGGTGTGTTCTCATGCAACATGGGTAAGTCATAGCCTATGCCTCACGACAACTCAAAAAATATGCGAGGAATTATCCTACTTATGATCTAAAGTTAGCAGCTGTTGTCTTCGCACTTAAGATTTGGATGCATTACTTGTATGGGGAGAAAGTGGAGATCTTTACGGATCATAAAAGCCTCAAATATTTCTTCACTCAAAAGGAACTCAACATGTGACAACGACGTTGGCTTGAACTATTGAAAGATTATGATCATACCATCAATACCATCACGGAAAAGCGAGCGTGGTAGTTGGCGCATTGAGTAGAAATGTATCATATGCAAGTCCGAGTGCGATATTGTCAACACAAAGGCCCATTTTATGTGACTTGCAAAGGATGGAGATAGAGTTAAAGACTCGAGGGACCCGTGTGATGATGGCGAATATATCTGAGTAGAACCGACTTTAATTGATAAAGTTAAAAATTTGATCAAGCTCTGAGACACGGAGGTGATGCGTATGAGGAAGAAAGTGCAAGAAGGTGCTATCTTAGGAAGCAAGAATCGATGAAGAAGGAATACTTGAGTCAACTCGGACTTTGTGTTTCTAACGACCACGATTTAAAGTATAAAATCATGATGGGGCGCACCTGACACCGTTTGCAATCCATCTGGGAGTACCAAAATGTATCATGATATTTGTCATACATTTTGGTGGAGCAATATGAAGAGAGAGATAGCGATGTTTATCTCAAGGTGTCTAACTTGTCAACGAGTTAAAGTGGAGAATCAAGTACCAAAAGGTCCATTGCAACCACTTGAAATTCCAAAGTGGAAGTGGGAGCTCATTACAATGGATTTTGTTACCGGTCTTCCTAAGGTTTCTCAAGGTATAAATGCGATTTGGTTCATTATTGATAGATTGACCAAGTCTACTCATTTCTTACCGATATGAGAAACTTATACACTTGAACGTCTTGTTCGTATGTACATAAACGAGATTGTAAGACTGCATGGTATGCCAGTATCCATAGTTTCTGATCGAGACCCAAGATTCACTTCACGATTTTGGGTTAGTTTGCAGAAAGCTATGGACACAGATTTACGATTTAGCTCGGCATATCATCCTCAGACGGACGGGCAGTCGGAGAGGACTATTTAAACTCTTGAAGATTTATTAAGACTCTGTGTCCTTGACTTCAAGGGAAGTTGGGATAAGTTCTTACCATTAGTGGAGTTTTCTTACAACAATAGTTATCAAGCAAGTATTGGCATGGCTCCATTTGAGGCGTTGTATGGAAGAAAGTGTCGTTCTCCAGTATGCTGGGATGAGGTTGGAGAAACAACGTTGTTGGGACCCGAGTTGGTAAGTATGACTACAGAAAAGATTCAAACGATCCGACAACATATAAAAACCTCACACGATCGACAAAAGAGTTATGCTGATCTTCATCGAAAGGATGTGAAATTTGATATTGGAGATCATGTGTTGTTACGTGTTGCTCCATGGAAAGGAGTTATGAGATTTGGAAAGAGAGGAAAGCTCAATCCTCGATTCATTGGCCCATTTTTAATCCTCGATCGAGTAGGAAGCGTAGGCGTATAGACTCGCTTTCTGCTGAAGTATGTCTCGTGTTCATAACGTTTTTCACATATCTATGTTACGTAAATATGTGAAAGACCCGAACCACATTATTGAGTTAGAAGCAGGACGAAATAGCGGAAGATTTAACGTATCAAGAGGTTCTGTTCAAATCTTGGATAAGAAGGAACATATTCTACGCTCGAGGTTATACCTCAAGTCAAAGTTTTGTGGAGAAATCACGATGTTGAGGAAATGACCAGGAGTTAGAATCGAAATGAAATCAAGGTATCCTTACCTCTTGACATACCAGCACGCACCCTAATTTTGAGGGCGAAATTTCATAAGAAGGGGAGGTTGTAAGACCCCAACTTTTATAAATAAAGATGAATTTTCTATAAATATCATTTGTGAATATTATGGAGTAAATTTGATATATTGTTATAGTTGTGGGTAATATTTATAAATTTTGCAAAGTACACAAGTTGTTATATAATATTCGATTGGTGGGGGGAATATTCATTTTAACGAGGAATATTAGGCAACTGATGACACAATCATTGGTGGACCCTATAGCGAAATTATTATTGTCGGATTGAGAAAAGCGACAAAAATACTTTATGAAAATAACGGCGGAAGTTTTACAGTTAAGCTGTTGAAACACCGGTGTTAAAAACGATAATATGCGTGGTTGCATAGTAGTATACCGCAGTATTGATTATTGATGCTTACGTGAAAAGTCACTCAGTTTTGTTCAATTATTGCTATAGTAATTGTTGCATAGTATCTCACGTTATTTGATTCAATTATTGTCGATATTTTTTATATTATTAAATCAATAATTGAGACAACAAAGTTATTAATATTATTATTTACAATATTAACGATGTCTAGAAGTTCTGTCAAGGAGAGATTTGGTCACCTAATTGCACGCCAATAGGGAGAAATCCTTATTGGAAAGCCCCCTCTTTCTTGAGAATGACCTGGTCGTCGATTAATATTGTGAATTATAATATTGATGATAAATGTTGTTAAAATATTGAGGGATTTTATATATATAATATTATGTGTGTGGTGAGTGGAATATATATAATATTATGTGTGTGGTGAGTGGAATATATATAATTTTATGTGTGAGTGGAAAATGGTGGAAAAGTAGAATTTTGGTGGAAAAGTGGAAATGGTGGGATGAGAATTAGTATTATATATGGCATGAATTGTAATGGGTGGGGAAGTGATGTGAGACGGGTGGTGTGTTTTTCAAATCAATTTGTGGCTATATGTATATTATATATATATATAAATATAATTGTATAGCATATTGGTGGGTAATAGTAGTCCTAGTAGATAACATTTGGCAGGTTATGGATTGAATTGTCAAGCTTGAATGTTATTGGCCAATTTGTTTTCAATCATGCAGCATGATTAACAACTTGTAAATTATGGAGCATTTTAATTGGTCAAGGCTTTTAAAGGGGCATGTGTTCATTTTTCATTGTGACTCTTTGAAAAAAAATTACTAATGCGTTGGATCGGTGGAGTACGTGAATCAATAAATGATTTAAATCTCAATTCCTCTTTATGCAAATCCAATAGTATCCTTCAATTCTCCTATAAATAGAAGCTCATTCCTTCATTATTTCTTACGAATTCACTGAAGCTTTAAAGAGAGAAATTATAGAGAAACTATAGAAAAGTATTCTGCTACTTCCCTACTCTTATATCCAGTTTCTTTTACGGTAAGGGGTATTATTTCTTTTGTATTGATGAAGAGAACTTACATTATTACATTCTTTATTATTCTCTTTGGAATAATCGATATCTGTGGACTACCCTATACTTGGTGACATTCTTCTATTATTCCGTCTTTTTATTATTATTCATTTGGAATATCCGATACGTGTGTTTCTGTTTGGACTGGTTCCGTCTTTATTATTATTACATTGGAATATCACATGCATGCATTTTTCGTGGGACTGGCTAAGTCTTTATTATTCTATTGGAACATCCTATTGGTGCAATTTACTTTGACTGGTTCACATTACTTATTATTACATTAGAATAACTGCATATATGGCACAAAGCATGCATGGTGATTTCTTTTGTTATTCCATTCGTTATTATACTCGGTTGGTTAAAGTTTTGACTTCTATACTCCATGAAATTAGTGGAATATCTTTGATATTTGCGCTTCATCCGATATCTTTTCATGGAAATATTCTTACGAGCGATCTTGAATTTTACTCTACAAAACAAAGTATCATGTTGACAATTTGGACGTTATTAGTTCCTGGTTAAATTAATTTTTGAACTTGTTTTATTGAATTCTTATATCATTGTCATCATCCTCATGTTTATATTATGTTGAAAGTCATATACGGCCTGTAGTGCATAGATGGACTTGGTATGATTATGACCGGAATTATTCGGTATAATCATGGTAGTAATGTTACAAATGATGTGATAAAGTCCTCATTGCCCGTAGTGCCTTGATGGACAATTGTTGGCATGATCATAACCATTAATGAATACACGAATATCCTGGCCATAAGTGCCAGAGGGTGATTCGATGATGTGGATTATTTATTAAAAGTGAGTCCCAAATGATAAAAGTGATTAAAAACCTTTTAAATCATAGAAGATAGTAGAATTTATTCTCTACTTGACTCTTCTAATGGATTGCTTGTTCACCGCTTGATTAAACTTGATGTTTGTTATATTTTATCGGTTTAACCTTTGTTGAAGGCTAATGATAATTTATTCTGCATTATCTTAGTCATAATATTTCTTACTGGGCTAGTTGAGCTCACCCTTTTGCTTTCATTGTACTCTTCAGGAAATGGGAACGTAGCAGGGACTAGTCGGGGAAAGGAGTAACGGTGCAGATGATAGCATTAGTAGTCCTCAATATTCTATGAAATAGTGTAATAATAATTGTAATGAGGACTCCTTTTGAGTTTGTATACTCTCTAGTAGACAATATTTGTATTCAAACTCACAGTTTATGTTTTGTCGTATTGTATACGACAGTTGTATTATTAAGTTGTATTTGAATTTTGTACCATGTATCTGGCGACTCAAGATGAGTGATGTATACCTATGTTGGGGGCAACACACCTGAGGTTGCCCGGGTTGCCCCGGGTCTCCCGGGTCAGGTCGTCTCGTAGTACGTGCACTGTAATGTCTACTCGAACTTTCAGAATTGCAATTCGGGCATCCGATTGAGGTATATAAGACCTATTTCGGGCCGCCGTTGTCGATAGTTGTACAATGGCATAGGATTAGAGTTTGCACGAAGTCATTGAAGATGGGACGATGCCCTCCGGTCTTCAAGCTTCAAATTCTATCCATTACCCCGCACAATAGTCACTCGGGATTGGTTTTCCTTGATTCTTGTGGGACATCGTTGTGTAGAGATGTGTGTGTAAAATGTTGAGACGACGTGATGTGGCATCACGTTGGCAAGATGACGAGGTTTCCCCTCAATGGTGTTATCACCAGTTTGGGCTGATAAAGCAGACGTTGCTCAAGCTTCGCTGAGATTGGACTGCTGCAAGTGTTGAAAGTCCTCAATATCAACTCTGAGGTGTGCCTATCCTCTCGGTGTTATCTCTGGGTTGGTACTGGATGTCTCGTTATGAGCGCCGAGATTGAAGCTGGTTGCAATTGAAACAAGCATTTCTAGGGTTATCGCCAGAACTGCATTCCTTGGGGTGATCACCAAGGTTGGTAGCTATTCCTATGATCGGGACTTAGACTGGATACCTCGGGGTTATCTCCGAGATTAATCGGTCTTCTCCGGTGTGTGTTCTGGTATTGTATTTGCACACCTCGGGTTATCTCCGAGGTTGGAGTTGTTACTCCCAGTGTGTGTTCTGGGGTTGATGCTGAACTTCTGGTAGTATAAAGAATGGATATGGACTGTCTTCCAGGGTTCCCTCTTGAATGACGAATCTGTCTTCCTGCAACGTTAGTGACAGGTGTGCAGAAAATTTTGAGTGTCTACATGGAGTTTTCATTTCATCTTTCATACACTTAGGTCTCTCATGCCAAATTTCATCTTCATTTTTATCCTCATCTTTCTTACAAGGTTTCATACTTCATTTATCTTCTTCCCATTCTCCAACTTAGTCTTCATCTCAAAAGCCCTAATTTTTTGAAGAGTATGTTGGAAATAATAAACTCAAACACATTAGAGAAAGTGGAGAAGATGTTATCACAAAGGAAATCTTATATTTCTTACTTGCTTCAAATAAGTTGATTACATAGATATTTATAGGAATCTCCATACATGTATAAACCCAAATACATGAATGTGTTGGGAGAGTGCATATTTTTGATTTGATGTTTAAATGTAAATGCTCATGATTATATGTAAAGTCCTTCAAAAGATATATGTACAAGGACTTAGTGATAGATCAAATTTGTTAGCTTGATCTAAGCTCTTGATGTGTATGATTCTGTAACTAAGTGTATAGATAAAGAGATCAAAGCTGTTAGGTTGATCTTGAGATGTAATAGATAGGCTTCGAAGAATTCATAGTGTATCAATCTGATAAAGATTGCAGAAGTCAAGGCAGAAACGTAGAGCTTCGAGGATCATAGTGTGTCTGCCTTGAAGGGCCTCTTCGAAAATCATAGAGTGGTCCCAACGTTTTCCGAGCCAACTCAGAGATCGTAGTGTGCTCTCGGAAACATAGAGTTTATAACTCAAGCAAGCGAAGATCGTAGTGTGCAAGTATTTAAGAGAAATCGTAGTGCTCTCTGCTGATAGCATAAGACCAAGCACCAAGGCGACAATTTACCACGATCTAAATCGTAGAGTATCATCTGCCTTGTGTTAGAAGCATCAAGCCTCACGTTTTGTATGGAGACAAACTCCAACAAATGTGGAATGGGTTCTAAACGTTGTAGTACTCACCAATCCCAAAGGCATAAAAGATATCCTTAGTATGCAACAAAGAAGCGTATTGAAGAAGCTAAAGAAAGTACCATTGATAAGGGGAAAAAGACCTTTTCAGGTGTTAGGTGAGAAAGCAATCTGCTGTGTCAGTGGGCCAGAATGCAATTCAGAAGATGTGCAGAAAAGTCTCCATCAAAGAACAGAAATGTCAAACGCATTTAATGCTTCAACGGATGGATTCAATGGATAGTTTTCAAGATCACATATATGCAAATCAAGCAGATGAGAGAACTAAGCAAGCATTGAACACAAACGTACAAGAACTCTAAGAAAAAGAAAAACTTGCTCAGCTACTCAGTTCTTTCAAACAAGTGCTTAATAGTAACTGAGTAGCAACCATCAAGAACTCAACAACTACCAATCAACTGAAGTAAGAGTTCCAAGTCATAAGGACTTGAAGAGTTCTAAGTGAACTGTGAAGAGCCAAGTCTGCTAGACTTGAAGAGTTCAAGAGTGAACTAAGAAGTTCCTAGACTGCTGGTTTAGAAGGAATCTGAGTGATTCAGAAAAATGTAAAAGACATCCTTAGTGGATTTCCTACTCAAGGAGTAGAAGAGTGGACTAGGAGCTTTAAGTGCTTTGAAGCACTTAAAACGACTGTGTCTATTACATTATTGCTATAACTGCCATATCTTCCATAACTGCTATAACTATCTCACTCTCGTAAACTCACTATCTTAAGGGAGATTAAAACAAATATTAATTCCGCTAAGTTTTAATCATTATCAATTAACAAGTTAAAACGAAAAGATTTTTAAATATCTATTCAACCCCCCCTTCTAGATAACTATTGTGCCTTTGGGAACTAACAATTGGTATCAGAGCATGTTCTATTATACAACCTACAAAGATTTAGTAGATCCAATGGCACACTTACCGAGTGAATCAAGAACTGAAGGAGGCAGCAAGCCACCAATGTGCAACAAAGATAAATTTGCAAACTGGAAAGTTAGGATGCAAGCATACATGGACTCAATAGATGAAGATCTATTTGAGACTGTTCAGAATGGGCCCTATGTTCCAACAAAGCTTGCACCAACCACAGACGATCCAAATAGAATACAAATCAAAGTCAAAGAGGAGTGGTCTGACAACGAGAAGAGAGCTGTCCAACTCGACAAGAAGGCCAAGAACATTTTGTTTCAATCCTTAGAAGACGATATGTTCGAAAATGTTGTCAATAGCAAAACATCAAAGGAGGTTTGGGAAGCACTTCTCATCATGTACGAAGGAACGGAAGAAGTAAGAGAAAACAAACAATCATTCCTGACACAACAGTATGAAATGTTTGCTCATGTTCAAGGAGAAAACATAACTGCCACCTATGAGAGATTCAACGTTCTGCTCAACTCTCTACGAGCCTATGGGAAGATCTATCCAAACAAAGATCTAATCATAAAGTTCATGAGAGCCCTACCAAGTAGGTGGGATGCCAAAACCACCGCTATTAGAGAGTCAAATAATCTTCATGAGATGATAATTTAACAGCTATATGGCAATCTTCTGACATACGAACTGGAGCTGACTCAACGAGCTGAAACCCTATCAGAAGGAAGAAGGAAGGATAAGGGTGTTGCTCTCAAAGCAACTGAAACTGCATCCAAGGTCAACACTGAGATTGACTCTGACTATGATGAAGACGATGATGAAGACTTTTCTATGCTGGTAAAAAGACTAAGAAGGTTCATGCATTAAGGAAAAACTAGCAAGCCAAAGAAGGTCAGTAACTACAGCAGCCAGGAGCAAATGAATGATCTATGCTACAACTGTAAGAAGCCTGGCCATTTCATTGCCAATTGCAACAAACCTCTCAGAGAAGAACTAAAGAAGAAATCACATGCAAAGAAGGAATACAAAGGTAACAAAAGGCCTCAGAAGAAAGAAAAAGGCCTTGTAGCTGGAGGATCGTGGAGTGATTCAGACATTGACTGTAATCTTGAATCTGGAGATGATGAAGAACCACAAATGGTTAATCTATGCCTAATGGCCAAACATGCAAAGGACAAACTAAACTCCAACATACATGAAGTAAGTCTCGATGAGGTATTTGACTTAAACTCTCCTGATGTAGACATTAATAATTTGAGAACTGCACTGCATGGCATAAAAACTGATCTACATCAATACATGAAGTGGTTCAGAGTTCTGTTTAAGGATCATTCACTTCTTCAAGAGGAGAAAAAGAAAGTTTAAGAAGAGCTAGAAACAGGTCTTCTAAGTACTAACTTTCTCTCCAAGCTTGAGGCTGAGAATGAGATCTTAAAATAAACTAATGAGCTCAATGCACAAAGAGAGTCCAATCTAACCTCTAAAATTGAGGAACTAGAAAAGACAATCTCTACATGGAACAAATCCTCATCATCCATGGAATGCCTGCTCTCTAGTCAGAGAAGTGCATTTTGTTAGTTCCCAGTAGGCACAATAGTTTTCTAGAAGGGGGGGTTGAATAGATATTTAAAAAATCTTTTCATTTTAAACTTGTTAGTTGATGATGATTAAAATTTAGCGGAATTAATGTTTGTTTTAATCTCCTTTATGAAGTAGTGGAGTTATGAGAGTGAGGCAGTTATAGCAGTTATGGCAGATATAGCAGTTATAGTAAAAAAATAAAAGACACAGTCGTTTTAAGTGGTTCAGAGCACTTAAAGCTCCTAGTCTACTCTTCTACTCCTCGAGTAGGAAATCCACTAAGGATGTCTTTTATAACTTCTGAATCACACAGATTCCTTCTAGACCAGCAGTCTAGGAACTTCTTAGTTCACTCTTGAACTCTTCAAGTCCAAAGAGACTTGGCTCTCTTCTGATTCACTTAGAACTCTTCAAGTCCAGCAGACTTGGAACTTTTTCTTCAGTTGATTAGTAGATGTTGAGTTCTTGATGGTTGCTACTCAGTTGTTGTTTAAGCACTTGTTCGAAAGAACTGAGTAGCTGAGCAAGCTTTCCTATTTCTCAGATTGTAGAGTTAAGCTTTGAGAGTTCTGCAAGTTTTTGTTCAATGTTTGCTTTTTTCTCTTATCTGCTTGATTTGCATATATGTGATCTTGAAAACTATCTGTTGGATCCATCTGTTGAAGCATTAAATGCGTTTGACCTTTCTGTTCTTTTATGGAGACTTTTCTGCACATCTTCTGAATTGCATTCTGGCCCACTGACACAACAGACTGCTTTCTCACCTAACACCTGAAAAGGTGTTTCCCCCATTACCAATGGTACTTTCCTTAGCTTCTTCAATACGCTTCTTTGTTGCATACTAAGGATATTTCTTATGACTTTGGAACTGGTGAGTACTGCAACGGTTAGAATCCATTCCTCATATGTTGGAGTTTGTCTCCACATAAATCGCGAGGCTTGATGCTCTAACACAAGACAGATGATACTCTACGATTCAGATCGTGGTGACTTGTCGCTTTGGTGCTTGGTCTGATGCTATCAGCCGAGAACACTACGCTCTTCACTTGCTTGAGTTATAAACTCTACATTTCTGAGAGCACACTACGATCTCTGAGTTGGCTCGACAAACGTTGGAACCACTCTACGATTTCTGAAGAGGCCCTTCAAGGCAGACACACTACGATTCTTGAGGCTCTACATTTTTGCCTTGACTTCTAAAATCTTGATCAGATTGATGCACTACGAATTATTTGAAGCCTATCTATTACATCTCAAGATCAACCTAACAGATTTGATCTTTCTATCTATACATTCATTTTCAGAATGATACACATTAAGAGCTTAGATCAACCTAACGGATTTGATCTATCACTAAGTCCTTGTACATATATTCCTTGAAGGACTTTACAAATAATCATGAACATTTATATTTAAACATCAAATTAACATATGCATTCTCCCAACAATCTCCCCCTATTTGATGTTGACATAACCAAGGGTATTTTGTTTTCATGATTATTAGTATCTAGATGCAATTGCAGGAAATTTAAACATGACTTAGTATTTCAGTGAGCAGCTGAAATTTCTAGAGAAAAAGCATGAATTTATTGATGATTGAAGATTATTACAATTTAGCTTTACATCAATAAGAATTTAAACTTTCAGTTATCTCTATTTCTTTGGTCTTTTGCGTGGAGGATTGGCATACTCCTCAGCCCTTCTTTTCCTGCTTGCTTCATCCCTTCTGGCTATCTCTTCTAGCTCACTTGGGCTTATCCTTGGGTTGTGATCATGCCTATTCATGAATGCAGGATCTCCAATTGGCATTCTTAGGCCTGTGGTGGTCACATTTTGTGAGCTGGTAGCTGGCCCTTGACTCCTTATTGGCTAAGCCATCAAGACTTCCTGCTGATCAGATCGTTGAGTCTGATTGCTTGATCGTGGAGTCTGTTGGTGGAATTGTCTTGCAGGAGAGCTTCTTGACGCTTGAGTGTGAAATTGTCCTCTGCCTCTTCCCTGGCTTCTTTAAACTCATCTGCCTCTGCCCTGGCCTCCTTGAACTCCTTTCCCTTTATTCTCCCCCTTTATGTTAGCATCAAGGGTTTGAATTTCTTCAGATAGTCGAGTCACTCCTTGAACAAGCTCGTTGAGTTGGCTTTGTGTTTGAGCAATGTCTTCTCAATTTTCCTTGACCAGAGCTTTAGATTGAGCTTCTTTGTTCTTGAGGGCAGCTAGAATAGTGTCAATTTGTTGTTCTCGGTTTACATAGGCTTTCTAAAATTCTTTGACTGAAGCTTTTAGGTTGATGATGTTCTCCATCATAAGGTTATTTTGGGCTTCTTGAGATTTCTCTAATTCAAGAACAGCCTCTCGTTGTTTGGTGGCTATCCGGAAGTGAATCTCATCTCTGTCCTTCATGTTTTGAAGCATTTCTTTGATAATTTTCCTCAGCTTCTTTGTAAGCTCAGCATTCAGAGTGCCTGGGAGATTATTTGCAGCAGTGATCATTTGAGTCAGCCTAAGATGAATGAGTTATGAGTGAGTTTCCAGGCTCTCATCGATGTTCTTGACCATGTTCTTGGACACTTCATTCAAGTCATCTGTCGTGGGCAGATTGGTGAGTGGTCACTGGGTTGAGGATTGTTTAAAGGAGGGGATGTTTTCTGGAGTTGATCTTGCAAGGAGTAGAGGGCAAGATCGAGATTGAAGTATTCATTATTGGATGAGGAGGGAATATCCGATGGAGGGGCCTGGGTTTGGATGTTTGAGTTTGGTGACTCTACGATTTGAGGTGGAGACTTTGCAATGAGGCTAGAGTCCGTGATTGTAGAGATGATGAGTTGTGGGAGCATTATGAAGTTGAATGTATTTGGTTCCTCAGTTACAGAATTTTGGGATTCTGTAACTGGAAATTGATTTAGTGGATGAAGAATCACTTCCAACCATCGTGGGAATTCATAAAATTGGCTAAATGAGGATGATGGCAAGTGATTAACTCTGAAGAGGGTTGGGATAGACAGTACCTCAGGTTTATACTTTGAGGAAGAGTTGTTTGTGAGTAACTTCTTGGCAAAGTTGAATCTTCCTGGGAATCCATTGGCTAGTACTGAGATGGCCGGATACTCTTTGAAGCTCCAAAATATGTGATTCTAGGAATTCAGAATCTGAGCTTGATGGAAAGGCATCATGGGTAGATATGAAAATAGTTGCTCATAGTTAGCTCTTCTATACCCATTTATACCCACAGCTGTGATCTCGACCTCATCATCTTCTTCCTCTTCTCTGTTCTCGTTGGAGGATTCCATTATCTCAATGGCCTCTTGATGTTCTTGCACTGGTTCTTCTTTATTTCTGGCAGGGACTTCTTCTTCTGCTATGGGGATGTCATGCGCCTCCCCCTCACCTTGATCATCTTCTTGTATGATCACTAGCTCCCCCTCAACTGGAGCATCTTCTAGTATGAGAGCTTCATGCATCCCCCCCTCAGCTAGTGTAATCTCCATCATAAGAATCTCAGGGATCTCCCCCTCAGCTGGAGCATTGTCCTCTTGACTTACTTTGGATAGTTCCTTTTTGGCAACCATACTCTTGTCTTCCTTCTTGAGCACTTTTTCATTTTCAAGGATATATTTCTTGACCAGTTTTCTTCTTGATTTTCTAGGTTGAGCCTCAGCCTCAGGACTTTCTTGAACTTCAGTTTTTTCAATTTTGATCACCCAAACTATCAGGTGTGGCAGCTTCTTTACTCGAGGTATTTGGTCTAGTCTCTGCGATCAGTAGAGACTCTACAATTGAGGAGAGAGATGGCCTTTTGGGTTTGTGGCTGATCTTATCATTCTTCAGCATCTGAGATATGGTAGCTCTATCTTCTTCTTCCTCAGCCTGTTGTTGCTTCTTTCTCAGGATCTTTAGAGTCGCAACGTCAGAGGACTCTACTGGTTTATCAGTTGTGGATCCCTGGGGTTCCTCTTCCATCCTAGCCTTAAGCTTCCTCTTGCCCTTGCTTTTTCTAATAAGGGTAGAGGGTTCTCCCTTGTTTGTTTCTTCTTCTTCTCCTTCAATTTCTCTGACTACTGACATATTTCCTGGTACTCTTGATTCCCTTCTTTCACCAGTTCTTCCACTAGATTCAGACATCATTCATACATTTTTAGCTGGATTCCTTTTCCAGTATACGAATAGTTGTTGGGTCATTCGTCTGTTTGGATTAATGGCTTCTCCTTCGTCGTCCTTAATCTTGTCACCCAAAGCAGCTTGTAGGATGATGCTTATGAATCGCCCGTAGAGCATCTTTTGGGAGCTTTTTGTTTTCTTTGAGCTGATTAACCACTTCCCAATCCATTCAAGCAATAGAGCCCCATAGTTAAGTTATATTTCATAACTTATGGCAGTCATGAGCGTGAGTTGTATCTCATTTACAGGGTCATGACCAGAGCTCTTGCAACATATACATTTTCCAACAATATCAGCTAGAAATTCATACCTCGGTGGAAACTCCTTCTTGTATCCTTTGACAGAGGGTGATTTCTTGTGACGCATCCTTTTGAGTCCCTTATGGAAGTCTATGCCATCTATAGATGGATACCCTTCAGGTTTGAGACCTAGGGCTAGATTGATGTCCATAGCCTTTAGTCTGATCTCAATGTTTTTGACTTTCGCAGTGATGGTGTTGTTTTCAAATACACCATTAATGTAGAATTCTTTTACTAGCTTCGGGTAGATCAATGTGTCTGTGCCCAAAGCTTCTTCGAGACCCACCTTCTTCAATAACGACAGAGTTTTGTGAAACTTGGATTCAGGTATTTTGAACTCGTCAAAGCAGAGTCTGTAGCCAGAGATAACACTGGAATCTACCATTGATTTTCTTGCAAATAGTGTGATTGACTGAGCTTTCTTCTGAGTTAGGGTTTTTGTTTCGAGAGAGAATGAGAGAGATAATCTTTTGAACTTCTAATTTCAAAAAGGCGCTTTCAAATAGTACATGTAACTTCCCTCTCTCTATTTCGCTTAGTGGGACAGGTGTCGAATTCTGCTTGGCTCTACGAATTTGACTGAGAAGGATTGTACTGATTTGCCCTTAGCTCCTACAGAGCTGATGTATCCTACGATCGTTGAGGTAGCTTTTGTGATCGTTGAGTCTGCTTTGCATTCGTTGATTCTGAACTACGATCATTGATTACATCCGTGAATCGTCATATCCGAGCTACGATCATCGAGTGCGCCCCAAAGATTCGCCGTGGTCTGCTCCAAAGATTCGGTCAATTTCGTCGATATCCGAACTACGATCGTCGAGTCTGACCGGATCCTTGTGATGAGTTTTTGACTTAACATTCTTTTAAGGTAGCTCAGGAAGGGCCAACCTCTTGGAGTGAGTCAAGGGTTAGGTTTGTTCCTGAGGCGCTTATCAGAGAGATTGCTTTGTTTTGAAACTTATCATCACATGATGCTCTTTTTGTTTTTGTTGATGGGGTTCTGTTATCGTTGAGTCTGCACTACGATTGTTGAGTCTATGCTACGATCATTTTCTTTCATGTCACTTCAGCTCTACGATCGTGGACTTCCCATATCATGTCTACGATTTCAACCATAGCCTTTGTATCTGTATAGTTAACACATACTAGAGCATATATATCATGGTTGTAAATTAAGCATTCCTAGCTCACTTATTAACTTGTTAAATCTGGATTCATCTAAAGGTTTTGTAAAAACATCAGCAAGTTAATTTTCAGTAGGGGTATATTGTAAAGATATAGTTCCATTTTGCACATGATACCTAATGAAGCGATACCTTATTTCTATATGCTTAGTCCTAGAATGCATAACAGGATTATGAGTTATTGCTATGGCACTTGTGTTATCACAGTGAATGGGAATGGATTTGAAATAAAACCCATAATCACTAAATGATTTTTCATCCATAGGATCTCGAAGCACAAAGAAATGTTGCCAAAGAACAATGTATTAAACCTGCGGTTGAAGTGAGACATCGAGTTTTGCTTTTTGCTAAACGGGACACAAATCTGTTTCTAGCAATTGACAGTGCCATTGGTACTCTTTTCTATCTATTTTGCAAACTGCAAAATCAAGAGACATGTGTATCCTGTTAGTTCAAATGAGAATTCCTTGGGGTACGAGTGCCTCAAGTAAGGTGTACCCTTGAGATACCTGAAAATCCTCTTTACAGCAGATAAATGTGATTCTTTAGGGTTAGCTTGAAATCTAGTACATATGCATGTTGCAAACATTATGTTCGATCTACTGGCAGTTAGATATAAAAGAGAGCCTATCATACCTCTGTATTGAGTTATATCAATACTTTTACCTTTTTCATCTTTGTCAAGTTTGGTTGCAGGAGCAATTGCGGTTTTCATGGGAGAGGCTGATTCCATGCCATACTTCTTAAGTAAATCTTTGATGTACTTGGCTTGGTTTATGAAGATTCCTTCATCAGTTTGCTTTATTTGAAGTCCAAGGAAGAAATTCAGCTCACCCATCATAACTCTTCAAGTCCAGCAGACTTGGAACTTTTTCATCAATTGATTGGTAGATGTTGAGTTCTTGATGGTTGCTACTCAGTTGCTGTTTAAGCACTTGTTCGAAAGAACTGATAGCTGGGCAAGCTTTCCAATTTCTCAGATCGTAGAGTTGAGATTTGAGAGTTCTGTACGTTTTTGTTCAATGCTTGCTTTTTTCTCCCATCTGCTTGATTTTCATATATGTGATCTTGAAAACTATCCGTTGGATCCATCCGTTGAAGCATTAAATGTGTTTGACCTTTCTGTTCTTTGATGGTGACTTTTCTGCACATCTTCTGAATTGTATTTTGGCCCACTGACACAGTAGACTGCTTTCTCACCTAACACCTGAAAAGGTGTTTTCCCCCTTACCAATGGTACTTTCCTTAACTTCTTCAATACGCTTCTTTGTTGCATACTAAGGATATTTCTTATGACTTTGGGACTGGTGAGTACTGCAACGTTTAGAATCCATTCCTCATATGTTAGAGTTTGTCTCCACATAAATCGTGAGGCTTGATGCTTCTAACACAAGACAGATGATACTCTACGATTCAGATCGTGGTACTCTACGATTCAGATCATGGTACTCTACGATTCAGATCGTGGTGACTTGTCACCTTGGTGCTTGGTCTGATGCTATCAGCCGAGAGCACTACGATTTCTCTTAACTATTTGCACACTACGATCTTCGCTTGCTTGAGTTATAAACTCTACGTTTCTGAGAGCACACTACGATCTCTGAGTTGGCTCGGCAAACGTTGGGACCACTCTACGATTTTCGAAGAGGCCCTTCAAGGCAGACACACTACGATTCTTGAGGCTCTACGTTTTTGCCTTGACTTCTGCAATCTTGATCAGATTGATGTACTACGAATTCTTCGAATCCTATCTATTACATCTCAAGATCAACCTAACAGATTTATTCTTTCTATCTATACATTCATTTTCAGAATTATACACATTAAGAGTTTAGATCAACCTAACAGATTTGATTTATCACTATTGTGAAACCCCAAATTTTATGAATAAAGATTTAATTTTCTCGAAATATTTTTTTCATATTATGGTGTGGATTTGAGATAATGTTATAGTTGTGGGTAGTATTTATAAATTTTGTAAAGTATACAAGTTGTTGTATAATATTTGATTGGTCGGGGAATATTCTTTTTGTCGGAGAATATCCGTACGACAGTACAATCATTGGTGGACCCCACAACGGAATTATTGTCGGATTGAGAAAATGACAAAAATATTTTATGAAAATAACGGCGGAAGTTTTTGGGAAAGCCAGAACCACTTAAGGCGGAGACATGGTTAAAGCAGATCACCAAGATATTTGATGTCTTGGGATGCTCCGAGGAGCAAAAGGTTCCCTTTGCCACCTTTATGTTGTGTAAAGAGGCAGATCACTAGTGGGAATTTGTAAAATGTACCAAGCCTGACGCACTCAAGATGTCTTGGGAGAAGTTCCAAGAGCTGTTCAATGACAAGTACTTTCCCGAAAGCATTCGTCACATGAAGGAGGTGGAATTTATCAAGTTGGAGCAAAACAACAAGACCGTGTTACAGTACGAAGCCAAGTTTGCCGAGTTGTCCCGATTTGCGTCCCACTTGGTTGATAATGAAGAGAGAATGACGTGAATGTTTTTAAGAGGTTTGAAGTCGGAGATACGTTAATATCTTATTTCTCATAAACTGTGTTTGTATTCAGATGTTGTAAATAGGGATCAGTTAGTGGAGCGCGATAACGAGTCAACGCAACCAAAAGAGAGCAGCCTACAAAATGATAATACCGGTGATAACAGTCATCAAAGTGGTGACAATAAGCATGGAGGGAATCAACATGCCAGAAATGGTAACCACTTCGGTGGTAATCATGGTCAAAACAATAAGAATGGACATTTCAAAAAGAGAAGGTTCAACAATGACGTGAAGACGTCGGCTCCAGCACTCGTTTCAAAGAAAGAAGAACGACCATCGGTCGTATGTTTCAAATGCGGACAGGAGGGACACATCCATCCAAACTTTACGCAGCAATCCAAAACGTGTTTTAATTGCGGAAGAGAAGGTCACCTAGCTCGATTTTGTCATATGGTGAAGTCAAGTCCAGCTGGGATAGTGATGCCAAAGGATGTCCCAGACAAGCTAAAGCCGGTAGTTTAAGAGAGAGCGTTTTTTTCGTGACAAGGAACCTGAATAAAATTATCACGGGTATGTTAGTCATAAACTCTTGTGAAGTCTATACTGAGTGTTGAGATCTGGGTTCTACTTACTCTTTTATTTCACCTAGTTGTGTTCAATGTTTGAAGTTAACTCCGGAGAAGTTAGACTTTGATATATCTGTTTAAACTCAGTTGGGAGAAACCTTCGTTACCTCCACTATTTATAAATCTTGTTCAAATCAACACTTTCACGTTATGTGTCGATCTTGTCTCTTTGAAAATACTTGCCTTTCATGCAATTTTAGGAATCAATTGGTTAACTACTCATCATGCTTTTCATAAGTTTGTTAGCTTTCATATTCCTAACCAACCTGTTATTCGAATTCAAGCAACCAAACCACTAAAGTCAATCATTGTCATATCAAGCCATAAGTAAAGAGCCCCGATCCTTTCGTTGTTGACTTCCTTGTGTGGAATGCACCGAAGCCAGACTTTCCATGGGAAACATTGTGAATGATAGGTATCAATGTGACGTGTTATCCAAGTCTTGGATGAGAGTCACAGTTTTGAATGATATTTCTATTTTTAATAAATTTCCTGACGTATTCTTGAAGACTTATTAGCCTACCCCTAGAGCGTGAAATTGAATTTTGTATTGACCCCAGTACAAAACCCATTTCTAAAACCCTCAAATATTTCTTTACTTAAAACGAACGTAACATGTGCCAAAGACGTTGGCTCGAGCTGTTGAAGATTACGATCGTACAGTGCAATATCATTATGGAAGTGCGAACGTGGTAGCTGACGCGTTGAGTAGAAGATCGTATGCAGTTACAAGTGCAAATATACAAACCCGCGTGAAGATAACGAATATACGATTAGAATCGACTTTAATCAATAAAGTTAAAGCCGCTCAAGCTACATACTCAGAGCTGATGAATGTGAAGAAGAAGGTTCAAGAGGGCATTATTCTAGAAGCAAGAATCGACGAAGAGAGGAAATCTTAACCCTCGATTTAATTGGCCCATTTGAAATCCTCGATGAAGTAGGAACTGTGGCTTATAGACTCATTTTACCGCCAAGTATGTTGCGTGTTCGGAACATTTTTTTGTTACGTATCAATGTTACATAAATATGTGGACGACCCGAACCACATTATTAATTTAGAACCGGACGAGATAGTAGAAGATTTAACGTATGAGGAGATACGTGTTAACATCTTGGATAAGAAGGATCATATTCGACGCTCAAAGGTTATACCTCAAGAGTTAGAATTTGAAGTGAAGTCAAGGTATCCTCACCTGTTCGGCATACCAGGTACGTACATAAATTTCGAGGGCGAAAGTTCATAAGGAGGGGAGATTGTGAAACCCTAGATTTTATGAATAAAGATTTAAATTTCTCGAAATATTTTTTTTAATATTATGGTGTTGATTTGAGATAATGTTATAGTTGTGGGTAGTATTTATAAATTTTTAAAAGTATGCAAGTTGTTGTATAATATTCGATTGGTCGGGGAATATTCTTTTTGTCGGGGAATATCCGTATGACGGTACAATCATTGGTGGACCCCACAACGGAATTATTGTCGGATTGAGAAAATGACAAAAATATTTTATGAAAATAACGGCGGAAGTTTTACCGTTAATACTGTCGAACTACTCAATAGTAAAAGAAATGTCTGATGTCTGGCGTGGTTGCATATAGTAAGACACGGTATTGATTATTGATGCTTACGTGATAAGTCACTCAGTTTTGTTTTATTAGTATTATTAATGTAATAAAACAGAAAATCTTTTTATATAAAACAGAATACTTTTATAAAATTATTTGTTTTATTAGACTATAAATAGAATATATTATATTTTATTATGCATAGTGTTGCATAGTGCCTGCATAGTGTTACATAGTGCCTGCATAGTGTTTTGCATAGTAAAATCTTTTTATATAAAACAGAATACTTTTATAAAGTTATTCGTTTTATTAGATTATAAATAGAATATATTATATTTTATTTAAAAAAATTTGCTTTAAATATGGACCGTCCGATTAAAAGTAAATCAATCTGGACAGTTCATGAATTAGTTACTATGCAGTCCATTCTTCTATAAATAGAAGCTCATTACTTCATTATTTCTTACGAATTCACTGAAACTCTAGAGAGAGAAACTATAGAGAGAGTTCTTCTTCTATAATCTTGAGTGTAGTACAAGTTTTCTTCGAGTATATCCTCGCCCTACCAGTCAGAATACTCTTCTTTCAAAGGTAGGGGATATTATTTGTTGTACTCGTAAGGGATATTATTTGTTATACTCGTAAGGGATATTCTTTCTTTCTTATTCGTGAAGAGAACTTCTGTTATTCCATTCTTTATTATTATGTTCGAATAACCTGTATATGCGGGATACCCTATACTTGGTGAAATTCTTCTGTTATTCCATTCTTTATCATTATGTTGGAATAACCTGTTTATGTGTAATCTGCGCATACATGGTGAAATTCTTACATTATTCAATTCTTTATTATTACTGTTGGAATATCATGTCGCAAGCGTATTACGCTGACTGGTTCCATTATTTATCATTACATTGGAATATCCTATCTCGTGCTTTTACGCATGACTTGGTTCCATTATTTATTATTACATTGGAATATCCTTTACGTGTTTACGCATGACTGGTTCCGTTATTTATTATTACATTGGAATAACTCATGCATGCGATCTATCGCATACTGATGATTTCTTTTGTTATTCCATTCTTTATTATATTCGGTTGGTTAAAGTTTTGACTTCTATACTCCATGAAATTAGTGGAATATCCTTGATATTTTGCGCTTCATCCGATATCTTTTCATGGAAATATTCTTACGAGCATTCTTGAATTTTACTCCACAAAGCAGTATCATGTTGACAATTTGGATGTTATTGGTTCCTGGATAAATTAATTCTTGAACTTGTTTTATTGAATTATTATGTCATTGTCATCATCCTAATGTTTATATTATGTTGAAAGTCATCTGTGTCCTGTAGTGCATATATGGACTTGGTATGATTATGACCAGGGATTATTCGGTATAATCATGACTGTAATGTTACAAATGATGTGAAAAAAAATCCTCATTGGCCCGTAGTGCATTGATGGACAATTTTTGGTATGATTATGGCTATGGATTCTCTTCGGCCAAGGGTGCAAAGATGAATTATTTTATGGCATGATTAGGACCGTTGATGAAAACACGTTTATCTTTGGCTCGTAGTGCATGGATAATTCGTGGTCGTGATACTAAAGAATATCATTGGCCTGTAGTGCAGGGATGATTTGATGATGTGGATTATTTATTAAGCTGAGTCTCAGCGATAAAAGTGATGAAAAACCTTTTAAATCATATAAGATAGTAGATTTTATTCTCTACTTGACTCTTCTAATGGATTGCTTATTCATTGCAGGTTAAACTTGATGTTTGTTATTATATTGTATCGGTTTAACTTTGTTGAAAAGGCTAACGATAATTTATTCTCGCATTATCTTAGTCATAATATTTCTTCTTGGGCTAGTTGAGCTCACCCTTTTGCTTTCATTGTTCTCTTGAGGAAATGAGAGCGTAGCGAGAGGACTAGCTCGGGAAAAGCAGAGTGATGGTCCTAGATGGTGCATTAGTAGTCCTCACTATTCTGTGAAATAGTGTGATAATAAATGTAATTAGGACCCCATTGAGTTTGTATATTGTCTAGATGACAATATTTGTATTAAAACTCACAACATATGTTTAGCCGTATTTTACACGATTGTTGTATAATTAAGTTGTATTTGAATTTTGTACCATGTATTTGGTGACTCAAGATGGGTGATGTATACCTATTTTGGGGGCGTCACAACTAAGTCCTTGTACATATATTCCTTGAAGGACTTTACAAATAATCATGAGCATTTATATTTAAACATCAAATTAACATATGCATTCTCCCAACACATTTGATAGAACAGACTTAGGCTTTGGGGAATCCACCTCATCGCCATGTGTGGAAAAGACAAAGGAAACTAGCACTAGTAATGCCTTAAGTTTAAGTAGAAGCATTACCTTTGTGAAATCCTCACAGAAGGAAGAACCAGTCCAACCGTGTTCTACTGTTTCCATCCATACTCCAAGGAGTAAAGGATCTCATGCTGGAATGGGCTTCAGAAAAGAGAAGAGTAACCCATCCTCTACTCACCAACCTCTAAGGATCGTAGAGTTAAATAAAATCAACTCTACGAACCAACTAGGAAGGTACAGTAGAGGTAAGATACACTCCTCACATTTCATGAGACCCAAGGACATGTGGAAGAAGGAAAATCAGTTTAACAGAAGAATGACTAAAGAACCACAAAAGTCCAAATGGAGAATGAACTCTCTCACACACACAGGCATGTATCATACTAAGTGTTTTGTGTGCAATGGAGTTGGCCATAAGGCTACAAAGTGCTATTATAATTCAATGCATATGAGACCCAAGATCAAACAGATTTGGGTCCCCAAGGGAACTAACAAAGTAGGACCCATGCAAATATGGGTACCAAAATGAAGGTTCAATGTTATGACAGGAAAAGAGCTCCACGATCACAACCTGGTATATGGACAATAGATGCTCAAGACACATGACTGGGAACAAAGCCCTTCTGTCTAACTACATAGAGAAGGAGGGTCCCTCAGTCATCTTTGGAGACAACGGCTCGGGCAAGACAAGAGGATATGGCTCAGCTAGTAATGGTGCAGTGTCTTTCAGCAAAGTGGCATATGTGGAAGGTCTCCAACACAACCTTCTAAGCATCAGCCAACTCTGTGACAAGGGTCATCAAGTAACATTCCTCAACAATCAGTGTCAAGTCAGAGATTTGAAGACATCTGCTGTAAAGCTAACCGGAATAAGAGAAGGAAATGTCTATACAGTGAATCTTGGACAGCTAAGCTCAGATGAAACAATATGCTCTTTGGCTAAAGAATCTGAAGAAATGAGCTGGCTATGGCATAGACGATTATCTCATTTAAACTTCAAAAGCATGTCCAAGCTGGCCTCAAAAGATCTTGCTGCAGGCCTACCCAAGTTCAACTTCGTGAACGAAAGGCCATGCAATGCCTGTCAGCTTGGAAATCAAACCAGAAGCTCATTCAAGAGCAAAACTGCCAACTCAATCGACAAGCCTCTACAACTGCTCCACGTGGATTTATTCAGGCCAATTCCAACAACAAGTCTTGGAGGGAAGAGATACTCACCGATCATAATCAACGACTACACCAGGTTTACATGGGAATTCTTTCTAACCTCTAAGGATGAAACTAGCTCCCAACTAATCAAGATGTTCAGGCTGGTGATGAACGAGAAAGGAGAGAAAATCAAGGCCATAAGGAGTTATCACGGAAGAGAATTCGACTTCTCAGAAATGGACCAATTCTGCACAGACAATGGCATCAGTCATAACTTCTCAGCTCCACAAACTCCTCAACAAAATGGAGTAGCTGAAAGAAAGAACAGAACTTTGATAGAGGCTAAAAGAACTCTACTAGCAGCAGCTCATCTACCTAAATACTTCTGGGCAGAAGCCGTCAACACTGCATGTTACACGTAGAATAGATCACTCATACACTCTACAATCAAGAAGACACCCTACGAACTGTGGAGAGGAAGAAAGCCAAGTGTCAGCTACTTTCATGTATTTGGCTGTTCATGTTACACTGAGTGTTGAAGTCTCGATTCACATCATCTTTGATGAAACAGACTTGGACAAAACAGTGCTTCAAGACACTACGACTGATAACTCGGACACTACGAATGAGGCCATCGAGCTCAACACTACAATCGTAGTGCCAGATAGTGAAATTGTTGAGTAAAGAAATGAGATCGTAGAGAGGCCTATGCTAGACAACGAACCTCCACACCAAGAAGAAGAAATAGATCTTGAAGGACTAAGATAAAAAGGTATAAGGACAGATGTACCAACAGGAAACAGATGGGCAAGAGATCACACTCAAGATCTAATCATTGGAGATCCGAGTGCAAGAGTAAAAACAAGAGCTGCCACCCAGAATGAATGCTTCTATATAAGCTTCCTGTCACAAATGGAACCGAAGAAGATAGAGGATGCTATGGAAGACTCCAGCTGGATAGAAGCCATGCAGGAAGAACTCAACCAATTTGAAAGAAGCAAAGTATGGAGATTGGTACCAAGACCAAAGAGTCATCCTGTCATTGGAACCAAGTGGGTCTTCAGAAACAAGATGGATGAAGATGGAGTAATAACCAGGAACAAGGCAAGACTAGTGGCCAAGGGCTAGTCTTAGGAAGAAGGAATTGACTACGATGAGACATTTGCACCTGTTGTCAAACTAGAAGCCATCAGAATTTTTTTTGCCTTTGCTGCTCACATGAAATTCAAGGTCTTTCAGATGGATGTCAAAAATGCATTCCTGAATGGTGAACTTCAAGAAGAAGTCTATGTAGAGCAACCTCCAGGTTTCATCAATTAATCTCTTTCTAATTATGTTTATAGATTAGACAAAGCCTTATATGGTCTTAAACAAGCACCTAGAGCATGGTATGAAACACTAACTAACTTTCTTATTGAAAATGGATTCACTAGAGGTAGAGTAGATACCACATTATTCCTTAGAAAGCATAAAGACAAAGTCTTATTGATTCAAATTTATGTTGATGATATTATTTTTGGTTCTACTGATGAAAAGCTTTGTAAGAGATTCTCCAAGCTTATGCAGAGCAAGTTTGAAATGAGCATGATGGGTGAGCTGAACTTCTTCCTTGGACTACAAGTAAAATAGACTGATGAAGGAATATTCATAAACCAAGCCAAGTATATCAAAGATTTACTTAAGAAGTATGGCATGGAATCAGCCTCTCCCATGAAAACCCCAATTGCTCCTGCAACCAAGCTTGACAAAGATGAAAAAGGTAAAAGTATTGATATAACTCAATATAGAGGTAATGATAGGCTCCCTTTTATATCTAACTGCCAGTAGACCAGACATAATGTTTGCAACATACATATGTGCTAGATTCCAGGCTAACCTTAAAGAATCACATTTAACTATTGTAAAGAGGATTTTTAGGTATCTCAAGGGTACACCTCACTTGGGGCTTTGGTATCCCAAGGAGTCCTCATTTGAACTAACAGGATACACAGATGCTGATTTTGCAGGCTGCAAAATAGATAGAAAGAGTACCAGTGGCACCTGTCAATTACTAAGAAACAGACTTGTGTCCTGGTTTAGCAAGAAGCAAAACTCAGTATATACTTCAACTGCAGGTTGAATACATTGATCTTTGGCAATCAGCGTACTTTCGAGATCCTATGGATGAAAAATCAGCTAGCTGATTATGGGTTTATTTTAAATCCATTCCCATTCACTGTGATAACACAAGTGCTATAGCAATAACTCATAATCCTATTATGCCTTCTAGGACTAAGCATATAGAAATAAGGTATCACTTCATTAGGGATCATGTACAAAATGGAACTATATCTTTACAATATATCCCTACTGAAAATCAACTTGCTGATGTCTTTACAAAACCTCTAGATTAATCCAGGTTTAACAAGTTAATAAGTGAGCTAGGAATACTTAATTTACAACCATGAAATATATGCTCTAGTATGTGTTAACTATACAGATACAAAGGCTATGGTTGAAATCGTAGACATGATATGGGAAGTCCACGATCGTAGAGCTGAAGTGACATGAAAGAAAACGATCGTAGAATAGACTCAACAATCGTAGTGCAGACTCAACGATAGCAGAACCCCATCAATAAAAACAAAAAGAGCATCATGTGATGATAAGTTTCAAAACAAAGCAATCTCTCTGATAAGCACCTAAGGAACAAACCTAACCCTTGACTCACTCCAAGAGGTTGGCCCTTCCTGAGCTACCTTAAAAGAATGCTAAGTCAAAAACACATCACAAGGATCCAGTCAGACTCGACGATCGTAGTACAGACACGACGATTTCTGGAACAGACTCGATGATCATAGTTCAGACTCGACGAATGCTGGACAGACTCGACGATGGTAGTTCAGACACTATGATTGCTGGAACAGACTTAACGATCATAGTTCAAACTCGACGAATGCTGGACAGACTCGACGATCGTAGCTCAGACACGACGATTGCTGGACGGACTTAACGATCACAAATGCTACCTCAACGATCGTAGTCCTCCCTAAGGACACATTAGCTTTGAAGGAGCTAAGGGCAAATCAGTACAATCCTTCTCAGTCAAATTCGTAGAGCCAAGCGGAATTCGACACCTGTCCCACTAAGCAAAATGGAGAGAGGGAAGTTACTTGTACCATTTGAAAGCGCCTTTTTCAAATCAGAAGTTCAAAAGCTTATCTCTCTCCTTATCTCTGCAAGAAGAAACCCTAAAACATCAAGAAAGCTCAAACAACCATACACTCTATAAAGAAATCAATGGCAACTTCCAACGTCATCTCTGGCTACAGACTCTGTTTTGACGAATTCAAAATAGCTGAACCCAAATTTCACAAGTCTCTGTCATTATTGAAGAAAGCAGGTCTCAAAGAAGCTCTGGGTACAGACACATTGATCTACCCCAAGCTAGTGAAAGAATTCTACAGGAATAGTGTGTTTGAAAATGATGCCATCACTACGAAAGTAAGGGAAGTGAAAATCAAACTGAAGGTTGAAGACATCAACCTAGCCCTTGGTCTCACATCTGAAGGGTATTCGTTCATAGATGGCATAGACTTCCACGAGGGACTTAAAAGAATGCATCACAAGAAATCCCCTTCTGTAAAAGGATACAAGAAGAAGGAGTTTCCTCAGAGGTATGAATTTTTAGCTTATATTGTTGGAAAATGTATATGTTGCAAGAGTTTTGGTCATGATTATGTGAATGAAGTACAACTCAAGCTCATGACTGCCATATGTTATGGAATACAACTTAACTATGGAGATCTATTGCTTGAATTGATTGGAAAGTGGATCACTAACTCAAGGAAGTCAAAGAGCTCTCAAAAGATGCTCTACGGGCAATTTATAAGTATCATTCTACAGTCTGCTTTGGGTGACAAAATTGGGGACGAAGAAGGAGAAGCTATCAATCTAAAAAGATGAATGACCCAGCAACTATTCGTGAACTGGAAAAGGAATCCAGCAGAAAATGTGCGTATGATATCTGAATCAAGTGGTAGAACTGTTGATGCGAAGGAGTCAGGGATTCCAGGAAATATGTCTATTGTCAAGGAGACTGAAGAATAAGAAGAAGAAACAAATAAAGAAGAACCCACTACCCTGATAAGAAAAATCGAGGGCAAAAGGAAGTTAAAGGTGAGAATAGCAGAAGAACCCCAGGGATCCACAACTGATAAACCTGTAGAGTCCTCTGACATTGAGACTCTAAGGATCCTGAGAAAGAGGCAACAGCAGGCTAAGGCAGAAGAAGATAGAGCCACCATATCTCAACTGCTGAAAAAGAATAAGATCAGCCCCAAATCCAAAAGGACATCTATCTCTTCAATCATAGAGTCTCTACTGATCGTAGAGAGCAGACCAAACACATCAAGAAAGGAAGTAGCTGCATCAAACATTTTGGCTGATCAACAGGACAAAACTGAAGTTCAAAAAAGTCCTGAGGCTGTGGTTCAGCCTAGAAAACCAAGAAGAAAACTGGTCAAGAAATATATCCTTGTCAATGAAGGAGTGCTCAAGGAGGAAGACAAGAGAATAGCTGCCAAAAAGGAACTGTCCAAAGAAAGCCAATAGGACAATGCTCTAGCTGAGGGGGAGATACCTGAAGTTCTCACCTTACAAAGCACTCAAGATGAGGGGGAGACACCTGAAGTTCTCCTGATAGAAAATGCTCCAGCTGAGGGGGAGCCATTAGTCCTGCAAATGGATGATCATGTTGATGGGGAGCCTCATGATATCCCCTTAACAGAAGAAGTTGCTCCTACAGAAAATGAGGGAGAACTAGAGCAAGAACAAAATAAAGTCATTGAGATATTGGAATCCCCAAAAGAAGATAGTGAAGAAAAGGGAGAAGAAGATGATGATGACTTTGAGATCACAGGTGTGGGCCATGATGGGTATAGGAGTTATCTCTACAATCAGATGTTCTCTTACCTACCCATGATTCCATATCATCAAGCCCAAATTCTAAACTCATGGAACCACATGTTTTGGAGCTTCAAAGAATATCCAGCCATCAATGTGCTAGCTCATGGATTTCCAAGCACCTTAAAATTTGCCAAGAAGCTCATCACAAATGAACCCTCCTCAAGAATGGTGCATGAGGTATTAACTATCCCAATCCTTTTTAGAGTAAACCATTATCCACTATCTTTTTTCGGCCAATTTTATGAATTTCCAAGCTGGTTGGAAGTGGTTCTAAATCCACCAAGTCAACTCCCAGTTACAGAATCCCAAAATTCTGTAATTGATGAACCAGATATTCCAAACTTTATATTGATTCCAACTCTCATCATCTCTACGATCACTAACTCTAGCCCCATTGTAGAGTCCCAAGGAAAAATCGTAGAGCCACCTATTCCAGACACCCAAACACAGGCCCCTCCATCAGATATTCCCTCTACATCCACGAATGAATACTTCAACCATGAGCTTGCCCTCTTCTCCTTGCAAGATCAATCCAAGAAAACAACCCCTCCTTTAAACAATCCTCAACTCAGTGATCTGCCCACGAAAGCTGAGTTGAATGAAGTGTTCACGAACATGATCAAGGGTATCGATGAAAGCCTTAAAACTCACTCAGAACACATTCATCTCAGGCTGACACAAATGATCACTGTTGCAAACAATCTCCCAGGCACCCTAAATGCTGAGCTTACAAAGAAGCTGAGGGAGATCATCAAGGAAATGATTAAAAGCATAAAGGACAGAGATGATATTCACTTTCGAATAGCCAATAAACAAAGAGAGGCTGTTCTAGAATTACAGAAATCTCAAGAAGCCCGGAATACCCTTATGATGGAGAACATCATCAACTTGAAAACTGTAGTCAAAGAATTTCAAAAAGACTAACAACAAACTGACACTGTTCTAGCCGTCCTCCGAAATAGAGAAGCTCGATCTGAAGCTCTGATCAAGGAAAATCGAGAGGACATTGCTCAAACTCAAAGCCAACTCAACGAGCTTGTCCAAGGAGAGACTCGACTATCTGAAAATATTTGAACCCTTGATGCTGACATAAAGGGGGAGAATAAAGGGAAAGGAGACGGAGGCAAATGAGAAGGAGGCCCGGGCAGAGGCAGAGGAGTTCAAGGAGGCCAGGGCAGAGGCAGAGGAAGGAGTCCTCCTGCAAGACAATTCCACCAACAGACTCCATGATCAAGCAATCAAACTCAACGATCTGATCAGCAGAAAGTCTTAATGGCTCAGCCAATAAGGAGTCAAGGGCCAGCTACCAGCTCATAAAATATGACCACTACATACCTAAGGATAAGCCCAAGGATAAACCCAAGTGAGCTGGAAGAGATAGCCAGAAGGATAAGCCCAAGTGAATAGGCATGATCATGAATAGGCATGATCACAACCCAAGTATAAGCCCAAGTGAGCTGGAAGAGATAGCCAGAAGGGATGAAGCAAGCAGGAAAAGAAGGGCTGAGGGGTATGCCAATCCTCCACGCAAAAGACCAAAGAAATAGAGATAAGTGAAAGTTTAAATTCTTATTGATGTAAAGCTAAATTGTAATACTCTTCAACCATCAATAAATTCATGTTTATTCTCTAAAAATTTCAGCTACTCACTGAAATACTAAGTCATATTTACTTTCCTGCAAATGCATCTAGAAACTAATAATCATGACAACAAATCTCCTTGGTTATGTCAACATCAAATAGTGGGAGATTATTGGGAGAGCGCATATTTTGATTTGATGTTTAAATGTAAATGCTCATGATTATATGTAAAGTCCTTTAAGAGATATATGTACAAGGACTTAGTGATAGATCAAATTTGTTAGGTTGATCTAAGCTCTTGATGTGTATCATTCTGTAACTAAGTGTATAGATAGAGAGATCAAAGCTGTTAGGTTGATCTTGAGATGTAATAGATAGGCTTCGAAGAATTCGTAGTGTATCAATCTGATTAAGATTACAGAAGTCAAGGCAGAAACGTAAAGCTTCGAGGATCGTAGTGTGCTTGCCTTAAAGGGCCTCTTTGGAAATCGTAGAGTGGTCCCAACATTTGCCGAGCCAACTCAGAGATCGTAGTGTGCTCTCAAAAACGTAGAGTTTACAACTCAAGCAAGCGAAGATCGTAGTGTGCAAGTATTTAAGAGAAATTGTAGTGCTCTCTGCTGATAGCATCAGACCAAGCACCAAGGCGATAAGTCACCATGATCTAAATCGTAGAGTATCATCTGCCTTGTGTCAGAAGCATTAAGCCTCACGTTTTGTGTAGAGACAAACTCCAACAAATGTGGAATGGGTTCTAAACGTTGAAGTACTCACCAGTCCCAAAGGCATAAAAGATATCCTTAGTATGCAACAAAGAAGCGTATTGAAGAAGCTAAGGAAAGTACCATTGGTAAGGGGAAAAACTCATTTTCAGGTGTTAGGTGAGAAAGCAGTCTGCTGTGTTAGTGGGCCAGAATGCAATTCAGAAGATGTGCAAAAAAGTCTCCATCAAAGAACAAAAATGTCAAACGTATTTAATGCTTCAACGGATGGATCTAACAGATAGTTTTCAAGCTCACATATATGCGAATCAAGCAGATGAGAGAACTAAGCAAGCATTGAACAAAAACGTAAAACAACTCTCAACGCTCAACTCTACGATCTGAGAAAAAGAAAAGCTTGCTCAGCTACTTAGTTCTTTCGAACAAGTGCTTAACAGGAACTGAGTAGCAACTATCAAGAGCTCAACAACTACCAATCAACTGAAGTAAGAGTTCCAAGTCAGAAGGACTTGAAGAGTTCTAAGTGAACTATGAAGAGCCAAGTCTGCTGGACTTGAAGAGTTCAAGAGTGAACTAAGAAGTTCTGGGATTCTTTGGTCAGAAGGAATCTGAGTGATTCAGAAAAGTGTAAAAGACATCCTTAGTGGATATCCTACTCAAGGAGTAGAAGAGTGGACTAGGAGCTTTAAGTGCTCTGAACCACTTAAAACGACTGTGTCTATTACATAATTGCTATAACTGCCATAACTGCTATAACTGCCTCACTCTCGTAAACTCACTATCTTAAGGGAGATTAAAACAAATAGTAATTCTTCTAAGTTTTAATCATTATCAATTAATAAGTTAAAACGAAAAGATTGTTAAATATCTATTCAACCCTCCCCCCCCCCCCCCCTTCTAGATAACTATTGTGCCTTCGGGAACTAACATAATGAACACTTAATAAAATAACAACTCTCTAGACACCTTTTCAACTAGCTACATGAATATTCACATACATGAACCAACAAGTACATAAATATTAATTAAAACATAAAACATGCTAAATAAAAATACTTAATTATTTTTGGGACAAGATTAGTTTTCAACACCCCCTCTTAAACTTGTCACACCAAGTGAGCTCTACAATTTGTAAAATAATTCGACTTTGAGTGGCTTCATAAAAATATCAACAATTTGGTCTTGAGTCTTCACAAATACAAGTTCAACTTTTTTTTTTGTAACACATTCTCTTATAAAATGATATCTTGTATCAATGTGTTTGCTTCGGTCATGAAACATCGGATTCTTAGCCAATGCAATTGCCAACCTGTTGTCGATATAAATCTTTGTTGGCTTCTCTTGTTGCAAATTAAGATCTCTTAAAAGATTTCAAAGCCAAATGGCTTGACAAACACACGATGTAGTGGCAACATATTCTCCATCACAAGTAGAGAGAGTCACAATAGGTTGCTTCTTTGATGACCATGTAAATACCGAATTCCACATAAAGAAAACAAATCTGATTGTACTTTTTCTATCATCAACATCTCCGCCTCAATCACTATCACAATATCCCTCAAGCTTGAAATAATTTGAAATTGAATAAAATAAGCCAAAATCAAGAGTACCTTTGATGTAACGAAGAATTTGTTTAGCAACCTTTAAATGAGTCAAGGTGGGGGTTTCCATGTAACGACTAACAAGGCTAACTCCATATATAATATTCGGCCTTGTGCATGTTAAGTATCGCAAACTTCCAACAAGACACTTGAAAAACGTTGAATCCACTGTATCTCCTCCTTCATGCTTTCAAATTTTAATTCCATATTCAATGAGTGTGCTCACTGGCTTACAATCAAGCATTTTAAATGTCTTAAGAAGGTCTTTAGCATATCTTTCTTGAGAAATAAAAATTCCTTCTTTGCTTTGCTTCACTTCATGGACAAGTTATTAAGCCATGAGACCCATATTCGTCATCTCGAATTCATGCGCCATAGCCCTCTTAAATTCTTCAAATATACTTGGATTACTTCTGGTAAAAATCAAATCATCAACATACAAAAACATAAATAAAATATTTCCATTCTTTCCGACCATCGAATAAACGACATGTTCAAACGAGCATCTTTTGAAATCATTGTCTTGGAAATATTTATCAATTCAGCTATTCCAAGCTATTGGCACTTGCTTCAATCTGTATAATTAACGCCTTCTTCAATTTCAAAACTTTATCTTCTTCTCCTTTGATAATGTAGCCAAGCAGTTGTTCAATGTACACCTCTTCTTTAAGAAATCCATTTAAAAATGTGGACTTCACATCCATTTGGTAAATCAACCAATCATTTTGAGTCTCCAATTATACAAGCAATTTTATAGTTTACAAGAGAGCAACGAGGGTAAATACTTCATCATAGTCAATTACGGGTCTTTGATTGTACCCTTTGCCTACTAATCTTGCTTTGTATTTCTCCACTTCTTTGCATTCTTCTTTGTCATGTACACCCATTTCACCCCAATTGGTTTTTGGCCTTTTGGAAGTGTAGTACGTTCTCATGTCTCATTCTTCACAATGGGTTTGATTTCTTCATTCATGGCACTTCTCCATTTTTTATCTTTGGATGCTTCTTCAAACCCTATAGGTTCACAATCCGCAAAAAGATAAAATAAATTCATATAATCAATATTTACCTCCTCTATAATATCAAGAATTTCTTGCACACTTCTCATCTTTTAAGGTTACTCACTTGAACTTGATTGAGATGAAGATGGAGTAAATTGCCCATTGGACGGTGGTAGAGAAATAGGATTCCATGTGACTGTTTCTCTTTCTTTCGCTTCCTTGTCAATAAAAGGAAAGAAATTATAATTTTTCTCCGAAATGTTCCAATCCCACGAGCTTTCTTCATCAAATTTCACATCTCTACTTATCACAATTTTGTCGTTGCTTGGATTGTACAATTTATAGCCTTTGGATCTTGTATCATAGCCAATGAAAATATGTTTCTCACTTTTATCATCTAGCTTCGACCTCTTCTCATTCGGTACATGCATATATGCAATACTCCCAAAAACACGCAAATGAGAAACACTTGGCTTTCTCCAATTCCATGTTTCTTGTGGTGTCATATCTTCAACACTTCTAGTTGGGCAACGTTTTGACAAATATATGGCACAATCAATAGCTTCAGCCCAAAATTCTCTTTGCATTTGCTTGCTCTTTAACATACTTCGAGCCATGTTAAGGGTGCTTCTATTTTTTCTCTCCACCACTCCATTTTGATGTGGCGATCTTGGAACCGTTAAACGATGGCAAATTCCATTTTCTTCACAAAATAATTTAAATTCATTTGACGTGATCTCACCCCCCTCTATCGGATCTAATGGCCTTTATATTATACCCGCTATACTTCTGTAAGACCCTGAATTTTATGAAATAAAAGTATTCAATTTTTCTATTTAGTAAATAGTTAAATTGATAAAAGTTTAAAGTTAAGGGTGATATATATAAAATTTTTAAAATAAGCAAGTGGTTATAAAATATTCAGTGTTGTCGGGGAATATTCGTTTGGTCGTGGAATATTCTTGTTGTTGGGGAATATTCGTACGACGGCGCAGCCATTTGTGGGTCCCGTAAAAATGACAAGTATGAGTTTTTTCTTATAAATAATGGCGTAGTTGTTATCGTTAACACTGTTGGAATACCTGGTGGTTAAAGTATAGTAATACGTGTTGTTGCACAGTAGCATACGGTATTACACATTATTTTATATTATTATTGTTTCAATAATTGTCACTGCACAATATTTTATATTATCAAATCAATAATTTATATTATTTGAATAATATTATTAGATAACATTATTGACAATGTCTAGAAAATTCTTTCGAGGAAAGGGGTTATGTTATTTAATTGCGTACTAATAAGGAGAAATCCTTATCGAAAAGCCCCCTTTTTCCTGGAAATGACCTGGTTGTTAATATTGTAGTTCTGTAATATTATTTGTGAATAATTAATTGTTGATTTATATGATAAGGAAATATTTATTTTAATGTGGATATAAATGGAAGAATTTTTAAAAAAGTGACAATTGTTGAAAATTGATATTTTATCTTTTTTGATAAAATAATTGATTCAAATATATTATTGTAATATTACATTATAAGTGTATGATGTAATAATATAATAATATAATAACGGTGATATTTTTATAATGAATGCACGATATATGAATAAATGAGGAGGAAGAGAGTAAATTGGGTCCAGAGTATTTTGGTTACAAAAAACATGTTAAATATGTTGGTGGGCCCCATTTTTGACTGAAATTTGATTATAGCGTGCAAGTTCATCCGTATGTAAATTTTGATTATTTTTCGTTCGAAATTTGGAAAAACTTTATTCTACAAAGTTGTATAGAATTAAATTTCCTATAGAATCGACATAAAATTCGTATTTTTCTGATAAAAGGGTTATTTATTATGAATTATTAAAGTTTCTGAATATTGCTTAAATTAAAAATAACGGGTGGGACCCACTTGTCCTTTTTACCTCTTGATTTTACTGAATTTAGTGGGCCCCACTTATGGAGTGCTGGGATTGTGGTGTGCATAAGAATTTTTTTTTAATAATATTTTATTAACTTTTCTACTTTGGTGTTCTAAGCATTTTCCTATAAATAGGGTGCTTAGGTTAGAATTGAAAATCACACCAGAATCAGAAGTTTTCTCTCTCTATAATATCGAGCGTATTTTTGTGAGTATTTAGATATCTTGAGTGTTGCTATACAGTGCAAGTTTCCTTCAGTATTATATCTGATATTCTAGTCAGAAGTGCTATTCTTTTGAGGTAAGGGATGGTAAGGGATATTATTATTTTCAAGTAAATGATGTTATTTCTTTTAATATCATTATACCGAAATATAGATATGAATTTTATTGTGAAACTTTATCTTTTTCATGTCGAGGTTACTATTTATGTATACGGTACTATTCACGTATACGACACTATTCACGTATACGACACTATTCATGTATATGACACTATTTACGTATACATCACTATTTATGTATACGGTACTATTTATCAATTACTATTCACGGGATACTATTCACGGGGTACTATTCACGATAAAAATTGATTTCTTTTCTGTCCAAATTATCGTTGATTTATGAATCTTACGCTTGAAATTAAATTCATGTTTTGATCATATTGTTTTTATTATCATATATAACATTTTTTTAATCCTGGTGATGAAATTTCTCTTTGACTTGAGTGTAAAGATGGGTAGATTATTGGTATGATCGTGACTATGGGTTCTCTTTGGCCGATGGTGCAAAGATGAAGCATTATTTGGTATGCTCATGACCATTGAATTTATAATTGAATATCTTTAGCTTTAGTGCAAAGGTGAATTGATCAACATGGTTATAATTATTGTTTATATAAATTCTGAAATAATTATATATTTCTTTAAGATATGAATATCTTTGGCCTGTAGTACAAAGATGACCTGTTGTTGAATATCTTTGGCATGTAGTGCAAAGATGAACTGTTGATGAATATCTTTGGCCCGTAGTGCAAAGATGAATTTATTAGTATGATTATGAACATGAACTGTGATTTGGTATAACCATGATCTTTGATGTTTCAGGTAAAGACAAATGATGAAAATTATCTTCGTCTTGGGTGCGAAGAGGAATTTAGAACCACAATTATGATTATGAGTAATTCACATGATTGTGGACAGGAACTGTTAATTGATGTTACAAGATAAAACATTGTTGGTGGACTTTTAGCATGGAGAAGATAATAGACTTTATGGTACATTTGACTCTTCTAATGGATTGTTCGTTCCGCTGCAACTATAGTTGAAAAGTTTTTATCATCTACCATATGTTCTAAATCTCTGATTTATTACTGACGAAGGCTATTGATAATTTAATTATCTTTAGTCATGATATTCTTTACTAGGCTAGTTGTGCTCACCCTTTTGCTTCACAATTCCTTTCAGGTAATAAGAGTGTAGTTGGGTCAAGCGGGGGTAACATTAGAATAGAACGATGGTCTATAGCTGTTGAGGTTTCCCCTAAAACAGTATAAAAATAATTTTATTGAGAATTTTAGATAAGTTTGTCGTATTTTATACGTCATTTAACCGTTAATTTTGGTAAACCGAATAGGGTGAGGTGAACCCAACTTTGGAAGGGTGTTTTGCCACTATCATACAAGATGTCTAATGACATACGAATTCGTGTTATCATAAGACAGGGTTGTGCACATCCACTTGCTAATTATATCTATGAGCACTACCTATATAATCTTGGAGTTTGGTTGAAATATAATTCTCAATTGGAGACAATGGAGATAATTATATGGCAAGAGAAGACTCACCATTGGAAATGACATGATAGTTTTCTTCTCGTTTTTCTTTGGGATCTATTGGGTTAACCAAGGATAATTCTCAAGTCATATGATATCTATTATAACTTAGATGCATGGCCTCCCATGTACGAAGGTTTCATTGAGCATTTTCCAAATATTTTAATTTCTTAAATAGTTATTAATTGTACCTTTATGTAAGGTACCATTGTAAGGTGTTGTGGTTGAGGCACCATGAGAGTTACATATATTTGTATTAAAACTCACAGTATATGTGTTGTCGTATTTTGCACGACAATTGTAATAATGAAGTTTGTAGTTATTTTCTGTACCATGTATTTGGCGACTCAGAATGGGTTGTGTGGACCTATTTTGGGGGTGTCACAACTTCTCCACAAGAGCCTTGAATTTTTAAAGGCTCCAAACACCTCCGATTTTTCTTTAAGAAAATACACCCATGTGAAATCACCGATAAAGAGGAGAAAATAATTATTCTTACCAAATGATGACAGGTGAATAAGACCACACACATCCAAGTGCACAAGTTTCAACGAGATGGTTGCTCTAGTAGTTTACTTTTTAGGAAAGCTTTCCCGAGATTGCTTGCCAAAAAGACACCCTTCACAAAGTTAATCGGGTTGGTGAATTGAAGGAAACCTTTTTATCATCCTCTTCTTCGACAAAGCTTCCAAACCACCAAAATTCAAGTGCCCAAGTCTCAAGTGCCAAAGCCAAGAAGAATCTTTAAAACAAGCTTTTAAACATTTTGCCACATCATTTTGAATATTCAATAAGAACATTCGATTTCTTGTCATAGACACCTTCAATAGTAAATTTTCGGATTGATCTCTTATTGAAAGATTATAATCTTTCATCAAAATATCATAACCTTTCTCTAAGAGCTGCCCCAAACTTAAAAGATTTTTCTTCATATTTAGCACATAATAAACATTTGAAATAAATGGATGCCTCCCATCCTTTAAGCGAATCAAAATTTTACCTTTTCCTTTAACCAGAATTTTTGACGAGTCTCCAAAAGTGACATTGAAAAATACAGATTCATCAAGCTCAACTAATTTTTCTTCAGCACATATCATTGCTTGTACCCTTGTTAAGATACCATGTATTGTCATCTTCAATCATTTCTCCTTTGCACGTCAAAAATAAAGTCGACTCCACTTCATCAATATTTTTCTCCACATAATTTAATTTCCTTCAACATCTTTTGAATCATTCTTACACTCCGAAGCATAGTGCCCATAATTGTGACAATTGTAACATTGAACTAGAGAATTATAATACCTTCTTTGATACGATCGTGAATAATTTCCTCTTCCACGTCCCTTTGTATGGTGAGACTCTTGGCCACTTTCTTCTTTGTAAGGAGAGTAGTGACTTCCTCTTCCACCTCTTCCACGATCTCGTGCTAGGCCACGACCTCGACCCCACTGACTATTTCCATGTTTTTCTTCTCTTTCCTAGAAAGAAAGTTTCGCCTGGAGCATGATGAACGAGTTAAAAACCTATGAATTGATTACTATTTAACTTGAAATATTGTTTGTTCTTGGTATTTTTTTTCTTGTTATGTAAAACCCCAACTTTTTGAATAAAAATGAATTTTCTATAAATATTATTTTTGAATATTATGGAGTGAAATTGATATAATGTTATAATTGTGGGTAATATTTATAAATTTTGCAAAGTACGCAAGTTGTTATATAATATTTGATTAATTGGGAATATTCGTTTTAACAGGGAATATTCGTATAACAAGACAATCATTGGTGGATCCCACAATGAAATTATTATTCGGATTGAGAAACGACAAAAATACTTTATGAAAATAACGGCGGAAGTTTTACCGATTAGCTATTGAAACAAATAGGTGTTAAAAAATACGAATACGCGTGGTTGCATGCATAGTAGCACACAGTATTAATTATTGATGCTTACGTGATAAGTCACTCGGTTTTGTTGGTATTAATAATATAATAACACGAGAAAATCTTTTTATATAAAAATGTAATACTTTTATAAAGTTATTCTATAAATAGAATATATTATATTCTATTATACATAGTGTTGCATAGTGTTTACATAGTGTTTTGTATAGTAAAATCTTTTTATATAAATGTAATACTTTTATAAACTTATCTATTTTATTAGACAATAATTAGAATATATTATATTTTATTATGCATAGTGTTTGCATATAGTGCTCTGCATAGTGTTTGCATAGTAAAATCTTTTATAAAGTTATTCATTTTATTAGATTATAAATAGAATATATTATATTTTATTTAAAAGATTTTGCTTTAAATATGGACCGTCAGATTAAAGTAAATCAATACGGACCAGTTCATGAGTTAGTTACTATGCGATCCATTTTTCTATAAATAAAAGCTCATTCCTTCATTATTTTCTTACGAATTCACTTTGAAACTCCAGAGAGATAAACTATAGAGAGAAAGAAGAAAAGTATTCGATACTTCACTACTTATATATCCAAAGACTCTTCTTCTTAAGGTAGGGAATATTATTTGTTGTACTTGTAAGGGTGTTATTTTTTTTGTATTCGTGAAGATAACTTATGTTATTCCATTCTTTATTATTCTATTGGAATAACTCAGATACGCATGGTCGCCTATACTTGGTGACATTCTTCTATTATCCCGTCTTTTTACTATTACATTTGGAATATCACATGCTCATGCGTCTTCACGCCGGACTGATTAAAATCTTTATTATTTTGTTGAATATATCTTGTCGCATGCTTTTGTGGGACTTGGTTCCATCTTTATTATTATTCTATTGGAATATCACGTTCATGCGCTTTTTCTGTGGGACCGATTAAAATCCTTATTAGTATTATGTTGGAATAACTTTTATCATGCAAGTAATCGCATGCATGGTGATTTCATTGTTATTCCATTCTTTATTATTCTGTTGGAACATCCCGCCGGTGCTAATTTCGCTTTTACCCGGTTCCGTATTTATTTAGTATTCGTAGGAATAACTCGTTTATGCAAAGTACCGCATGCACGGTGATTTCTTTTGTTATTCCATTCTTTATTATACTCAGTTGGTTAAAGTTTTGACTTCTATACTCCATGAAATTAGTGGAATATCCTTGATAATTGCGCTTCATCCAGTATCTTTTCATGAAAATATTCTTCTGAGCATTCTTGAATTTTACTCTACAAAGCAGTATCATGTTGACAATTTGGACGTTATTGGTTCTTGGACAAATTAATTCTTGAACTTTTTTTATTGAATTCTTATATCATTATCATCATCCTCATATTTATATTTTTTGAAAGTCATCTGTATTTGAAAGTGCATAGATGGACTTGGTATGATTATGACCAGGGATTATTCGGTGTAATCATGACCGTAATGTTACAAATGATGTGGTAAAAGCCCTCATTGGCCCGTAGTGCATTGATGGACAGTTGTTGGCATGATCATGACCATTAATGAATACACAAATATTCTTGGCCCGTAGTGCATGGATAATTGTGGTCGGGATACTAAAGAATATCCTTGGCCGTAGTGCATGGGTGATTCGATGATGTGGATTATTTATTAAGCTGAGTCCCAGCGATAAAAGTGATGAAAAACCTTTTAAATCATAAAATATAGTAGATTTTATTCTCTACTTGACTCTTTTAATGGATTGCTTGTTCTGCTGCAGTTAAACTTGATGTTTGTTATATTGTATTAGTTTAACACTGTTTAAGGCTAATGATAATTTATTCTGCATTATCTTAGTCATAATATTTCTTCTTGGGCTAGTTGAGAGCTCACCCTTTCTTTCACCGTTCTCTTCAAGAAATGAGAATATATTTGGAATCTAGCAGTCGGGAACGAGTGATGGTCCTAGATGGTGCATTAGTAGTCCTCACTATTATGTGAAATAGTGTGATAATAATTATAATGAGGACTCCTTTTGAGTTTGTATACTTTCTAGTAGACAATATTTGTATTCAAACTCACAGTTTATATTTTGTCGTATTGTACACGACAGTTGTATTATTAAGTTGTATTTGAATTCTGTACCATGTATCTGGCGACTCAAGATGGGTGATGTATACCTAATTTTGGGGGCGTCACAGTTGGTATCAAAGCTTAGGGATATGAACCCTGGCTAAGATGTGAGACTAGAACTAGGAGGGGAGAGACGGGGAATTGCTTCGCTAGTATGACCTACTTAAATTTATTTTGTAATTAAATTGGTTGGTCAGAGTTTAGAGATAATATGTTACATGTCAACTAACCCTTGTTTTGTGGCAGTATCTGAAAATGACATCCGAGAATGTTGAGAATAGCAATGGAACACAAGAGACCGTTGAGTCTCCACATATCAATAATCAGGATAATGTGCATCGTGAAGGCGACAATCCTCATGCAAACAACAAATACGACCAAATGATGAATGATGGATTGTTCAGAGGCTTTATGCAATTCATGCAACATCAAAGAGATCGGCTCCCTCGTCTCAAATGTAGGTGGAAACACTAGAAACTCTCGGACGGTCACCGCTAAACAGTTCAAGGAGCTGGGACCACCGGAGTTTATTGGAGAGCCAAAACCACTTAAGGTGAAAGCATGGATAAAGTAGATCACCAAGATATTTGATATCTTGGGATGCTCCGAGGAACAAAAGGTTCCCTTCGCCACCTTCATGTTGCGTGAAGATGACATCTTGGTGGGAATCATAATGTACCCGACTGGGACGCACTCAAGATGTCCTGGGAGAAGTTCCAAGAGCTATTCAACGACAAGTACTTTCCCGAGAGTATTCGTCACATGAAAGAAGTGGAGTTTATCAAATTGGAACAAAACAATATGACCGTGTCGCAATACGAGGATAAATTTGCGGAGTTATCCCGGTTTGCATCCCAATTGGTCAATAATGAGGAGCGAATGACGCAAATGTTTTTAAGAGGTTTGAAACCGGAGATACGTCAATATCTTATTTCTCATAAACTGTGTTTGTACTCAGATGTTGTAAATAGGGCTCAGTTATTGGAGCGCGATAACGAGTCAACGCAACCAAGAGAAAGCAGTTGGCAGCATGAAAATACCAGTGGTATTAGTCATCGAAACGGTGACAACAAACGTGGAGGGAATCAACATGCCAGAAATGGTAACCACTTCGGTGGTAATCATGGCCAAGATAGTAAAAATGAACATTTCAAGAAAAGGAGATTCAACAATGATGGAAGGACGTCAGCACCAGCACCCGTTGTTAAGGAATTAGAACGACCACCTATCATATGCTTCAAATGCGGAGGGGAGGGACACATCAGTCCAAACTGCGCGATGCCGTCCAAAGCATGTTATAATTGTGGAAGAAAAGGTCACTTAGCCCGATTTTGTCGTTCACCGAAGATAAGTTCAGCCAGGATGGAGGCACCAAAAGCCGTCCCAGAAAAGTCAAAGCCCAGAAGTGAGGAGAGCGTTTGTTGTGACCTCCCGAAGAAGAAAGGAACCCGAATGAGGTCATCACGGGTAAGCTTATCATAAACTCTAGCTAAGTATATACCTTATTTGATCCGGGTCTATCCATTCTTTATTACTCCTACTTGCACTCAACGATTAAATTTGACTACGGAGAAATTAGACTTTGACTTATCTGTAGAAACTCCGTTGGGAGAAACCTTCATTACATCCAATCGTTTATAAGTCTTGTTTGGTTCAAATCGGTACCTCACATTACCTGTCGATCTTATTTCATTAAAAATACTTGCATTTGACGTAATTCTGTGGATTGATTGGTTAACTACTCATCATGCAAAAATTGATTATTTTCAGTATGGTTGTTAGCTTTCATATTCCTAACCAATCATTATGCTAATTCAAGCCACCAAACCATTAAAATCAATCATCGCTATCTCAAGCCATAAAGCTATTCATTTATTAAAAATGGATGTCAAGCTTTCTTAGCTCATGTCACAGATCTAAACAAAAATACGTCAGTTTTGAATGATATTTCTATATTTAATGAATTTCCTGATGTATTCCCTGAAGAACTTCCTAGGCCTACCCCCAGAGCGTGAAATTAAATTTTGTATCGACCTTGAACCCGGTACAATACCCATTTCCAAAGCCCCATATCGAATGGCTCCTATTGAACTTCAGGAGTTAAAGACCCAACTACAGGAATTGTTAGACATCTGTTTCATTCGTCCTAGTACTTCTCCTTGGGGTGCTCTTGTTCTATTCGTGAAAAAGAAAGATGGGAGTATGCGACTTTGTATTGATTATTGGGAGTTGAATCATGTCACCATCAAAAATAGGTACCCATTGCCATGTATTGATGACCTATTTGACCAGTTGCAAGGAGCCAAATTCATTTCAAAGATTGATCTTCCTTCCAGATATCACCAATTGAAGATTAGAACCGATGACATTCCAAAGACGGCGCCGGAACTTCGAGACGGGCATTATGAATTCCTAGTCATGTCCTTTGGATTGACTAATGCTCCTGCTTCCTTCATGGATATGATGAACCGAGTATTCAAGGAATATTTGGATCACTTTGTGGCCGTCTTTATTGATGACATCCTTATTTATTCCAAAAGTCGTAAAGATCATGAAAGCAACACTTGAGGTCGATACTCTCAAAAGATTCGTGAATACAAGCTTTATGCCAAGTTGAAGAAGAAATGCGAGTTCGATTCTTGAGAGAAGTAGCATTCCTTTGCACGTGGTATCAAGTCATGGAATATCATTGACCAAAGAAAGATTGAAGCTATTCAAAGTGGGAGCAACCTAAATCGATGGATCAAGTACGTAGCTTTTCGGCTTATTTGGTTATTATCGGAGATTCGTAGAAGGGTTTTCTCGAATCGCTACTCCACTAACTCAGCTGACTCGGAAAGATACAAAGTTCGGTTAGAGGGAGGAATGTGAGAAGAGTTTTCAAGAACTCAAGAGGAGACTCATTTCAAAGACTGCTCGACAATACCATCCGGTTCGGAGGATTTGTCATCTCAAAGTGATGCTTCGGCAAAAGGGTTAGGATGTGTTCTCATGCAACATGGAAAAGTCATAGCCTATGCCTCACGATAACTCAAAGAATATGAGAGGAATTATCCTACTCATGATCTAGAGTTCGCAGCTGTTGTCTTTGCACTAAAGATTTGGAGGCATTACATGTATGGGGAAAAAGTGGAGATCTTTACGGATCATAAAAGCCTCAAATATTTCTTCACTCAAAAGGAAATCAACATGCGACAATAATGTTGGCTTGAACTATTGAAAGATTATGATCATACCATCCAATACAATCCTGGAAAAGCGAACGTGGTAGCTAACGCATTGAGTAGAAGATCATATGCGGATACGAGTGCAATATTGACAACACAAAAGCCCATTTTGTGTGACTTACAAAGGATGGAGATAGAGTTAAAGACTCCAGGGACCCATGTGATGATGGCGAATATACGAGTAGAACTGACTTTAATTGATAAAGTTAAAGCTGCTCAAGCTATAGACCTGGAGCTGATGTGTATGAGGAAGAAAGTTCAATAAGGTGCTATGTCGGAAGCAAGAATTGTTGAAGAATGAATACTTCGAGTCAACTCCAGACTTTGTGTTCCTAACGACCCTGATTTAAAGTATAAAATCATGATGGAGGCGCATAACACACCATTTGCAATCCATCCTGGGAGTACCAAAATGTATCATGATATTCGTCATACATTTTGGTGGAGCAATATGAAGAGAGAGATAGCATTGTTTATCTCAAGGTGTCTAATGTGTCAACGAGTCAAGGCGGAGCATCAACTACCAAAAGGTCCATTGCAACCACTTGAAATTCCAGAATGGAAGTGGGAGCACATTACCATGGAGTTCGTTACCGGTCTTCCCAAAGTTTCTCAAGGCATAGATGTGATTTGGGTCATTGTTGATAGATTGACCAAGTCTGCTCATTTCTTACTGATACGAGAAACTTATACACTTGAACGTCTTGCTCGTATGTACATAAACGAGGTTATAAGATTGTATGGTATGCCAGTATCCATTGTTTCTGATCAAGACACAAGATTCACTTCAAGATTTTGGGTTAGTTTGCAAAAAGCTATGGGCACGGATTTATGATTTAGCTCGGCATATCATCCTCAGACGGACGGGCAGTCGGAGAGGACGATTCAAACTCTTGAAGATCTATTAAGACTCTGTGTCCTTGACTTTAAGGGAAGTTGTGACAAGTTCTTACCATTGGTGGAGTTTTCCTACAACAATAGTTATCAAGCAAGTATTGGCATGGCTCCATTCGAAGCGTTGTATGAAAGAAAGTGTCATTCTCCAGTATGCTAGGATGAGGTGGGTGAAGCAACGTTGTTGGGACCGGAGTTGGTACGTATGACTACGAAAAAGATTCAAATGATCCGACAACGTATAAAAACCTCACAAGATCAACAAAAGAGTTATGCTGATCTTCATCGAAAGGACGTAGAATTCGATATAGGAGATCATGTGTTGTTACGTGTTGCTCCATGGAAAGGAGTTACGAGATTTGGAAAGAGAGGAAAGCTCAATCCTCAATTCATCAACCCATTTTTAATCCTTGATCGAGTAGGAACTATGGCCTATAGACTTGCTTTACCGCCAAGTATGTCTCGTGTTCATAACGTTTTTCATATATCCATGTTACGTAAATATGTGGAAGACCCGAACCACATTATTGAGTTAGAACCGGATGAAATAGCGGAAGATTTGACGTATGAAGAGGTTCCTGTTCAAATCTTGGATAAGAAGGAACATATTCTACGTTCCAAGGTTATACCTCAAGTCAAAGTTTTGTGGAGAAACCAAGATGTTGAGGAAATGACTTGGGAGTTAGAATCGAAATGAAATCAAGGTATCCTTACCTCTTGAAGATACAGTCGCACGTATTCTAATTTCGAGGGCGTAAATTTCATAAGAAGGGAGATTGTAAAACCCCAACTTTTTGAATAAAGATGAATTTTCTATAAATATTATTTTTGAATATTATGGAGTGAAATTGTTATAATGTTATAATTGTGGGTAATATTTATAAATTTTGTAAAGTACGCAAGTTGTTATATAATATTCGATTGGTCGAGGAATATTCGTTTTAACAGGGAATATTCGTACAACGGCACAATCATTGGTGGACCCCACAATGGAATTATTGTCGGATTGAGAAAACGACAAAAATACTTTATGAAAATAATGGCGGAAGTTTTACCGTTAATCTGTTGTTGAAACAACCAGGTGTTAAAAAATACGATGTCTGGCGTGGTTGCATAATAGCATACGGTATTAATTATTGATGCTTACGTGATAAGTCACTCAGTTTTGTTGGTATTAATAATATAATAACACAGAAAATCTTTTTATATAAAATAAAATACTTTTATAAAGTTATTCTATAAATAGAATATGTTATATTCTATTATGCATAGTGTTGCATAGTGTCTCGCATAGTGTTTTGCATAGTAAAATCTTTTTATATAAAATGTAATACTTTTATAAAGTTATCATTTTATTAGACAATAATTAGAATATATTATATTTTATTATGCATAGTGTTTGCATAGTTCTCGTGCATAGTGTTTGCAGACAAGTAAAATCTTTTATAAAGTTATTCATTTTATTAGATTATAAATAGAATATATTATATTTTATTTAAAAGATTTTGCTTTAAATATGGACCGTCAGATTAAAGTAAATCAATCTGGACCGCTCATGAGTTAGTTACTATGTGATCCATTTTTCTATAAATAGAAGCTCATTCCTTCATTATTTTCATTTAATTCACTTTGAAACTCTAGAGAGATAAACTATAGAGAGAAAGAAAAAGTATTCTCGCTACTTCACTACTTATATATCCAAAGACTCTTCTTCTTAAGGTAGGGAATATTATTTGTTGTACTCGTAAGGGGTGTTATTCTTTTGTATTCATGAAGAGAACTTATGTTATTCCATTCTTTATTATTCTGTTGGAATAACCTGTATACACGTGCTACCCTATACTTGGTAACATTCTTCTATTATCCCATCTTTACTATTCTATTGGAATATCCTGTCTGTGCGTCTTACGCCGAACCTGATTTCATCTTTATTATTCTGTTGGAATATCCCGTCTGTGCGTTTTACGCCAGACCTGGTTCCATCTTTATTATTATTCTATTGGAATATCCTGTCTGTGCGTTTTACGCCGGACCTGATTCCGTCCTTATTAGTAATGTGTTGGAATAACCTGTCTATGCGAAGTACTGCATGCATGGTGATTTCTGTTGTTATTCCATTCTTTATTATTCTGTTGGAACATCCTGTCGGTGCAAATTTTGCCTGACCTGGTTCCGTTATTTAGTATTCTATAGGAATAACCTGTCTATGCAAAGTACCGCATGCATGGTGATTTCTTTTGTTATTCCATTCTTTATTATACTCAGTTGGTTAAAGTTTTGACTTCTATACTCCATGAAATTAGTGGAATATCCTTGATAATTGCGCTTCATCCAGTATCTTTTCATGGAAATATTCTTCTGAGCATTCTTGAATTTTACTCTACAAAGCAGTATCATGTTGACAATTTGGACGTTATTGGTTCTTGGACAAATTAATTCTTGAACTTGTTTTATTGAATTCTTATATCATTGTCATCATCCTCATATTTATATTTTTGAAAGTCATCTGTGGCCTGTAGTGCATAGATGGACTTGGTATGATTATGACCAGGGATTATTCGGTGTAATCATGACCGTAATGTTACAAATGATGTGGTAAAAGTCCTCATTGGCCCGTAGTGCATTGATGGATGTTGTTGGCATGATCATGACCATTAATGAATACATAACTATTCTTGGCCCGTAGTGAATGGATAATTGTGGTCGTGATATGAAAGAATATCATTGGTCAGTAAAGTGAGGGTGATTCGATGATGTGGATTATTTATTAAGTCGAGTCCCAATGATAAAAGTGATGAAAACCTTTTAAATCATAAAAGATAGTAGATTTTTTCTCTACTTGACTCTTTTAATTGATTGTTTGTTCATTTATAGATTAAAACTTGATGTTTGTTATATTGTATCGGTTTAACACTATTTAAGGCTAATGATAATTTATTACGCATTATCTTAGTCATAATATTTCTTCGAGCTAGTTGAGCTCACCCTTTCTTTCACCGTTCTCTTGTGAAATGAGAATATAAATTTGAACGAGTCTGGGAGCGGAGTGATGGTCCTAGATGGTGCATTAGTAGTCCTCACTATTCTGTGAAATAGTGTGGTAATAATTGTAATGAGGACTCCTTTTGAGTTTGTATACTCTCTAGTAGACAATATTTGTATTCAAACTCATAGTTTATGTTTTGTCGTATTGTACACGATAGTTGTAATATTAAGTTGTATTTGAATTCTGTACCATGTATCTGGAAACTCAAGATGGGTGATGTATACCTAATTTTGGGGGCGTCACATGTTACTTATTTGTGTTTTGTGTACTCTGCAGGAAATGGAGCATGGATGGATGGCATGTAGGTAGCGTAACATTTTGTACTAAGGTTGGCATAGAGCGCATAAGGTCGTCGGGAAGATCTTGATTATGTAGTACGGGCATGACCGATTGATAAAGAAAACTGACGCGGGGCACGCCAATCTGACAGATTTGGTAGATTTTGTTTCCTTTTTGTTCCACAGTTGATTCATATGAGGACTTTGACTTACCTTATGTACTAGGGTTTTGTTAGGGCTATAAAGACTTAACTTTAACTAAGGTTAACATAACTTTTTGACTGTAATTCATTTAGAGCCATTTCTACGTAGACTTAGAGATTTCCATTAGAGAGCACACAAGGCGCATATTAAGGCTTAGAGACTAAAGATTCCTCGACGGAGTTTTTCTCCTTTTCTTAATTTCATTATCTATACTTGAGATGTTATTTAATTTTAATCTTCTAGTTTTTATTATGATGATGAACTAATTTCCCAATTAGGGGTGCAGTGGAACCTTTTGCAACTCAATAATTTAATTATCAATATTTTCACTTGTTGATCCTATTGAGTTGATTAATATATTTTGTGCTTAATCTATTAATTGTCTAGCTAGCAGTTAATTTGATATTTTTAATGGAATTGAAAGAAGAAATCTTAGATTAGATCTGAATATAATAACATATGAATTTGTTGATTCTTGTTAAGGATGATATAACAATGTATAAGACGAAAGTACTTGTCTGCAATGTGTAACTGTAGACACTCAAAATTTTTTGCATACCTGTCACTAACATTGCAGGAGAGCAAATTCGTCTTTTAGAGATAACCCTGGGAGATGATGCAGTTCAAATACCAAAAATTCCACCGGAGAGGACAATTCTGTCTCGGAGATAACCCTGAGATACTCGGTTCCAGTCCCGGAAATAACACCGGGAATAGTAGTGTTAACCTTGGAGATAACCCCAAGGAGTGCAGTTGTAGTTCCAGAGATAACCCCGAAAATGCTTGTTTCAATTGCATGTAATCAGCTTCAACCTCGGAACTCACACCGAGGCACTCAGTACAAGACCCGGAGATAACACTGGAAAGACAGGCACACCTCAGAGATAACCCTGAGGAACTTCAGTACTTGTAGCAGTCCAATCTCAGAGATAACCCTGAGCAACGTCTACTTTCTCAACCCAAATCGGAGGTAACCCCGATGAGGGGTAAAATCGTCATTTTGCCACCTCGATCCTACATCGTGCCATCTCATTTCATACATATATTTCTACACAGCAATGTCCCACAAGAACCAAGGAGGTCCAATCCCAAGTGACTACTACGCAAGGCAGCACATCGGATATAATTAGAAGCTTGAAGACCGAGGGCATGGTCCCATCTTCCTGACTTCGTACAACCTCTAATCCCATGTCATGGCGTAGCTCTCGACAACGGCGGTCTGGAATAGGTCTTATACACCTCAATTGGATGCCCGAATTGCAATTCTAAAAGTTTGAACGGACATCATAGTGCACGTGTGCACGTACTTCGAGACGGCAGGACCCGTAGTGCCTGGGGCACCCCGGGCAGCTGCAGGTACACCTACGGCTCCCCCTCTATAAATAAAGGGCTTGGGGTGGCCATTTTAAAAAGAAAAAAAGGCGAGGAAGCCCTATCAAATTTGCTTTGTACACACCCTAAACTGAGTGTTTTCTCATTTTAAACACTTGTGAGCTAACATATAGCTACTATTTGTACCAGCGGGAGTCGAGTGTTCATCCACTTAAAGTTATAGAAGTCTTCTTTGGCAGTCCATGTGACGCCCCCAAAATTAGGTATACATCACCCATCTTGGGTCGCCACTTACATGGTACAGAATTTAAATACAACTTATTAACATAACTATCGTGTACAATACGACATAAACTGTGAGTTTAAATACAAATATCGTCTACTAGATATTATACAAACTCAAAAAAAGTCCTCATTACAATTATTATCACACTATTTCACAGAATAGTGAGGACTACTAATGCTATCTTCAGGACCATCACTCGTTTCCCCGACTCGTCCCCCGGCTATATTCTCATTTCTCAAGAGAACGGTGTGAAAGAAAGGTGAGCTCAACTAACCCAAAGAAGAAATATTATGACTAAGATAATGCAGAATAAATTATCAATAGTCTTCAACAATGTTAAACCGATAAAATACAATGACAACCGGTTTAAGCTGCAGTGAATGAAAGCAATCCATTAAAAGAGTCAAGTAGAAAATAAAGTCTACTATCTTTTAGGTTTAAAAGGTTTTCATCATTTATTATAGTCGAGACTCGACTTTAATAAATATTCCACATCATCGAATCACCCTCACACTACGGCCAAGGATATTCTTTAGTATCACGACCAAAATTATTCATGCACTACGGCCAAGAATATTTGTGTATTCATTAATGATCATGATCATGCCAACAATCATCCACCAATGCACTACTGACTAATCGAGGATTTTTATCACATCATTTATTACTACGGTCATGATTACACCGAATAGTCTCTGGTCATAATCATACCAAGTCCATCTATGCACTTCTATGTGCCACAATTGACTTTCAACATAATATAAACATGAGGATGATGACAATGATATAAGAATTCAATAAAACAAGTTCAAGAATTATTTTATCCAGAATTATTAACGCCCAAATTATCAACACGATCATTGTTTTGTAGAGTAAAATTCAAGAATGATCGAACAATATTTCCATGAAAAGATCTTTGGATGAAACGCAAATATCAAGGATATTCCACTAATTTCATGGAGTATAGAAGTCAAAGTTTTAACCAATTTGGGTATAATAAAGAATAGAATAACAAAAGAAATCACCATGCATGCGATAGATCAAGACATGTGCAAAAGTTATTCTAACAGAATAATAAATAACGGAACCAGTCCCGCCAGAAAACGCATGCATGGATGTTCCAATGAATAATAAAGAATGGAACCAGTCCGGCGTAAAACACATGCATGTGATGTTCCAATGTAATAATAATAAAAGAGCGGAACCGTGTCCGGTGTAAAACACATGTGATGTGATGTTCCAATGTAATAATAGAAGAATGTCACCAAGTATAGGTAAAATGGCGTATCTGAGTTATTCCAATGTAATAATAAGCAATGGAATAACAACAGATTCTCTTCATGAATAAGAAAAGAATAACACCCTTACATTTGGTAGGAGATTGAATCTCGCAAAGAAAAGTGTAGTAACAAAATACTCTTCTTCTTTCTCTCTTATTCTCTCTATACTTTCTCTCTATAACTTGAATGAATTCTGAAAAATAATGAAGCCCTAGGCCTCTATTTATAGAAGATTTCTAGCTTAGCACCGCTAGTGTGAAAAGGCAAGTGGCTTGACGACTAATGATGTGAAAAGAAAAGTGGTTTGGCCTTTTGTAATGTGAAACGACAAGTGGTTCGACACCGTAATGTGAAACGACAAGTGGTTCGACGTCGGTAAAGGTAATTACTATTAACGAAGGTAAATACTATTAACGAAGGTAAATACTATTCACAAGGGTAATTACTATTGACGAAGGTAATTACTATTGATGAAGGTAAATACTATTCACAAGGGTAATTACTATTATTGAAGGTAATTACTATCGATGAAGGTAAATACTATCGACGAAGAGACTCTTAGATGATGACATATGAGCCCCCATAAAATAATCAAACTTACCACAAATCATTTTTTTTCATTAACACATATTTAATCTTTCAACAATTATTAATCATTTATAAATTGTCGTCTCAATTATTGATTTAATACTATAACATATTATACTGAGATGATATCTTTGACAATAATTGAATCAATAATATAAGAGATATGATGCAAGAATTATCTGTAGTAATAATTGAGCATAGGTGAGTGACTTCTCACGTAAGCATCAATAATCAATACCGCAAAGTGCTACTATGCAACCACGCCAGACATCGCATTTCTTTACCACCGTGTAGTTCAACAGCTTTTAACGGTCCACACCTCCGCCGTTATTTTTATAAAATATTTTGTCGTTTTCTCAATCCAAATAATAATTACATTGTGGGGTCCACCAATGATGATTAGTAGTTATACGAATATTCCTAACAAAAGAATATTCCCCACCAAACGAATATTTTATAACAACTTGCATACTTTTGCAAAATTTATAAATATTACCCACAACTATAACATTATATCAAATTTATTCCATAATATTCAAAAATAATATTTATAGAAAAATTCATCTTTATTTATAAAAGTTGGGTCTTACAACCTCCCTTCTTATGAAATTTCGCCCTCGAAATTAGGGTGCGATACGACTGGTATGTCGAAGAGGTAAGGATACCTTGATTTCATTTTTGATTCTAACTCCCAAGTCATTTCCTCAACATCGTGGTTCCTCCACAAAACTTTGACTTGAGGTATAACCTTGGAGCGTAGAATATGTTCCTTTTATCCAAAATTTGAACAGAACCTCTTCATACGTCAAATCTTCTCGCTATTTAAATGGGTTCTAACTCAATAATATGGTTCGAGTCTTTCACATATTTACGTAACATAGATATGTGAAAAACGTTATGAACACGAGACATATTTCAAGCAGAAAGCGAAGTCTCCATAGGCCACGTTCCTACTCGATCGAGGATTAAAATGGATAGATGAATCGAGGATTAAGTTTTCCTCTCTTTCCAAATCTTGTAACTCCTTTTCATGGAGCAACTCTTAACAACACATGATCTCCTATATCGAATTCCACGTCCTTTCGATGAAGATCAAAGATAACTCTTTTATCAATTTTGTGAGGTTTTTATACGTTGTCGGATCGTTTGAATCTTTCCGTAGTCATACGTACTCAACTCCCGGTCCCCAACAACGTTGCTTCACCCACCTCATCCCAAAGATCTTTGGAGAACGACACTTTCTTCCATACAATGCTTGAATGGAGCCATGCCAATACTTGCTTGATAACTGTTGTTATAGGAAAACTCTACCAATGGTAAAAACTTATCCCAACTCCCATTGAAATCAAGGACACAGAGTCTTAATAGATCTTCAAGAGTTTGAATAGTCCTCTCCGATTGTCCGTCCGTCCCGAGGAGGATGATATGCCGAAAGCTAAATCGTAAGTCCTGTGCCCATAGCTTTTTGCAAACTAACCCAAAATCGTGAAGTGAATCTTGGGTCTCGATCGAAACTATGGATACCGGCATACCATGCGATCTTACAATCTCATTTATGTACATACTGAGCAAGACGTTCAAGTGTATAAGTTTCTCGATCGGAAGAAATGAGCGAGACTTTTGTCAATCTATCAACAATGACCCATATCGCATCAATGCCTTGAGAAACCTTAGGAAGACCCCAGAATGAAATCCATGGTAATGTGCTCCCACTTCCATTACGGAATTTCAAGTGGTTGCAATGGACCTTTTGGTACTTGATGCTCCGCTTTAACTCGTTGACAAGTTAGACACCTTGAGATAAATAAGTAGCTATCTCTCTCTTCATATTGTTCCACCAAAATGTATGGCGAATATCATGATACATTTTGGTACTCCCACGATGGATTGCAAATGGTGTGTCAGTGCGCCTCCATCATGATATTATACTTTAAATCCGTCGTTAGAACACAAAGTCCTGGAGTTGACTCGAAGTATTCCTTCTTCATCGATTCTTGCTTCCGGCATAGCACCTTCTTGCACTTTCTTCCTCATACGCATCAGCTCCAGGTCTGTAGCTTGAGCAGCTTTAACTTTATCGATTAAAGTCGGTTCTACTCATATACTCGCTATCATCACATGCGTCCCTGGAGTCTTTAACTCTATCTCCATCCTTTGCAAGTCACACAAAATGGGCCTTTGCGTTGACAATATCGCACTCGTACTTGCATATGATTTTTTACTCAATGCGTCAGCTACCACGTTCGCTTTTCCAGGATGGTATTGGATGGTATGATCATAATCTTTTTCAACATTTCAAGCCAACGTCGTTGTCGCATGTTGAGTTCCTTTGAGTGAAGAAATATTTGAGGCTTTTATGATCCGTAAAGATCTCCACTTTCTCCCCATACAAGTAATACCTCCAAATTTTAAGTGCTGAAGATAACAATACCGCTAACTCTAGATCATGAGTAGGATAATTCCTCTCATATTCTTTGAGTTGTCGCGAGGCATGTGCTATAACTTTTCCATGTTGCATAAGAACACATCCTAACCTTTGCCCGAAGCATCATCAGAGATGACAAATCCCTCCGAGCAGATGGTATTGTCGAACAGTCTTTGAAATAAGTCTCCTCTTGAGTTCTTGAAAACTCTTCTCACATTCTTCGCTCCAACAAGAACTTTGTATCTTTTCGAGTCACCGAATAATGGAGTAGCGATTCGAGAAAATCCTTCCACGAATCTCCGATAATAACCGGCTAAACCGAGAAAGCTACGATTCGGTCACTAATTTAGGTTGTTCCCGACTTTGAATAGCTTCAATCTTTCTTTGGGTCAACGGATATTCCATGACTTGATACCACGTGCCCAAGAAATGCTACTTCTTGCCGAACTCACATTTCTTCAACTTCGCATAAAGCTTATATTCACGAAGCTTTTGGAGTGTCACCTCAAGTGTTGCTCATGATCTTCACGGCTTTTGGAATAAATAAGGATGTCATCAATAAAGACGCGACCACAAAGTGATCTAAATATTCTTGAATACTCGGTTCATCATATCCATGACGGCAATGAGGAGCATTAGTCAATCCAAAGGACATGACTAGAAATTCATAATGCCCGCATAGGAGTTTAAAAAGCCGTCTTTGGAATGTCGGTGGTTCTAATCTTCAATTGGTGATATCCTAACGAAGATCAATCTTTGAAAAGAATTTGGCTCCTTGCAATCGGGTCAAACAGTCATCAATACGTGGCAATGGATACCTATTTTGATGGTGACATGATTCACTCCCGATAATCAATACAAAGTCGCGATACTCCCATCTTTCTTCTTCACGAATAGAGCAGGAGCACCCCAAGGAGAAGTACTAGGACGAATAAAGCCAATGTCTAACAATTCCTGCGGTTGGGCCTTTAACTCCCGAAGTTCAATAGAGCCATTCGATATGGGGCTTTGGAAATAGGTTTTGTACCGAGTTCAAGGTCGATACAAAATTCAATTTCACACACTGGGGTAGGCCGGGAAGTTCTTTGAGAATACGTCAGAAATTTATTAACAATAGAAATATCGTTCAAAAATGGACGTATTTTTGTTTAAATCATGATACATGAGCTAAGAAAGCTTGACATCCGTTTTTCAATAAACGAATAGCTTTATGGCTTGAGATGACCGTGATTGATTTTAATGGTTTGGTCGTTTGAATTCGCATAATAGGTTGATTAGGAATATGAAAGCTAACAACCTTACGAAAACAATCAATTTTTGCATGATAAGTAGTTAACCAATCAATCCCTAGAATCACGTCAAATGCAAGTATTTTTAATGAAATAAGATCGACAGGTAATGTGAGGGTACCGATTTGAACCAAACAAGACTTATAAACAATGGATGTAATGAAAGTTTCTCCCAACGGAGTTTCCACAGATAAGTAAAAGTCTAATTTCTCCAGAGTCAAATTTAATCGTTGAGTGCAAGTAGGAGTAATAAAAGAATGGATAGAACCGGTATCAAATAAGGTATATACTTCGCTAGAGTTTATGATAAGCTTACCCGTGATGACCTCATTCGGGTTCCTTGCTTTCTGGGAGGTCACAACAAATGCTCTCCCTTGCACTACCGATTTTGACTTTTTTGGGATGACCTTTGGTGCCTCCATCCTAGTTGAACTTATCTTTGGTGAATGACAAAATCGGGCTAAGTGACCTTCTCTTCCATAATTATAACATGCTTTGAGATGACATCGCTAGATTTGGTGATGTGTCCCTCCCCTCCGCATTTAAAGCATATGATAGGTGGTCGTTCTCATTCCTTAACAACGGGTGCTGGTGCTGACGTCCTTCCATCATTGTTGAATCTCCGTTTCTTGAAATGTCCATTCTTATTGTTTTGGCCCGATTACCACCAAGTGGTTACCATATCCGGCCTATTGATTCCCTCCACGCTTGTTGTCACCGCTTGATGACTACTCTCATTGGTATTATAATTTTGTTACCGCTCTCTTTTAGTTGTGTTGACTCATTATCGCGTTCCACTAATCGAGCCCTATTTACAACATCCGAATACAAACACGGTTTATGAGAAATAAGATGTTGGCGAATCTCCGACTTCAAACCTCTTAAAAACATTCGCGCCATTCTCTCTTCATTATCCACAGTGTGGGGACGAGAAGTGATAACTCGCAAATTTTGCCTCGTATTGCGACACTGGCCATATTATTTTGTTCCAACTTGATAAACTCCACCTCCTTCATGTGGCGAATACTTTCGGAAAGTATTTGTCGTTGAAACGACTCTGGAACTTCTCCCAAGATATCTTTCAAGACAAAGAAGTTGAGTACATTTTACCGATTCCCACCAAGAATCGCCTCTCCGCGCAACATAAAGGCGGCAAGAAGGAACCTTTTGCTCCTCGGAGCATCCCAAGACATCAAATATCTTGGTAATCTGCTTTATCCATGCTTCCGCCTAAAAGTGGTTTTGGCTCACCCTTAAACTCCGGTGGTCCCAGCTCCTTGAATTGTTTAAGCGGTGACCGCCGAGAGTTTTCGATGTATTCACCTACGTTTTGGGCGAGAGTCGCTTTTCTTTCTTTGTTGCATAAATTGCATAAAGCCTCGAACATTTGATCATTCATCATTTAGTCGGTGTTGTTGTTGTTCATTGCATGAGGATTGTCGCCTTCGATGCACATTATCCACGATTATTGATATGTGGTGAATCAACGATCGCTGCGCTCCATTGCTATTCTCAACATTCTCGGATGTCATTTTCAGAATCTTGCCACAAAACAAAAGGTTAATTGACATGTAACAAATTATCCCTATCTTGACGACCAACCAATAAAATAGCACATAAACTTAGGTAGGTCATACTAGCGAAGGTATTCCCCGTCTCTCCCCTCCTAGTACTATTCTCACATCTTAGCCAGGGATCATATCCCTAAGCTTTGATACCAACTGTGACGCCCCCAAAATTAGGTATACATCACCCATCTTGGGTCGCCACTTATATGGTACAGAATTTAAATACAACTTATTAACATAACTGTCGTGTACAATACGACATAAACTGTGAGTTTAAATACAAATATCATCTACTAGATATTATACAAACTCAAAAAAAGTCCTCATTACAATTATTATCACACTAATTCACAGAATAGTGAGGACTACTAATGCTATCTTCAGGACCATCACTGCGTTTCCCGACTCGTCCCGGCTATATTCTCATTTTTCAAGAGAAAGTGAAAGAAAGAAGGGTGAGCTCAACTAGCCCAAGAAGAAATATTATGACTAAGATAATGCAGAATAAATTATCAATAGTCTTCAACAATGTTAAACCGATAAAATACAATAGACAACCCGGTTTAACTGCTGCGGTGAATAAGCAATCCATTAAAAGAGTCAGTAGAAAATAAAGTCTACTATCTTTTAGGTTTTAAAAGGTTTTTTCATCATTTGTTATATTTGAGACTCAAACTTTAATAAATATTCCACATCATCGAATCACCCTTACCACTACTGGCCAAGGATATTCTTTAGTATCACGACCACAATTATTCATGCACTACGGGCCAAGAATATTTGTGTATTCATTAATGATCATGATCATTACAACAACTGTCCACCAATGCACTACGGCCACTGAGGATTTTTATCACATCATTTATTACGGTCATGATTACACCGAATAGTCTCTGGTCATAATCATACCAAGTCCATCTATGCACTACAGCCACGAGATGACTTTCAACATAATATAAACATGAGGATGATGACAATGATATAAGAATTCAATAAAACAAGTTCAAGAATTATTTTATCCGGGAATTATTAACGCCCAAATTATCAACATGATCATTGTTTTGTAGAGTAAAATTCAAGAATGATCGTAACAATATTTCCATGAAAATATCTTTGGATGAAACGCAAATATCAAGGATATTCCACTAATTTCATGGAGTATAGAAGTCAAAGTTTTAACCATTTGGGTATAATAAAGAATAGAATAACAAAAGAAATCACCATGCATGCGATAGATCAAGACAGGCGAGTTATTCTAATGAGAATAATAAATAACGGAAACCAGGCATAAAACGCATGCACAGGATGTTCCAATGTAATAATAAAGAATGGAACCGAAGTCCGGCGTAAACACACATGCATGGATGTTCCAAGCAGAATAATAATAAAGAGCGGAACCAGTCCGGTGTAAAACACATGCATGACAGGATGTTCCAATGAGAATAATAATAAAGAGGCGGAACCGGTGGGTGTAAAACACACGTACATGATGTTCCAATAATAATAATAAAGACGGAACCAGTCCGGTGTAAAAACACATGATGAGGATGTTCCAATGCAGAATAATAGAAGAATGTCACCAAGTATAGGGTAAACTGCGCGATATAAAAGTTATTCCAACCAGTAATAATAAGCAATGGAATAACAACAGTTCTCTTCATGAATAAGAAAGAATAACACCCTTACATTTGGTAGGAGATTGAATATCGCAATGACGGTGTAGTAACAAAATACTCTTCTTCTTTCTCTTATTCTCTCTATACTTTTCTCTCTATAACTTGAATGAATTCACGAAAAATAATGAAGCCCTAGGCCTCTATTTATAGAAGATTTCTAGCTTAGCACCCGCCGTGTGAAAAGGCAAGTGGCTTGATGACTAATGATGTGAAAAGAAAAGTGGTTTGACCTTTGTAATGTGAAACGACAAGTGGTTCGACGTCGTAATGTGAAACGACAAGTGGTTGACGTCTGGTAAAGGTAATTACTATTAACGAAGGTAAATACTATTAACGAAGGTAAATACTATTCACAAGGGTAATTACTATTGGGTAAGGTAATTACTATATTGTGAAGGTAAATACTATTCACAAGGGTAATTACTATTGACGAAGGTAATTACTATCGACGAAGGTAAATACTATTATTGTGAAGAGACTCTTAGATGATGACATATGAGCCCCCATAAAATAATCAAACTTACCACAAATCATTTTTTTTTCATCAACACATATTTAATCTTTCAACAATTATTAATCATTTATAAATTGTCGTCTCAATTATTGATTTAATACTATAACATATTATCTGAGATGATCTTTGTGACAATAATTGAATCAATAATATAAGAGATATGATGCGGCAATTTATTGTAGCAATAATTGAGCATATAATGAGTGACTTCTCACGTAAGCATCAATAATCAATACCGTAGTGCTACTATGCAACCACGCCAGATTCATTACTTTTACCACCGGGTAGTTCAACAGCTTTTAACGGTCACACCTCACCGTTATTTTTATAAAATATTTTTGTCGTTTTCTCAATCCGACAATAATTACATTGTGGGGTCCACCAATGATTGAGTAGTTATGCACGAATATTCCTAACAAAAAGAATATTCCAGACCAAACTAATATTTTATAACAACTTGCATACTTTGCAAAATTTATAAATATTACCCACAACTATAACATTATATCAAATTTATTCCATAATATCAAAAATAATATTTATAGAAAAATTCATCTTTATTTATAAAATTTGGGGTCTTACTAGGTCCACTATAAGCCTTCTTACACACTTTAAAGCCTTTCTTTTCATCTTTGCACACACCATTCTTCACGTTGAGAGTCGTGTTACGTGTGTATGCCCGAACTTCGGTCCGTAGTTTCATTTCAGTTTGTATATATATATATATACACTTATATATATATTTTTATATACGGACTAACATTGTCTAGTTATGCCTCGATTGAGCCTAAACTTACGTCTAGAGCGTTTGTAATAACCCAATATTTTCAATATAATAAAATAATAAATTTTGCATTTAATATTTTTTATATAAAAGTGAGATTATGTGCAAAGAAAAGTATATGTATTTATGTGATAAATAAAACTTATTTATTACATGAATAATTATAAATAAATTCTTTTTAAGAATTATTGATCATTATAGATTATATTCTTATTATAAATTAATTTTGTAATAAAAATATTTATTGATTATTTTTCATGAAAATATGATTATTATATATATGATATAATTATAAGGATTATTATGATATGTATTTTTATTATAGTTAAGTTAATTATTTTACCTTAATTAATAATGGTTTATATGAAGGTTATATGGGATATGGATTCAAAACCCTAATTACGATTTTTGAATAAGGAATGAGAATATTAATATAATATTATTTATATTTCAGTGATATAAACATGTCCGATATATGTGTAATGTTAAGGTGTGGAACAGTTATAGTAGAACAGTGCAAAACCTTAGCATTGCTGATAAACTATAGTACATAAGTCAATTATGACTGTAAAATTTGTTAAGTTGTTATGTTATATAATTAATGGCAATTATTATAGATTTAATGTTAATTAGGTAAATCCTAAATAATATTTAGAAACCGAAATTGCTAATTTATAAACCCTAATTATTAACTTAGCAAGCTTAATGGTAATTAGTAAAGTATGAAGCCTAATTTACAAGTCCTAGGTGATTAGTAAACCTAATTTAATTAAAGAACCCTAATTCACATTTTTAGAAACTAAGATTCCCATTTTAGCCCTAATTACAAAATCCTAGAAATTGGACTTATGGAACCTTAGGGTTAAACCCTAAGGGTCAAACCCTAAGGGTTAAAATAGATTGCCCACTTTGCCACTAAAAATAAAAACCAAATCACCTAATTTCCCTTTTGCATTATTTTAATAGATAACTTGTATATGTTGCCATAACTTTAGTTGGTGACCAACTCTAGCTAGCCATGTGCCTATAAACCATACAAATCAGCCATTTTCACATCCAAGTGCATTGCATCTATGTCATTATATAAGATCAAAGAGAGAGAAAGGTTACTAACTTGCTCATTTCACTTACCAACACTCAACTCACTTCTCTCTCACCCAAACCTCCGAAATTACCTTTCTAGATCAGTCACAAAGCAAGCCCCACTATCACTTATATCAAATCAGAAAGTCAGATTCAAGAATTGGTTCATAAAAGGTAAAACCCTAAACCTAAAATTTGATCTTTGATCCTTTGTTAGATGTTAGTTTTTTTGTGTTAAACATGTTCTATGGTGTGTAACTAGATGATCTGAGTTGATAGATGTTGGATCCATAACATCTATAGGCTCAGATCTAGTGTTTTTCAAAATCTGGAAAATTGGAAATTTGTGTCTAACAGCCGAATGTCAGAACCTGTAGATCTCTCTCTGTTTATTATTTTGTGTGTTTTATGTTTTGGAATTGTAGTATGCTAAAAGGACTTTGATCTAGACTTGAAATCATGCTTAAATCATGTGTAGATTGCAAGTTATGGAAGGTCATACTGCGTTGACCGACCATCACTTTGCATTTTCTAGGTAACCCAGAACTTGCTCATCACTATCTGACAACAAGTTCATAGGCCCAGATCTTGCATGCTTTTGTATATTTGTTTGTGTTAGTGTATTAAAGTTATACTCTTATAGGTGTATTACAGATTCATGCTCTTATATCACTTAGACAACAAATACAATGAAGCTAATAAATGGTCAAACTAGCCTGGACGAGCACGAACTCAGTTTTCTGGGTAACCCAGAAAACTGATAAACGTTATTTTTGACAAGCTTTGACCGAATGTTATTTGTGATTCTGTTGTAGTTTGACTGACCTGATGATTAATAATTGTACCTTGACATGTGGACTATAATCTTGAACCATTATAACACATTAACAGTAGATAGAACCCTTGATTAAATGAGCCACAAGGAGACCACTTGAGACAGTCTGGGTTTCTGGGTAACCCAGAAAACCCAGAACATGTCTGACAGTTAGTTTGAGTCTTTATAGATTGCTTGTATGTTGTAATTTGACCCTGATAATTGATGATTCATGTAGTATTACATCAGTACTACATCACTATAAAACTCTGTCCAAAAACATCATGTGTAATGAGTAATGAACGGTCAAAGTAAGACCCTTGAACACTGCCTTGTTAGTGTTCTTGAGCTCAAGAACACTAACAGCGACAGAAAGTGTCGTTATAGGCTGTAGCGACGGTTTCTATTAATTTAGTTTTCTAATTTCTGGAAAATGATAAAAAAATAGAAATAAATTCTAAATATCATTTAAAAATTGTAAATAAATTCCAAAAATTATACAATCAGTTTTAAAAAATATTTTAAGTCATAAAAAATTAACTTTTAATATTTTGGAATATTTTTCATAAATATTAGTAATTATTTGAATATTATTAATATTTAATTTATTTAATAAATAAATTAACTAAAAATGATTTTATTATATTAAAAATCATTTTAAATGATAATAAGGTATTTAATAATATTTAAAGTTATAAAATGTAACTTTCAATATTTTAAAGTAAATTTCATTAATTATTTAATATTAATGATATTAGATTTATTTAATAATTATATTAAATAAATAGATTAAAAATGAATTTATTGATTTAAAAATCATTTAAAAAGGATATAAATGGTTTTAAAATATTTTAAGTAATTATAAATGACCTTTAATATTTTAGTGAATAATACCTTAATATTTTAAATATTAATGGTAATTGTTTAAAATGATTTTAAATGTTTTAAAAATCATTTAAGGGTAATATTAATACTTTAAAAATATTTTGAGTTATTATAAATAACTTTGATATTTTAGCAATGGTTGCATTAATATTTTAATATTATTTAAATATTAATAATAATAGAATTATCTAATATTTAAATCAATTAATAATGATTCTAGAGTTTGAAAATTAAGATAAATTATAATAATTATTTAAAAATTATTATAAGTCATTTAAAAATAATATGACTGGTATTTAAAATATCCAAGATAGGTACACCGAAATACTACCGAAATTGATCCGAACCTATATAGTTTGACTGTATAAGTATTTGTTTGTGTCTTAATGACTAATATAACTATGTGATAATGTGATTAGGTTATGTGTTGACTGTAAATAATAGTACTATGTGTTATGATATGTTATTCTAATCAGTAGAACAATCTTATAAATGATAGGTCGTTGAATTAAAGATATAACTAAGTTGTGTAAGCAACAGACCAGACAAGTTCCCTAAACTTACTCTAATTATTATTGAGCAAGTTTCCTAACCGTACTCAAATTATATTGTGCAAGTATCTGAACTATCTTTTACATTGTGCAAGTATTCTAACTTTGCATTTACCTTATGCAATGGACATGAGTAAGAAAGTTTCAGAATTATATTATCATCAGGTCGATTATTAACTCTATATTATTTATTGATTATGTACTCAAATATTTGTATTCATGCAAGTTCTCGAACTTTATTCATACATTATTTATCAGTACAGTATTACTATTAGATTCAGATATATTTATATTTTGTTCGTAAATTTCTAAGATTGGTTATACAAGTGTCCTCGCATGGATAATTATTGAATATGTTAATACATACTTATTGATTTCCAATATGTATATCTTAATTGAAAGTCGTCTAAGCTATTTGTCTCAGCTAGACATAGATTTAAAATATCTTTTGAATATGATAGAACCTTATTGATATCCAACCGAATTGTATGGTTTGAATTCTCGACTAAGTATGAACATCCCGAACATGGGAAAACTTTTGTGCGCCTAAGGCGGATATGATGAACGAGAATATCGTTTTGTTATGTAGTATTGATCAATACAGGGCATAGCGGACTGATCACCCCCTGTGCTTGTAAGTTATGACGGTTTGCAGATGAAGTTCTGTTAAACCCTATCGAAAATTGAAAACAAAGTTCATAGTCTGTCGACTGCTTACCAATTATAGTCAGTACGTAGTTTCAAAATTTGAATTATAAATGTTATGTTGGTTAGCGTTGCTTCAGTTTATTTCACAACTATTGCTTTGTTGTTGAAGTGTCGTTCAAAGAAAACATTTAATCCTTTCAGCTAATGTTTATTGATTGGTATTACTTGTTGGGCAGTCAAATGCTCATTCTTGTTTAATTTAAATGTTTTCAGCTATGTATGATCGACTGAAGGTTCAGGCAAGAACAAAGGGAAAGGAAAACTAGCAGATTAAGTTTGTGTTATCTTATGTAATAGCTAGACTTAAATAAGATGATGGTATTTATTATCTATCATGTAATGAAATGTGTTAAAGGACACGAACCTAGGATTTAGACAACTCTGATATGTAAATTAAGTTTGATATTTATGACATTTTTATTATCAGTATTTCGCTCAAAGAAATGGTATCGTTAAGCACTGAATTCGAGTTTTAAGTACCTGAATTTGGGGGCGTCACATGTTGGTATCAAAGATTTAAGGTTAGAACCCATAGGTGGGATAGACCTTAGGCTATAACCTTATGGCAGAGGGAAACGTTGAAAATACAAATAACTCGTATAGAGTTTTAAAGGAGATGAATTGACTAAATTCATCGTAAAACAAAATAAAAATAACCTATGTAAAATTTTTATTTGTTGTGTGTATATATATTATATACTAATCTAGATAAATTATGTGTAGATGTCAGGTGGAAAAGGATTAGGATACCTTTGAATCGTGAAGAATGAGTTAATCTCCATAACCGAGCCAATATCAAAGTCAATAGCTAAAATAGAGGCTCAAGTTGATGATAACCTTGATGAGATGATCATTTTGGAAAATATAGTACAGGACCCAGATATGGTGGAACTAACAGATAGCGATTCGGACACCGAAGTTGGAGCTGATCAAGCATCAACCGAAGTGTAGAATCTGAGGAACAAGGTTTCTTCTCTGGAAAAAATGTGGGAAATAGAAAAGCTACTAATTAGTCAATTGCGAAAGGCATTAATCGAAACGATGGAAGAACTAGATAAGATTAAAATCCAAATTGATCAAATGGGAGCAAAAAGCAACATATCGTGTACAGCTCCGAGCAAGAAAGGGAAAAGAAAAATGAAAGACCGCGAAATAGGAAATTCCGATAATAACCAAGAAGATGCTAACAAAATAGAAAAGTGTACAAACTATGAAAAGAAACATGAGGGTGTATGTAGGAAAGGGAAAAAAATATGTTACATTTGCGGACATGAGGGACATATCTCTCATCATTGTCCTGACTTTAAGCTAGGTGTATGTTTTATTTGTGGGATGAAAGGTCATCGAGCGAAAGGTTGTCCAGGATCAGGAAAAGGCGTAGTATAAGTACTGTTTGAATATGTGTGTTCTATGACAAATATGTCTGTGTAATGTAATATTTTCACTTTTGTATAAATTGTAGCACCGAATCTCGACTTTGGTGGTCATAAAGGGATATCGGAGGCTTAAGGCAGTATGTGTTATGTGATGTACTATGAAATAGTTGAATGAATATGAATCTATGTTTGATTAATGAAACAAGTTTAAAATATTAAACTTATATGATAAGGTTTAGAATGTAAGTTAATAAAATATAGATTATATTTTATTTAACCAGATAATGCTGCCAAGACGTCAAACTCGGAACCAACGGCAAATGAAGAATCATCAACAATCTTTGGAGGACAACAACCGGACTGATCGCGAATTTCGCAAACATGGTAACTTAAGCCATGTACAATGGAATGTCGGCAGCGGGAAATCAACCAGACAATCGATTTGTAAACTTCAAAGATTTTAAGGTTGTAGGACCGCCAGAATTTAGAGGTACCACTGACCCTATAGAAGCCTAAACTTGGGTTAAGGAAATAGAAAAAGCCTTTGTAGTCACTAGGGTAGCTGAGGGGCAAAAGACAGCTTTTTCCACCTATATGATGAAAGGAGAGGCGAATTTCTGGTGGGAGGCAAATCAAGTTAGGGCAGGAGAAGGAGTGATAGCATGGACTAGGTTTAAGACGTTGTTCTTTGATAACTATTTCTCGTCCAGTGTGCAGTTTAGGATGGAGTTGAAGCAGGAGAACATGACAGTTGCGGAGTATGCCGCAAAGTTCAATGAATTAGCTAGGTTTGCTCCGCATCAAGTTGATACGGAGGCAAGGAAGGGAAGGAGGTTCGAGCTGGGATTAAAACCCTAGCTCTACAATTAGGTGGCGGTATTGTAGATAAATACTTTTGCAACACTTTTGGAGAAGGCTATCATAGTCGAAGGGGGAAGTGAGGCCATGAGCCTCTACAATAAGGAGAAAAAGAGCAAGGGTAAGGTTGAGAGAGCTGGGAAGGTAGAAGCAGGTAGTGGTAGTGGGAATGGAAAAAGAAAGTGGAATAATTTTGGAAATGTCCAAGTCAAACATGAAGGTGTGAGGAAGCAGGTTGTGCAGTGTAAGAATTGTGGGAAGAATCATTCAGGTGAGTGTCATAGTGGTAAGTTCGTGTGCTATAAGTGTGGGCAGGAGGGACATATCTCTCCTAACTGCCCCAATCCTAGGACGAACAATGGGTGCTTTCTGTGTGGATCAACGGAACATAAGGTAAAGGACTGTTAGAAAAAGAGAATGGATGCAAGAAGCGTGAATGTAGGGAAAGGCAACGGAACACTGGCGATAACGGGACCAACTTCAACAAAATCAACCGCAAGATTCTTCAACATGACGGTTCAGGATACCGTAGCAGCCGAGGATGGAACTTCAGGTATTATTCGAATAAATTTTATTTTCTTATATATGATTTTATTTTTTGTTATAAAGAAATTTTGAAGAAGAAATTTGAGTTCTGTTAGAAATCAATTTCTGTATGATCAGATAGACAAGTTTTATGTTGAATAGTTAAAGATCAGTTCGATCGAATCTGATCGATATCTACTTGAAATGATTGTGTATGCTATTTTCCCTTGTATCTATAAGTTTTGAATCAGTGATTCCGGGGACGGAATCCTTATAAGGGTGGATGTAATAACCCAATATTTTCAATATAATTAAATAATAAATTTTGCATTAAATTTTTTTTATATAAAGGTGAGATTATGTGCAAAGAAAATTATATGTATTTATGTGATAAATAAAACTTATTTATTACATGAATAATTGTAAATAAATTCTTTTTAAGAATTATTGATCATTATATATTATATTCTTATTATAAATTAATTTTGTAATAAAAATATTTATTATTTATTTTCATTAAAATATGATTATTATATATATAATATGATTATAAGGATTATTATGATATGTATTTTTATTATAGTTAAGTTAATTATTTTAACTTAATTAATAATAGTTTATATGAAGGTTATGTGGGATATAGATTCAAAACCCTAATTCTGGATTTTGAATAAGAAATGAGAATATTAATATAATATTATTTATATTTCAGTGATATAAACATGTCCAATATGTGTGTAATGTTAAGGTGCGGAACATTTATAGTAAAACAGTGCAAAACCCTAGCATTACTGATAAACTATAGTACATAAGTCAATTACGACTGTAAGATTTGTTAAGTTGTTATGTTATATAATTAATGGCAATTATTATAGATTTAATGTTAATTAGGTAAACCCTAAATAATATTTAGAAACCCTAATTACTAAATTAGAACCTAAATTGCTAAGTTATAAACCCTAATTATTAACTTAGCAAGCTTAATGGTAATTAGTAAAGTATGAAGCCTAATTTACAAGTCCTAGGTGATTAGTAAACCTAATTTAATTAGGGAACCCTAATTCACATTTTTAGAAACTAAGATTCCCATTTTAGCCCTAATTATAAAATCCTAAAAATTGGACTTATGAAACCTTAGGGTTAAACCCTTAGGGTCAAACCCTAAGGGTTAGAATAAATTGCCCACTTTGCCACTAAAAGTAAAAACCAAATGACCTAATTGCTCTTTTGCATTATTTTAATAGATAACTTGTATAGGTTGCCATAACTTTAGTTAGTGACCAACTCTAGCCTACCATCGTGCCTATGTCATTTTCCATATAAACCATATCAAATAACTTGCTCATTTCACTTTTTCACATCCAAGTGCATCGCAATCTATGTCATTATATAAGATCAAAGAGAGAGAAAGGTTACTAACTTGCTAAAATTTCATCTTTATCCAACACTCAACTCACTTCTCTCTCAACTAGAACCTCTGGGAAATTACCTTGAATAGATCGGTCATAAAACAAGCCTCGTATTTATCAATTATATCAAATTGAAAGTCGATTCAAGAATTGGTGTTTTATATTTTTAGAAAGGTAAAACCCTAAACCTAAAATTTGATCTTTGATCCTTTGTAAGATGTTAGAACTTTTTTGTGTTAAACATGTTCTTTTGTATATGGTGTGTAACTAGATGATCAGGTTGATAGATGTATTGATCCATAACATCTATATCGATCTAGTATTTTTCAAAAAATTAGAAAATTCTATTTGGCTCGCGGTAGTATTTTCAAAACCACATGAAATCTCTCTGCATTTATTATTTTGTGTGTTTTTATATTTTAGAATTGTGTATCTTTAAAGGACTTTGATCTGGACTTGAAATTGTAGATCATCTCTAGATTCGCTGACATTATGGATAATTTGTGACCATGTTTTACAGGTATTTTCATCGAATTGTAGTACGATGGCCCTTTATGAATAAGATGAATTTTCTATAAATATCATTTTGAATATTATGGAATGAATTTGATATAATGTTATAGTTGTGGGTAATATTTATAAATTTTGCAAAATGCATCTGTGAGTTGTTATATAATATTAGATTGGTTGGGGAATATTCGTTTTAACGAGGAATATTAAAACCACACAATCATTGGTGGACCTAGCGGAATTATTGTCGGATTGAGAAAATGATGAAAAAATACTTTATGAAAATAATGGCGGAAGTTTTTACCGTTAGCTGTTGAAACACCGGTGTTAAAAAACGAACGATGTCTGGCGTGGTTGCATAGTAGCACGGTATTGATTATTGATGCTTACGTGAGAAGTCACTTTCGGTTTTGTTCAATTATTATTACGATAATTATTGCATAGTATCTCGTAGTATTATTTCGTTATTTGATTCAATTATATTTATTCGATATTTTATAATCGATAATTATAATCAATAATTGATGACAAAGTTATTAATATTATTATTTGCAATATTAACGATGATGTCTAGAAGTTACATCGAGGAGAGGTTTGGTCACCTAATTGCGGCCGATAGGGAGAAATCCTTATTGGAAAGCCCCCTCTTTCACAGGAGCGACACAGGTCGATTAATATTGTGAATTATAATAATGATGATAAATTTTGTTTTATTAGTATTATTAATGTAATAAAAATAGAAAAGCTTTTATATAAAAGCAGAATACTTTTATAAAGTTATTAGTTTTTTTATTAGACTATAAATAATATATATATATATATATTATATATATATTTATAGTATTTTGCATAGTAAAATCTTTTTATATAAAATAGAATACTTTTATAAAGTTATTTGTTTTATTAGATTATAATTAGAATATATTATATTTTATTATGCGTAGTTTGCATAGTAGTGTATATTATATAGTATTTTTGCATAGTAAAATTTTTTTATATAAAAAAGAATATTTTTATAAAGTTATTTGTTTTATTAGATTTTAAATAAATATATATATATATATATATATATATATTTAGAATATATTATATTTTATTGCATAGTCTTGACATAGTATCCTTTCCATTTTCCTATAAATAGGATGCTTAGTTAGAATTGAAAACCACACGGAAGTTAGGAGAATTCTTATATAATCTTGGCGTATTTCTTTAGAGTTTTAAGAAGAAGCTTTTAAGCGTAGTGAAGTTTTTTCTCAAAGAATTTTCTACTAGAATTGGAATACTCTTCCTTTTTTTACGGTAAGGGAATATTATTTTTTTTACGGTAAGGGGTATTATTTCTTTCTTATTCATGAAGAGAACTTTACATTATTCCATTCTTTATTATTACATTGGAATAACTTTTGTATCTGTGGGATACCTATACTTGGTGAAATTCTTACATTATTCCATTCTTTATTATTATGTTGGAATAAACATATATCTGTGGGATACTCTATACTTGGTGAAATTCTTACATTATTCCATTCTTTATTATTATGTTGGAATACATCACATACATCGCTTTTTCTGCGTACATGGTGAAATTCTTACATTTTTCCATTATTTATTTTATTATTACTGTTGAAATATCATATACGTGCGTTTTCACGCGTGACACAGTTCCATTATTTATTATTACATTGGAATATCACATGCATGCGTTCTGAATGACTGATTCCATTATTTATTATTACATTGGAATACTTTATGCACATGCGGTCTATCGCATGCTGGTGATTTCTTTTGTTATTCCATTCTTTATTATACTCGGTTGGTTAAAGTTTTGACTTATACTCCATGAAATTAGTGGAATATCCTTGATATTTGCGCTTCATCGATATCTTTTCATGGAAATATTCTTACGAGCATTCTTGAGTTTTACTCTACAAAGAAGTATCATGTTGACAATTTGGGCGTTATTAGTTCTGGATAAATTAATTCTTGAACTTGTTTTATTGAATTCTTATATCATTGTCATCATCCTCGTATGTTTATATTATGTTGAAAGTCATATGTGGCTTTTGTGGTGCATAGATGGACTTGGTATGATTATGACGACCGGGATTATTCGGTATAATCATGTAGTAATATTACAAATGATGTGGAAAAAGTCCTCGTTGGCCCGTAGTGCATTGATGGGACAGTTGTTGGCATGATCATGACCATTGATGAATATACGAATATCCTTGGCGTAGTGCATGGATAATTTGTGGTCGTGATACTAATGAATATCCTTGGTAGTAGTGCGGGGATGATGTGGATTATTTATTAATTTGAGTCTCGTGATAAAAGTAATGAAAAACCTTTTAAATCATAGAAGATAGTAGATTTTATTCTCTACTTGACTCTTTAATGGATTGCTTGTTCAATTGCTTGATTAAACTTGATGTTTGTTATATTTTATCGGTTTAACAACTTTGTTGAAGGCTAATGATAATTTATTACGCATTATCTTAGTCATAATATTTCTTCTTGGGCTAGTTGAGCTCACCCTTTTGCTTTCATTGTTCTCTTGAGGAAATGAGAGCGTAGCGAGGGACTAGTCGGGGAGCGGGGTGATGTCCGGATGATAGCATTAGTAGTCCTCACTATTACATGAAATAGTGTGATAATAAATGTAATGAGGACTTATTTTGAGTTTGAATATTTATCTAGAAGACAATATTTGTATTAAAACTCACATTTATATTTTGTATTATATATTTATATTTGTATTTGTATTTGAATTTTGTACCATGTATTTGGCGACTCGAGAATAGGTGATGTATACCTATTTTGGGGGCGTCATCACGGTTGGTATCAAAGCTTAGGGATATGATCCACTGGCTGAGATGTGAGACAAGAACTAGGAGGGAGAGGCGGGGAATTCCTTCCGCTAGTATGACCTACCTAAGTTTATTTGGTATTTAATTGGTCGGTCAGAGTATAGGGATAATATGTGATATGTTAATTAACCCTTTTTTTGTGGCAGTATTTGAAAATGACATCCGAGAATGCTGAGAATAGAAATGGAGCACAGGAGACTGTTGAGTCTCCACATATCAATAATCGAGGATAATGTGCATCGGGAAGGCGACAATCCTAAATGAAAAACAACAACTTGACCAAATGATGAATGATGGAATGTTCGGAGGCTTTATGCAATTCATGCTGACATCATCGGCGAGAGCGGCTCTCTGTCCAAAAATAGGTGGAAACACTTTGAAACTCTCGGACGGTCGCGCTAAGCAGTTTCGAGGCTGGGACCATAGGAGTTTATTGGAGAGCAAAACCACTTAAAGGCGGAGCGTGGATAAAAGCGAGATCACCAAGATATTTGATGTCTTGGGATGCTCAGAGAGCAAAAGGTTCCCTTTGCCACCTTTATGTTGCGAGGAGATGATTCTTGGTGGGAATCGGTAAAGCGTACTCGACTGCTGCCTTGAAGATGTCTTGGGAGAAGTTCAAGAACTATTCAACGACAAGTACTTTCCGAAAGTATTCGTCACATGAAAGAGGTAGAGTTCATCAAGTTGGAGCAAAACAATATGGTGGTGTCGCGATCTGAAGCTAAGTTTTGCGAGTTGCTCCGGTTTGCGTCTCACTTGGTTGATAATGAGGAGAAGAATGCGCGGATGTTTCTAAGAGGTTTGAAACCGAGATATCGTCGATATCTATTTCTCATAAAGCTGTGTTTGTATTAGGATGTTGTAAATAGGGCTCGATTATTGGGAGCGATAATGAGTCAATATGACCAAAAAAAAGCGGCGGCAAAATGATAATACCGGTGTAGTAGCGATCATGAGCGGTGACAACAAGCGTGGAGGAATCAACATGCGAAATGGTAACCACTTGGTGGTAATCATGGCAAAACAATAAGAATGGACATTTCAAGAAGAGGAGATTCAATGATGATGGAAAAGCGTCGACATCGCACACCGTGGTTAAGGAAGGAGAAGCGACCACCTATCATATGCTTCAAATGCGGAGGGAGGGACACATCGGTCAAGCTGCGCGATGCCATCAAAGCGTGTTATAATTGTGGAAGAGAAGGTCACCTAGCCCGATTTTGTTGTTGCAAGAAAACAAGTCCAGTTGGGATGGTGACACAAAATACCTAGTCCCGAAAAGTCAAAAACCGGTAGTTCGAGAGAGGCTTTTGTTGTGACCTCCCGGAAAGCAAGGAAACGAGCGAGGTCATCACGGGTAAGCTTATCATAAACTCTAGTGAAGTCTATACCTTATTTGATCTCGGTTCTACCCATTCTTTTATTTCTCTACTTGCGCTCAGCGATTAAATTTGACTCAGGAGAAATTAGACTTTGACTTATCTGTGGAAACTCCGTTGGGAGAAACCTTCATTACATCCTTTGTTTATAAGTCTTGTTTGGTTCAAATCGGTACCCCACACATTTACTGTCGATCTTATTTCATTAAAAATACTTGCATTTGATGTGATTCTAAGGGATTGATTGGTTAACTACTCATCATGCAAAAATTGATTTTTTCGTAAGGTTGTTAGCTTTCATATTCCTAACCAACCTATTATGCGAATTCAAATGACCAAACCATTAAAATCAATCTTTTGTCATCTCAAACCATAAAGCTATTCGTTTATTGAAAAAGCGGATGTCGAGCTTTCTTAGCTCATCATCGGATTTAAACAAAAATATCGTCGATTTTGAATGATATTTCTATTGTTAATAAATTTCTGGCGTATTCACTGAAGAACTTCTGGCCTACCCCAGGCGTGAAATTGAATTTTGTATCGACCTTGAACCGGTACAAAACCCATTTCAAAGCCCCATATCGAATGGCTCTATTGAACTTGAGGAGTTAAAGACCCAATTGCGAGGAATTGTTAGACATTGGTTTCATTCGTCTAGTGTCGTCTCCTTGGGGTGCTCACATTACTATTCGTGAAGAAGAAAGATGGGAGTATGCGACTTTGTATTGATTATCGGGAGTTGAATCATGTCACCATCAAAAATAGGTACCCATTACCCGCGTATTGATGACTGTTTGACCCGATTCTGAGGCAAATTCTTTTCAAAGATTGATCTTCGTTAGGATATCACCGATTGAAGATTAGAAGCGATGATGACATTCAAAGGCGGCTTTGAGAACTTCGATGCGGGCATTATGAATTCCTAGTCATGTCTTTTGGATTGACTAATGCTCTCTTTGCCTTCATGGATATGATGAGCCAAGTATTGAGGAATATTTGGATCACTTTGTGGTCGTCTTTATTGATGACATCCTTATTTATTCAAAAGCCGTGAAGATCATGAAAAGCAACACTTGAAATTTGATACTCCAAAAAAGCCGTGAATACAAGCTTTATGCCAAGTTGAAGAAATCGAGTTACGGCTTGAGGAAGTAGCATTCCTTGGGCACGTAGTATCAAGTCATGGAATATCATTGACCCGGCAAAGATTGAAGCAATTCAAAAGTGGGAGCAACCTAAATCGATGGTAGAAATCGTAGCTTTCTCGGTTTATTTGGTTATTATCGGAGATTCGTGGAAGGATTTTCTCGAATCGCTACTCCATTAACTTTCGGTGACTCGGAAAGATACAAAATTCGGTTGGAGCGAAGAATGTGAGAAGAGTTTTCAAGAACTCGAGAGGAGACTCATTTATTTTGTTACGACAATACCATCGGCTCGGAGGATTTGTCATCTATGGTGATGCTTGGGCAAAAGGGTTGGGATGTGTTCTCATGCAACATGGGAAAGTCATAGCCTATGCCTCAAGACAACTCAAAGAATATGAGAGGAATTATCCTACTCATGATCTAGAGTTGGCAGCTGTTGTCTTCGCACTTAAAATTTGGAGGCATTACTTGTATGGGGAGAAAGTGGAGATCTTTACGGATCATAAAAAGCCTCAAATATTTCTTCACTCAAAAGGAACTCGACATGCGACAACGGCGTTGGCTTGAGCTATTGAAAGATTATGATCATACCATCGATACCATCACGGAAAAGCGAGCGTGGTGGTGGCGCATTGAGTAGAAGATCATATCACAAATGCTGAGTGCGATATTGTCGTATGCAAAGGCCCATTTTGTGTGACTTGCAAAGGATGGAGATAGAGTTAAAGAGACTCGGGGACCCGTGTGATGATGATGGCGAATATCTGAGTAGAACAGACTTTAATTGATAAAGTTAAATTTGCTGCTCAAGCTTCTGAGACTGGAGGCGATCGTATGAGGAAGAAAGTCAAGAAGAAGGTCTTATCTTAGGAAGCAAGAATCGATGAAGAAGGAATACTTGAGTCGACTCCGGACTTTGTGTTCTAACGACCACGATTTAAAGTATAAAATCATGATGGGGCGCACACACACCGTTTGCAATCCATCACAGGAGTACCAAAATGTATCATGATCTTGACATACATTTTGGTGGAAGCAATATGAAGAGAGAGATATATATTTGTTTATCTCGAGGTGTCTAACTTGTCAGCGAGTTAAAGGGCGGAGCATCAAGTACCAAAAGGTCCATTGCAACCACTTGAAATTTCAGAATGGAAGTGGGAGCACATTACCATGGATTTCGATTCTTGGTCTTCCCAAGGTTTCTCGGCGCATAGATCTGATTTGGGTCATTGTTGATAGATTGACCAAGTCGCTCATTTTTCTTACCTATCTGAGAAACTTATACACTTGAGCGTCTTGCTCGTATGTACATAAGCGAGGTTGTAAGATTGCATGGTATGCGGTATCCATAGTTTACGATCGAGACCCAAGATTCACTTCACGATTTTGGGTTAGTTTGCAAAAAGCTATATGAGCGCAGATTTACGATTTAGTTCGGCATATCATCCTCTCGAGACGGATGGGCGATCGGAGAGGACTATTCAAACTCTTGAAGATTTATTAAGACTACTGTGTCCTTGACTTGAGGAAGTTGGGACAAGTTCTTACCATTGGTGGAGTTTTCCTACAACAACGAGTTATCAAGCAAGTATTGGCATGGCTCCATTTGAGGCGTTGTATGGAAGAAAGTGTCGTTCTCGGTATCTTTGGGATGAGGTGGGTGAAAGCAGCGTTGTTGGGGCCGGAGTTAATGCGTATGACTACGGAAAAGATTCAAGCGATCAAACAGCGTATAAAAACCTCACAAGATCGACAAAAGAGTTATCTTGATCTTCATCGAAAGGGCGTGGAATTCGATATAGGAGATCGTGTGTTATTACGTGTTGCTCCATGGAAAGGAGTTACGAGATTTGGAAAGAGAGGAAAGCTCGATCCTCGATTCATTGGCCCATTTTAATCCTCGATCGAGTAGGAGCGTGGCTATAGACTCGCTTTTACTGCTTGAAGTATGTCTCGTGTTCATAACGTTTTCACATATCCATATTACGTAAATATGTGGAAGACCCGAACCACATTATTGAGTTAGAACCGGGAAAAAATAGCGGAAGATTTGGCGTATGAAGAGGTTCTGTTCAAATCTTGGATAAGAAGGAACATATTCTACGCTCGAGGTTATACCTCAAGTCAAAGTTTTGTGGAGAAACCACGATGTTGAGGAAATGACTTGGGAGTTAGAATCTGAAATGAAATCAAGGTATCCTTACCTCTTGACATACCAGTCGTACCCTAATTTGAGAGGAGAATTTTCATAAGAAGGGAGGTTGTAGACCCCAACTTTTATGAATAAAGATGAATTTTCTATAAATATCATTTTGAATATTATGGAATGAATTTGATATAATGTTATAGTTGTGGGTAATATTTATAAATTTTGCAAAATACATGAAGTTGTTATATAATATTCGATTGGTGGGGAATATTCGTTTTAACGGGGAATATTAAATACAATGGCACAATCATTAGTGGACCCCTATGGAATTATTGTCGGATTGAAATGACAAAAAAATACTTTTTATGAAAATAACGGCGGAAGTTTTACAGATTATTTGTTGAAACACCGGTGTTAAAAAATGCGATAATCTGGCGTGGTTGCATAGTAGCACACGGTATTGATTATTGATGCTTACGTGAGAAGTCACTCGGTTTTGTTCAATTATATTATTATGATAATTGTTGCATAGTATCTCACGTTATTTGATTGATTATTGTCGATATTTTATATATATTAAATCAATAATTGAGATGACAAAGTTATTAATATTATTATTTGCAATATTAACGATGTCTAGAAGTTACATCGAGGAGAGAGTTTGGTCACTAATTTGCGCATGATGGGGAGAAATCCTTATTGGAAAGCCCCCTCTTTCACAGGAGCGACACAGTCGATTAATATTGTGAATTATAATAATGATGATAAATTTTGTTTTATTAGTATTATTATTAATGTAATAATATTATTAAAACTTTTTATATAAAATAAAATTTATATTTTTTTATATAATTTATTATTTTTTATTTTTATATATATATATATATATATATATATATATATTTATTATGCATAGTATTTTATAGTAAAATCTTTTTATATAAAGCAAGAATACTTTTATAAAGTTATTTGTTTTATTATATATTATAATTAATATATTATTTTATATATTATATATAGTTTTATATATTATGCATAGTGTTTTGCATAGTAAAATCTTTTATATAAAAGCAGAATACTTTTATAAAGTTATTTGTTTTATTAGATTTTAAAAATATAATATATATATATATATATATATATATATTTAGAATATATTATATTTTATTGCATAGTATTGACATAGTATCCTTTCTATTTTCCTATAAATAGGATCTTAGTTAGAATTAAAAAACACACACGGAAGTTAGGAGAATCTTCTTACATAATCTTGGCGTATTTCTTTAGAGTTTTAAGAAGCTTTTTGAGCGTAGTCTGAGAGAAAGAAAAGAATATCCTCCTACCGGTCGAGAATACTCTTCTTTTTACGGTAAGAGATATTATTTTGTTGTACTAGTAAGGGTATTCTTTCTTTCTTATTCAGTGAAGAGAACTTACATTATTCCATTCTTTATTATTACATTGGAATAACTTTTTGTATCTGTGAGGATACCTATACTTGGTGAAATTCTTACATTATTCCATTCTTTATTATTATGTTGGAATAATACATATGAATAACATACACATTTTATTATCATTATTTGAATCATATTGGATTCATTGTACATAATTCATTCTTTATTATTCATTGGAACATTGGAATTATTATTTATTATTTTATTATTACATTGGAATATCACATGCATGCGTTACGCATGATTGGTGATTTTAGTTCCATTATTTATTATTACATTGGAATATATCACATGCATGCGTTTTTGCATGACTGGTTCCATTATTTATTATTATTATTTGGAATAACTTTTATACATGCGATCTACATCGCATACTGGTGATTTCTTTTGTTATTCCATTCTTTATTATACTCGGTTGGTTAAAGTTTTGACTTCTATACTCCATGAAATTAGTGGAATATCCTTGATATTTGCGCTTCATCGATATCTTTTCATGGAAATATTCTTACGAGCATTCTTGAGTTTTACTCTACAAAGAAGTATCGTGTTGACAATTTGGGCGTTATTAGTTCTGGATAAATTAATTCTTGAACTTGTTTTATTGAATTCTTATATCATTGTCATCATCCTCATGTTTATATTATGTTGAAAGAAAGTCATACATGTGGCTGTAGTGCATAGATGGACTTGGTATGATTATGACCGAGGATTATTCGGTGTAATCATGGTAGTAATATTACAAATGATGTGGAAAAAGTCCTCGTTTGGCCCGTAGTGCATTGATGGGCAGTTGTTGGCATGATCATGACCATTGATGAATATACGAATATCCTTGGCGTAGTGCATGGATAATTTGTGGTGTGATCTTAATGAATATCCTTGGTAGTAGTGCGATGGATGATGTGGATTATTTATTAAGTTGAGTCTCGTGATAAAAGTGATGAAAAACCTTTTAAATCATAGAAGATAGTAGATTTTATTCTCTCTTGACTCTTTTAATGGATTGCTTGTTCACTGCTATGATTAAACTTGATGTTTGTTATATTTTATCGTTTTAACTTTGTTGAAGGCTAATGATAATTTATTTACGCATTATCTTAGTCAGTCGTAATATTTCTTCTTGGGCTAGTTGAGCTCACCCTTTTGCTTTCATTGTTCTCTTAAATGAAATGAGAGCGTGGCGAGGGACTAGTCGGGGAGCGGGTGATGGTCAGGATGATAGCATTAGTAGTCCTCACTATTACATGAAATAGTGTGATAATAAATGTAATGAGGACTTATTTTGAGTTTGGATATTTATCAGAAGACAATATTTGTATTAAAACTCTCAATAAATTCGTGTTTAAAAATTATTTTTCATATTAACTTTTTGTTGTATATATTAACTAATTGTATTTGTATTACTAAAAATGATTTTATTATATTACCATGTATTTGGCGACTCAATATTTTAAAGTAAATTTCATTAATTAGAATAGGTGATGTATACTATTTTGTATTGAAGTCTTAAAAGAATGTTTAAATTCTTGAAGTTGTTTGTTCAACTGCTATGATTTACTAGGCAATTGAATGCTCACACTTGCTTTAAAAAAAAATCAGCGAACGATGTTAGAAAGAACTTAAGGATCCCGTATAGATCAAGTTGATCAGTGTTCAAACGAAGTGTCATTCAGTATGTGAATGTACGTGAAGATCAAGAAAAGACTTGTAATGTATAATAGTTAATTGAACTATAGATTATTTTAATGAACTATTATGTATCCTTGGTGGCGGATAAAAGTCACTCATGTAAGATGTAAAGAATAATGTAATTATCATTATTTTTAATGAACGATGTTATAAGGTAATAGGACCTAGGATTTGAGTATATATGTTGTTATATTTAACTATATAATGATGTATGTTTGGTAAGAAGTGGGACCGTGACATGACCAGATTTTGGGGCGTTACAAGTTGGTATCAGAGCTGATAGGTTATAAATTTTAGGTATGAGTACCTAAGACTATAATTGTAGAGAGAAGGATAAGAAAATCATTGAGCTAAATGATTAAGGGAGAAGATCACCACGTGATCATAGTAAATCGTAATAACAGTTGTTCTGTTAAACGATGGACGATTTATAGCTGATGCTATAGATGAATGGTACTACGAAGTAAGTACAGGAAGAAGAAATCAGATTGAGTTATGAAAGGTCAATAATAATCTAGAAAGGGGGTTGAATAGATTATTACAAGTTAAAAATTATCTTTAGGTCTTTTTGAATTTTTAGTTATTAATTAGCAGTTTTAACAATTAGCATGCAAGATAATAAAACATTCAATCACAATGCACATAGATTTATCTGGTTCACAACATACACCCCTTGATATGTTGCTACGTCCAGTCTCAAGTCCCTACTTGGAACTTGAGATCCTATTACTATCAGTAATAACAACTCCTTCAACAGGCGGAGAAGCCTTTACAAAATTTTATAGACAAACTTCCAACTATTCAACTATTCTATCTTAGACAGCAAGCGCCTCGCTCCTTCCTCAAGTTTAGTTATACCACCTTTTGAGTTCAGTTCTATTCTATGATCTGGTCTTGAAACAACAGCTTCTTCCTCACACAAGTACACTAGAGACCCAACTTCCTGCTGACCTCTATAAGACTCTGGTCTTGGTAGAAGAATTACTTGTCTTTCTCACAAGTACATAAAATAAACTAACTCTAATTCTTTTCTCTGTTTACAGATAAGTTTACAACAATGTGCTTCTTCAATAAGCTGATAAGAGTTAAGTACAGGTTAATGCTTCTCAAATAAGCAGATAGAAAATTAAGAGCAAATATATTAGTATAAAAGTTCAAGGACTTTTATATTCAACAATAATCTTCTTTAAAACAGATAGAACTTTTGTTTAGATTCACTGATGCTTCTGATTAAGCAAATATATGATATTAAGGCACTTTATAAAGAATTAACAATTTTATAAAATAAAGAGTGTTTTTCTATGGATATTATAGAATTGTTTCTTAGATATTCTTTACCTAGTATTATATGAATTATTTTTATGAATCAATACTTGTATAAAAGAATAAATCAAATCAAGTATAATATTTAAATCAGTTAAGCACAAACCGATATAACAAATATTAATGTTTAACTCAAATAATATATTAGAATATTTTATCTATTATGTCAACTTTTATAGATAATGTCACTTAGTACTATAAGGAATCGTACGATTTGAATTCCTCTTGGTAGATGTGTATCTCCGTAGCCTTGCGACGTCTAAGTACGATAAAATTTATAATTTTCACAATTGATATTTATATAAATATTTTCAATAGATTACTACGATTCTTAAATCCGGTTCAGATGACTACTATTTTTGGAGAAGTATCTCAGTGTTGTTTTGAGCTATCAAGTGTCGTATCTATTTTAAGATATTTATATAAATAATGTCGATAAAAGGTTACTGAAGACTATAAGGAATCGTACGGTTCGAATTCCTCTCCATAGAGGTGTATCTCCGTAGCCTTGCGGCGCCCAAGTATCCTTTTATTTGACAAATAGATGAAATATAGATATATAAAATTGTGTAGAACAATATGTATTTGTGTATCAATAAATAAAATACAAGTAAGAAATAATTCAACAAAAATTAAACTTATCTCAATACTTGGACCAATTTTTCTCTTCAAAAATAATAAGAACTTTTGTAAGAAGAGATATGAATCTTAGAGAGAATGTAGGCAATGAGAGTATGATTTTCTTTTCACTAAATTGGTAAAAACGAAATGAATGAAATACTCCCTATTTATAGAATTTTTGAAGTTGGGGTAAAATTATAATTTATAAAATTAATTTTTGAATGCACGATTTTGTTCAACCATTTTTGAATTGAATGGTCCAGATTAACTAAGCTTTTACGCGGTAGGAGATTCAATTTCGCCTAGTCTTTTTTTTTTTGCCAACTTAGCATTTATTGTGCATATTGACCATGGAAGAGAACTACACGTTTTTAAGCCAGCTCACCCACTGATATTATTAAGTCCCATTTTGAGTGTCACTCACACATACACACAGTTTTTTACATGCATGTAGGAGTGATCATTCGGTTATAACCAAACCGAATAAGCTATTCGGTTATAACCGAAAACCGAATTATTGATATTTCTACTATCCGAACTACTAACCGAAATTTAAAAATAACCGAATTACCGAATACCAAATTATCGAATTGTAATTTTGGGTATTTGGGTAAAAACCGAACTAACATCCAACATAAATTAACTGTTAACTCATAACTGTCCAACAAATTAACTATTAACTTAACTGTCCAACAAAGTACCTATCCAGTAGCAAAATAACTTAAAACAAGCCAACAAAGTAAATGTCCTTAAAACCTTAACAAAGTTTATGACTTGAACAAAGCAGCTACCAGTCTAGCACCCTACATCTACAAGAATTTATTCTACTAGTAGGCAACAACTACTCATCAGTTGTGCTTGTGCAACAACCCAAGACTCAAGAGCTAACAACCAACAACCAACAGTACAGCAACATACAACAACAAGTCAGCAACAGCCACAACCAACAGCAACATGAAACACAAGATCCTGTACATCACATGCCCAAACAGGAAAATGGAATTAGGGAAGAAGTATATAATAAGATCCAATAACCCAATTGCAAGTGAAGCACAATCAAACAACATGTGACAGGCATATGAAATTACAATCAAACTTGTAATATAACCAATTTAATTGTCTACAAAAAAGCAAAGTGCAGTTATTTTGATTTTTGGTACTTCAAAACATCAGATAATTTGGGATGGAATGAGTAAGTTGTATAAACTGAAAATACCCCACAAGAAAAGACTGTAGCTTTCTGCAATAAATTGTGCTTCATAGTTCATACTCATAGCATAACTCCAATACACCATGACACCGTCAATTTTCAGAACCATTATAATCAAAATTGTAGCTGTCATTGCATAGTAATTGTCAATTAAAAGGTCCAAGTTAACAAAGCCAACAAATTAAAATCTCACATTATCCCAATCCATGGAATTATATAATAAAGATCCCAAAAAAAATTAACAAGAAATCCAAGACTCCACAGAAAGCTCAGACTTGTGGCAATTATCAAACCAAAATAAGAAACACCCACAATTCACAATACCCAAGTAAGAATAAAAATTCTAAATTTATGAAAGAATCAAAAGATTACCCACCTTAGAAATCACAACCCTAACTAACAAAATCAGATCGAATAACCCGTAAAAGGGTTCAAATCAAAATCAGATGTAAGTACGTAATAACTAACAAAACAAACATACCAATTTCTTAGATCAGTCGTAAGAGTGTCGGAACTCGTAAGAGAGTCGAAGGGGGAGAGGGCAGAGCCGCAGAGGATAGAGGTCGTCGGCCGAGGCGCGTTTGCCAGACGTGAGAGCCGAGAGGCGGAGGCCGGAGAGAGGCGGAGGCTGGAGAAGTGGAGAGGATGTGAGATCGAGTAGAGTGAAGAATGAAGATAAGGGATCTAAAATGTGAAATGGAGTGGGAGCGGGCTAAGGGCTAGGGCAAAATGGGATCTGAAATGTGAAATACTGAAACGGACTCGGTCTGTCATAGACTTAGATAGGAGATAATAATAATATTATAAAATTAATTTATTTTTAAGTATTAAGGTTCGGTTATTCGGATACCCGAATAACCTATTTTTTGAAAAATCGAAACCGTAACCGAATACTGAGTAATAATTCAGATATAACCAAAATTGTAAAAAAAAAAACTGAAATATTGAAATAATTCGGTTAAAAAATTTTGGTTCGGTTCGGTAATTCGGTTTTATTCGTTTTTTGCTCACTCCTACATGCATGCATTAATTATATATTTATGCATTATACTAGTTATATAATATAAATTGTATATGTATGTTTATGTATATATATATAGTATCTTGATATATATATATATATATATATATATATATATATATATACGCTTTTATACATATATAATAAGTATTTTATATGTTTTAGTGTATATGAAGTATAAAAAAAATTTCCCAACTTTAGTTTTAGAAAAGAAATAGAGTTTCCTTGCCTTGAATATTATATGAATTAATTTATTTAACACTTGACATATGATTTATCAAGGTCAATAAAAATTAATTCAAGTAAAACGAAAAATAAAATAATAAGGAAAAATAAATAATAAGGAAAAATAAATAAATAATTACATATTTATTTAAAATATAATTGTTATCATCAATATATATAAAATAAAATTATACCTATCAAGTTATAAAGGTTAGCATACGAATTAAAGAAAATTCATATTAAGTAAAGAGAAAGTAAGAAGTTTTAGGATTTCAATTGAGGACTCATATCAACAGCTGAGTTGTATGATTTCTTGTATGGGCGAGGAATTTGTACTCGATTTTAGAACCACTTAGCTTCTTATTCGATATAGTTGTTAAGTTGAACAATTATTTGTATGGGCATGGAATTGTCCTTGGTGTAACAACCGCTTAGCTTTGTATATCGATTTGTGGCTGAGTTGACCAATTCTTTTTATGGGCAGGGAATTGTGTTTGGTTCGACAATCACTTAGCTTCTGGTAGTGATAATCATTGGAATAGTAGGTCGCGCTATCAATATGTATATGGTGAGAAGGTGAATCTTTTCTCATGTATATGTGTGATAGGTAGAGAATATTAAGAGAGGTGCGAGTTCTTGAAACTCATACTTATGAAAAGTGTGTGACTCATAGTTATATGCTATGTTTTTGAGCCCTAAGCGTATGGATAGTCCTTGATTTATTCTTGGATTACATATTGCGAAGATAAGTTCTTAAACACATATGGTTGTGGAAAATTCCTAAACACATAAAGTGTGGAAAGTTGATAAACTATACTAGGGTATAGGAATGTTTAGACTGGAAACGAAGTAATTTCAGTATGCTTAGCATTGAAGGTGCTAGAGAAGATTAAGTATTGTCACAAGTAAGACAATGAAAGAAGATGGAGAAATAGGATATTTCAAGTCATCTAGCTACGCTAGATTTCGAAGTTTATTGAAATCATGCTAATATGTGCGTTTTGAAAAGGAAAGAAATTAGTTCAAATTTTGGAACCAACGGATTTTAAAAGAGTTATTCTTTATATGTCTATGCTAATTGTTTCGGCTAGACAGAAGTTGATTCAAATATCAAAATGAATTTTATATCATCAATGCATTTGATGCAAAGATGGTAAAATGATGGAGTTATTAATGCAATTGAACCTAGTGTTGGATGTGATCTTAGGATCAGAAACCCACTATGGTATGATGTATAGTGACGAAGTCATAAACTGATGAAGTCCTCAACGTACTGTGAAAAGTACGGTATTATGACGTCATGAAACGTTTTGATGTATTGTGAAAGAATTTAAAGAAGTAGTCAATGTCAATTGATTTAACTAGACGAATGTTTTAAGTTGATGTCCAATTTATTGGTATGGTCTAAGCTATTTGATTTGGCTAGACAAATAGTATGTTATAAGTAAATTGAGCTTTCTTTGAAAAGGTTATGCCAAGCCAAATTGTTTTGGTGCGGAATCTAATGATTTAGTCTGAGGTGAACATACCCTGAAATGGGGTTATACGATGGGTTGATCGCCTACGTATGGAAGAGGTAGTTTACCTTCTTGGTGATTGTAAACTGACCGTGGTAGAAGGATTTACGGCGAAAAGATGTTAAACCTAATAAGAGTTCATGGTCGATTTGACCCCTCAGTAAAAGTATGAAATATTTTACAAGAATCCTTATGTTCCTCATTATTCATTCTACTTCATGATTCAGATAGGTTATGGAGGTTAGGGAATGTCTGAAGGACATAAACTTCTTTGAATAGAAGTTGGGAAGAAGAGTAAACTAAATTTCGAGGACGAAATTCTGTGAAGAATGGTAGAATTTGAGGACCCGGGTATGGGTGTGGTTTTAAGAAATTTCGAGGACGGAATTTTTATAAGGAGGGAAGTGTGACAACCCGAGTAAAATTGAATTGTCCAGAATTTAAGTTAAAGAATTAGTTATTAATAAAATGAATTTTTATTAATACTATTCTGTGATATGTGTTTATTAATCGTTCTAGAACCTGGGATGATTATAAGTCGGGAGGATTCTGGCTACGAGCTAGATTGAACGAGTACGAATTTTCAAGACGAAATAAAAATTTTCCAGGAACAAAAATATTTTCGGGAAAAAAGATGAAATAGGCACTATTCATCCGTTTCTGCTCGGAGATTTAGTTTGAATTTCTGAGAAACACGTAATGATAGTGTTGGGAGAATGTATATTATGATTTGATGTTTTAATGTATATGCTCATGATTATTTGTAAAGTCCTTCAAGTAAGATATGTACAAAGACTTAGTGATAGATCAAATTTGTTCGGTTGATCTAAGCTCTTAACGTGTATCATTCTGAAATAGAATGTATAGATAGAAAGATCAAAGTTGTTAGGTTGATCTAAGCTCTTAACGTGTATCATTCTGAAATAGAATGTATAGATAGAAAGATCAAAGCTGTTAGGTTGATCTTGAGATGTAATAGATAGGCTTCGAAGAAATCAGAGTGTATAAATCTGATCAACATTGTAGAAGTCAAGGAAGAAACGTAGAGCTTAGAAGATCGTAGTGTGCCTGCCTTGAAGGACCTCTTCGTTAATCGTAGAGTGGTCCCAACGTTTGCCGAGCCAACTCAACGATCGTAACATGCTGAAGGAAACGTAGAGTTTACAAGTCAACAATCGTAGTGTGCTCTCAGAAACGTGGAGTTAGAACCTAGCAAGCAAAGATCGTAGTGTGCAAAGGTTTAAGAGAAATCGTAGTGCTCTTGGCTGATAGCATCAGAACAAGCACCAAGGCGTCAAGTTACTTCGATCTGAATCGTAGAGTATCATGATATAAATCGTAGAGCATCATCTGTCTTATGTCAGAAAATGTCGAGCCTCATGATATGTGTGAAGACAGATTCCAACATATGAGGAATGGATTATTGACGTTGCAGTACTCATCAGTCCCAAAATAATATGAAATATCCTTAGTATGCAACAAAGAAGCGTATTGAAAAAGCTAAGGAAAGTACCATTGGTAAGGGGGCAAAACACCTTTTCAGGTGTTAGGTGAGAAAAGATCTGTCTCTTTGTGTCGGTGGGCGAGAATGCGATTTCAAAGAAATGTACAGAAATGTCTCCATCAAAGATCAGAAAAGTCAAATTCATTTAATGCCTCAACGGATGGATTCAACAGATAGTTTTCAAGATCATATATATGCAAATCAGACAGATGAGAAAGAATTAAGCAAGCATTGAACAAACAACGTGAACAACTCTCAAGCTCAACTCTACGATCGAGAATTTGCAAAGCTTGCTCATTTACTCAGTCTTTTCGAACAAGTTCTTAAGCAAAGAATTTGAGTAGCAACCATCAAGAACTCAACATCTATCGATCAATGAAGAAAGTACCAAGTCTGCTTTGGACTTGAAGAGTTCAAAGTGAACTAAAAGAAGTTCTTTGGACTTGAAGAGTTCGAGTGAACTAAGAAGTTCTGCTGGCTGGTTTAGAAGGAATGTGTGATTGAAAAGTTGTAAAAGACATCCTTAGTGGATATCCTACTCGTTGAGTAGAAGAGTGGACTAGGAGCTTTAAGTGCTTTGAACCACTTAAAAACGACTGTGTCTTTTACATTCATACTATAACTGCTATATCTGCCATAACCGCTATAACTGCCTCACTCTCATAACTCCACTGCTTTGTAAAGAAGATTAAAACAAACATAAATTCTGCTAAGTTTTAATCATCATTAAAGAACAAGTTTAAAATGAAAAGATTTTTAAATATCTATTCAACCCCCTTACAGATAACTATTGTGCTTGACTAGGAACTAACAATTGGTATCGAAAGAGAGGTTCTATTATATAGACTTACAAGCTTTAGTAGATCGATGGCACACATACCAAGCGAATCTAGAATTTGGAGGCGTGAGCCACCGATGTGCAACAAGGATAAATTTGCAAACTAGAAAGTCGGGATGCAAGCTTATATGGACTCGATAGATGAAGATCTATTTGAGACCGATTCAAAATGGGCCCTATATTCCAACAAAGCTTGCACCAACCAGCGGCGATCCAAGCAGAATACAAATCGAGGTTAAAGAAGAGTGGATGAGAACAACGAGAAGAGAGGCATCAACTTGATAAAAAGGCTAAGAACATCTGTCCAATCCTTAGAAGGCGATCTATTTGAAAATGTTGTCAACAAGTAAAAGCAACTAAGGAGGTTTGGGAAGCATTGTTGATCATGCATGAAGGGCTGAAGAAGTCGGAGAAAACAAACAATCTCTCCGACACAAAGCGGTATGAGATGTTCGCTCGTATTGAGGAGAGAAGCGTACTACCACCTATGAAAGATTCAACGTTACGCTTTCGACTCTCTACGAGCATATGGGAAGATCTATCCTAACAAAGATATGATCATAAAGTTCATGAGAGCCCTACAGAAGCAAGTGGGATGCCAAAACCCTTTGCTATAAAGAAGTCGAAAAGAATCTTCACGAGATGACGATTCAACGACTATATGGAAATCTCTCGACATACTAAGCTGGAGTGACTCAAGCAAGTGAAACCCTATCGGAAGGAAGAAGGAAGGATAAAGGTGTTGTTCTCGAAAGGCAAGCGAAAGTGCATCAAAGGTCGACCTTTGAGATTGACTCACGATTATGATGAAGGCGATGATGAAGACCTTGCTATCTTTGGTAAAAAAGGCGAGAAGGTTCATGCGTCGAGGAAAAACCCGCAAGCGAAGAAGGTCAACAACTCACTGCTGACCGAGGAGCAAATAAATGATACGTGCTACAATTATAAGAAGCACAGCCACTTCATTGCCAAGCTGCAACAAAACCTCTAAGAGAAGAACTAAAGAAGAAAGCAACATGGAAAGAAAGAATACAAAAGAAGCAAAAGGCCTCGGAAGAGAGACAAAGGCTGGTAGGCTGGAGGATCGTGGGTGATTCGGATAATGACTCAATCTTGACTCAGGAGATGAAGAAGAACCACAAATGGCCAATCTGTGCCTAATGGCCAAACATCTGCAAAGGACAAACAAAACCTCAACATACATGATGATGTAAGTCTCGATGAGGTATTTGACTTGACTCACACGATGTAGATATAAATGACTTAAGAAGCGCTTTGCATGGCATAACCAGCGATCTACATCAATATATGAAGTGGTTAGAGTTTTGTCTAAGGATCATTCACTTCTTGAGAGGAGAAGAAGAAAGTTCAAGGAGAGCTTGAAACAGCCCTTCTAAGTACTAATCTTCTCTCCAAGCTTGAGGCTGAGAATGAGACCTTAAAATTGACAAACACACTCAATGCATAAAGAGAATCTAATCTAACCTCAAAAATTGAGGATCTAGAAAAGACTATCTCTACATGGAACAAATCCTCATCATCCATGGACTGCATGTTCTCTAGTCAGAGAAGCACATTTGACAAAACAGTCCTAGGCTTTGGGGAATCCATCTCAGAGCCTTGTGTGGAAAAGACAAAGGAAACTAGCACTAGTAATGCCTCAAGTTTCAGTAGAAGCATTACCTTTGTGAAATCCTCACAGAAGGAAGAACAAGTTCAACCTTGTCCCTCTTGTCTCCATTCATACTCATAGGAGTAAAGGATCTCATCTTTGATGCAGGGTTCATAAAAAGAAGAATAACCTAACCTCTACTCACTGACCTCGAAGAATCGTGAAAGTCAAGCAAGACCGACTCTACGAATCAATTGGGAAGGTGCAGTGAGGTAAGGCACACTCATCACTATTTATGAAATCCAAGGACACGTGGAAAAATGAGAATCGGTTTAATGAAGGATAATTAAAGAACCACAGAAGTCAAATGGAGGATGAATCATCATACACACACTTTGGCATGCATCATACTAGGTGTTTTATATGCAATAAATATGGTCAAAATTTGCCAAGTGTTATTATAATTCCATGCATGTGAGACCCAAGATTAAACAGATTTGGGTCCCCAAAGGCACTAACAAAGAAGGACCCATGCAAATATGGGTACCAAAATGAAGGTTCAATATTTTGACAGGAAAAGAGCTCCACGATCACTACATAGTATCTGGACAGTGGATGCTCAAGGCACATGACTGGGAACAAAGCCCTCTTATCTAACTACATAGAAAAGGAGGGTCCCTCAGTCATCTTTGGAGACAACGGCTCGGGCAAGACAAGAGGATATGGCTCTGCTGGCAATGGTGCAGTATCTTTCAGCAAGGTAGCATATGTAGAAGGTCTGCAACACAACCTTCTAAGCATCAGTCAACTCTACGACAAGGGTCATCAAGTGACATTCCTCAACAACCAATGTCAAGTCAGAGATTTGAAGACATCTGCTGTAAAAGCTAACGGGGACAGAGAAGGAAATGTTTACGGTGGATCTTGGTCGACTAAGCTCGAGATGAGACAATATGTTTTACGGCAAAAGCATCGAAGAAATGAAAGTGGCTATGGCATGAGCGGTTATCTCACTTAAACTTCAAGAGCATGTCAAAGCGGCATCAAAAGATCTTGTGGTGGCTACCTAAGTTTAACTTTGTAAAAGAAAGGCCATGCGATGCACATCGACTTGGAAAGCAAACCGAAGCTCATTCAAAAGAAAAAAGCGCCAACTCTATCGACAAGCCCCTGCGGTTGCTTCACATGGATCTATTTGGGCCAATTCAACAACTAGTCTTGGAGGAAAAAGATACTCTCTAGTTATAGTCGGCGACTACACAGATTCACATGGGTATTCTTCCTAACTTCAAAGGATGAAACGAGCTCTAAATTAATCAAGATGTTGATTTGGTGATGAGCGAGAAAGGAGAGAAAATCAAGGCCATAAGGAGTGATCATGGCGAGAGAATTCGACTTCTCGAAATGGACCCGATTCTGCATGAACAATGGAATCGATCATAACTTCTCGACTCCACGAACTCCTCAACAAAATGGAGTAAATTTGAAAGAAAAAGAAGAGAACTTTGATAGAATTTGGAAGAACTCTACTTGCGGTGACACATCTGCTGAATACTTACGGCGAGAAGGTATCAATACTTGCATCTACTACGCTTGAGCGGATCACCGATACACTCTCTGATCAAAGAAGATGCCCTCTGCTGTGGAAAGGAAGAAAGCCGAGTGTCGACTACTTTCGTGTTTTCGGTTGTGCATGCTACATTCTCAACAATGGAAAGCGATACACGACGAAAAATTTATTGAAGTCGAGACGAAGGAATCTTTCTTGGATATGCCGAGAGACAGTAAAGGCTTACGAGTGTTCAACAAAAAAAGACACCGAGTGTTGAAGTCTCGATTCATATCATCTTTGATGAAATAGACTCGAGACAACACTGATGCTTGCAAGACACTACGATAGATAAATGCGAGACACTTCTGAATGAAATCGTCGAGCCCAACACTACGATCGTAGTGCCAGATAGTGAAATCGTCGAACAACAAAATGAAATCGTAGAGAGATCTATGCAAGATAGTGAACCTCCACACCAAGAAGAAGAAATAGATCTTGAAGACTTAAGACAAGAAGGCATCAGGACAGATGTCCCAACCGGTAACAGATGGGCCAGAGATCACACTCAGGATCTAATCATTGGAGATCCGAGTGCTAGAGTCAAAACAAGAGCTGCTACTCAAAATGAATGCTTTTATCTAAGCTTCCTATCACAAACAGAACCAAAGAAGATAGAGGATGCTATGGAAGACTCCAGTTGGATAGAAGCCATGCAGAAAGAACTCAACCAATTTGAGCGAAGCAAAGTATGGAGATTGGTACCAAGACCAAAGAGTCATCTTGTCATTGGAACCAAGTGGGTCTTCAGAAACAAAATGGATGAGGATGAAGTTATAACCAGGAACAAGGCAAGATTAATAGCAAAGGGCTATTCTCAAGAAAAAGGCATTGACTACGATGAGACATTTGTACCTGTTGCTAGACTGGAAGCCATCAGAATCTTTCTTGCCTTTTCTGCTCACATGAAGTTCAAAGTCTTTCAGATGGATGTCAAAAGTGCATTCCTAAATGGAGAACTCCAAGAAGAAGTCTATGTAGAGCAAACTCCAGGTTTCATCAATCCATCTCTTTCAAATTATGTTTATAGATTAGATAAAGCCTTATATGGTCTTAAACAAGCACCTAGAGCATGGTATGAAACACTAACTAACTTCTTAATTGAAAATGGGTTTACTAGAGGTAGAGTAGATACCACATTGTTTCTTAGAAAGCATAAAGACAAAGTCTTATTAGTTCAAATATATGTTGATGATATTATTTTTGGTTCTACTGAAGAAAAGTTATGCAAGAGATTCTCTGGCGATGCGAGCAAGTTTGAAATGAAGCATGATGGGTGGTGAATTTCTTCCTTGAATTTGCAAGTAAAGCGATGATGAAGGAATTTTTATAAACCAAGCCAAGTACATCAAAGACTTACTCAAGAAGTATGGCATGGAATCGGCCTCTCCCATGAAAACACCAATTGCTCCTATGACCAAGCTTGACAAAGATGAAAAGGGTAAAAGTATTGATATAACTCAATCTGAGGTATGATAGGTTCTCTTTTATACCTAAGCGCGATGAACCCAGACATAATGTTTGCAACATGCATATATGCTAGATTTCGAGGCTAACCCTAAAGAGTCACATTTATCTGCTTTGTAAAGAGGATCTTGGTATCTCGAGGTACACCTTACTTGGGACTTTGGTACCCCTGAGGAATCCTCATTTGAACTAACAAGATACCACATATCTTTGATTTTGCAGGATGCAAAATAGATAGAAAAGAGTACTAGTGACACTTTTTGTCAATTGCTAGAAGCAGACTGGTGTCTGGTTTAGCAAAAAGCAAAACTCGAGTATCTACTTGACTGCAGAAAATTTGAATACATTCTTTCTTTGGCATTCTTTGTACTCAAATTCTATGGATGAAAAATCGGCTAGTGACTATGGGTTTGATTTCAAATCTATTCCCATTCTTTGTGATAACACAAGTGCCATAGCAATAACTCATAATCTGTTATGCATTCTAGGACTAAGCATATAGAAATAAGGTATCACTTCATTAGGGATCATGTGCAAAATGGAACTATATCTTTACAATATATCCCTACTGAAAATTAACTTGCTGATATTTTTACAAAACCTCTAGATGAATCCAGATTTAATAAGTTAATAAGTGAGCTAGGCATGTTAAATCTTCAACCATAAAATATATGCTCTAGATTGTGCTAACCATGCATGAGATCTGAAAATTTGAACTCAAAATCGTAGACATGATCGAGGAAGTCCACGATCGTAGAAATTTGGAGAGACAAAACCACCTCAGCGATCGTAGCAAAGACTCAACCATCGTGAAGTGCGAGACTCAGCGATGACAAAAGCCTCATCAACAAAGCAAGTACACCACCTATGATGATAAGCTTCAAAACAAAGCAATCCTTCTGATAAGTGTCTCAGGAACAAACATAACCCTTGACTCACTCCAAGAGGTTGGCCCTTTCTGATTTGCCTTAAAAGAATGCTTTATCAAAAACTCATCACAAGGATCAGGACAGACTCGACGATCATAGATCAGACACGACGAATGATGGACAGACTCGGCGATCGTAGATCGGGATCGACGACGGTTGATGACTCGAGACTTCGGCGATCGTAGCTCGGACTCGACAAATGCAAAACACTCAGCGATCACTAAACTACCTCAGCGATCGTAGTCCTCCCTAAGGACACCTCGACTCTGAAGGAACCGAGGGCAAATCAGTACAATCCTTAAGCGACAAAATCGTGAGAGCCAAGCAAAAAGTCGACACACTGTCCCCACTAAAAAAAAAAAGAGAGAGGAAGTTACAAGTACAAATTGAAAAATGTATTTTTAAAATCTGAAGTTCAAAAGATTATCTCTCTCCCATCTCTCTCAAAGCAAAAACCCTAACTTTCGGAAGAAAGCTCGGTCGAATCTCACTTCCGGTTAGAAAATCAATGGCGTCATCCGGTGTTATCTCGAAGCTCTGAGACTCTATTTTGGCGAATTCAAAGCAGCTCGACCCAAAGTTCCACAAGACTACGGCCTTCTTGAAGAAGCGAGGTCTCGAAAGAGGCTTTTGGTATGAGACACACGATATACCCAAGTTGGTAAAAGATTTCTACAAAAATGGTGTGTTTGAAAAGACACCATCACTTCTGAGAGTAAAGGAAGTAGAAATCGAATTTGAAGGCGAAGACATCAATCTTGCCCTAGGTCTCAAAAATGAAGGGCATCCGATCGTAGGCATCACGTAGATTTCAAGAGGGACTAAGAAGAATGCATCATAAGAAAAACCCCTCTGTGAAAGGGTACAGAAGAAGGAGTTCCCCACAGGTGCAATTTTTGGGTGATATTATTGGGAAATGTATATCTGCAGAAGAGCTCGGTCGTGACTCTGTCGGCGAAGTTCAACTTAAGCTCATAATGGCCGTGTATTATGGTATCTAACTCAACTATGGAGCCCTATTTTTCGAATGGATTGGTAAGTGGATAGTCGACTCTAAGAAATCAAAAAGCCCTCGAGAAGATGCTATATGGGAGATTCATAAGCATCATTCTGATCTACCCTAGGTGACAAAATTGGGGATGAAGAAGGAGAAGGCTATCAACCCAAATAGGCGAATGACCCATAATTTATTTGAAAATTGGAAGAGAAACCGGTGAGTATGTTGAATGATGGCGAGAATCCGATTGGAAGAACTGGGGATCTGAAGAACTCAGGCCTTCCAAGAAACATGTCTATGGTCAGGGAGATCGAAGAAGAAGAAGAAATCAACAAAGAAGAACCCTCTGTCCTTACTAGAAAAAGCAAGGGCAAGAGGAAGCTAAGGGCTAGACTGGTGGAAGAGCCTCAAGGATCTACCACTGATATACATGTAGAGTCCTCTCGATATAGAGACTACGAGGATGCTAAGGAGAAAGCGGCGACAAGATGAAGCAGATGAGGATCAGGCTACCATATCCCCGATCCTGAAGAAAAACAAAGTTGGTCACAAGTCCAAAAGGCCATCAGTCACCTCAATCATAGAGTCTCTACTGTTCGTAGAGACAAGACCAAGCATGGTAGTCAAGGAGGTAGCTGCCTCAAGCATTGTGGCTGTTGAACAGGACAAAACTAAGAATTAAGAAAGTCCTGAAGCTGTGGCTAAACCTAGCAAATCAAAAAGAATGCTGGTTAAGAAGTACATTCTTGAAAATAAAAAGGTGCTCAAGAAGGAAGCAAAGAGTATGGTTGCTAAGAAGAAAATATCCAGAGAAAGTCAAGAGGACAATGCTCCAGCTGAAGGGGAGATCCCTGAAATTCTCATGATAGAGAATACACCAGCTGAGGGGGAGATGCATGAAGCTCAAGAAGATACTCCACTTGAGGGGGAGTTTATGAGCTTACAAGAAGATGATCAAGTTGAAGGGGAGCCTCAAGATATCTCCATGGCAGAAGAGGATGTCCCTGCCAGAAATGAAGAGGAACCAGTAAAAGATCATCAAGAGCCCATTGAGATAATGGAGTCCTCCAACAAAGAATGAGAAGAGGAAGAAGATGATGATGATCTATAGATCACTGGTGTAGGCAGAGATGGATATAGAAGCTATCTATATAATCAAATGTTCTCATACCTACCCATGATGCCATACCATCAAGCCCAAATCCTAAACTCTTGGGATCACATGTTCTGGAGCTTCAAAGAGTACCCGGCCATCTCAGTACTGGCTAATGGCTTCCCAGGGAGTTTCAACTTTGCCAAGAAGTTGATCACCAACAACTCCTCCTCAAAGGATAAACTTGAGGTACTATCTATCCCTACTCTCTTCAGAGTTAATCACTTGCCATCATCATCATTTAGTCGATTCTATGAATTCCCTCGATGGTTGGAAGTGATTCTTAATCGATAAATCAATTTCGATTCGAGAATCCCAAAATTCTATGGCGAGGAACAAAATCGACCAACTTTATTTTGCTCCCCTGACCACCATCTCTACGATCCATGACTCTAGCCCGGTCGTAGAGTCCCAAATAGAAATCGTGAGCCCCATAGTCAAACATTGAAAACTCAGGCCCTCCATGAGACATACCATCCTCCTCCTTAAATGACTATTTTAGTCTTGATCTTGCTCTCTACTCCATGCAAGATCATTCTCAAAAAGAATCTCCTCCATTCAACAATCCTCAAACCAATGATACTCTCCCAAATCTGCTCACAAAGGATGACTTGAAGGAAGCAACCAAGGACATGGTCAAGAACATAGAAGAAAGCCTGGAATCTCACTCCGGCCTCATTCATATCCAGCTGAATCAAATGATCACAATTGCAAATAATTTTCACGGCACTATGAATCTTGAGCTTCTACAAAGAAATTTGAGGGAAATTATCAAGAAATTCTTAAGAGCATGAAGGACGAGAGATGAGATTCACTTCGGATAGCCACCAAGCAAAGAGAGGTTGTTCTTGAAATCTGAAAAATCAAGAAGTTCAAAATAAACTTATCTTTGGAGAACATCATCAACTTGAAAGCCTCGGATCAAGAATTTCGAAATCTTATGTCAATCGAGAACGACAGAATGACATTGTTCTCACGCCCTCGAAACAAAGAAGCTAGATCGAAAAAGCGGATCAAGGAAATTCGAGAAGACATTGCTCGAGACCACAAAGCCAAGTGAGCGAGCTTGTCCAGAGGTGAATCGACTTTCTGCGAGACATTGAACCCTTGATCTTTGACATAAAGGGGAGAATAAAGGGAAAGGAGTTCAAGAATCACGGGGAGATCAAGGAGAGAGGAGGAGAGAAACCAAGAAAGGGAAGAGGACAATTTTCACGAAGCCCTCCTGCAAGAGCAGTTCCTGACAGACTGCGCGATCAAGCAATCGGACTCAAGCGATCGATTAGCGGGGAAGTCTTGATGGCTCGACCTTTAAGAAATCAAGAGCCAAATATCGACTCACCAAATGTGACCACCACAGGCCTAAGAATGCCAATTGGAGATCCGGCATTCATGAATAGGCATGATAACAACCGATAGTAAGTCAAGAGTGAAATTTGGAAGAGTTAGCGGAAGAGATGAAGCTAGCGAGGAAAAGAAGAAATTTGAGGAGTATGCTAATCCTCCAAGGAAAAGGGTAAAGAAATAGAGATAAGTTGAAACTTTAAATTCTTATTGATGTAAAGATAAAGCGCAATATTTCTTGAACATCAATAAATTCATGCTTATTCTCTAGAAATTTTAAATTTGCTCCTTTGAAATACTAAGTCATGTTTAAATTTCTGCAAATGCATCTAGACACATTAATAATCATGACAACAAATCTCCTTGGTTATGTCAACATCAAATAGGGGAGATTGTTGGGAGAATGCATATTATGATTTGATGTTTTAATGTATATGCTCATGATTATTTGTAAAGTCCTTCAAGTAAGATATGTCTGAGGACTTAGTGATAGATCAAATTTGTTAGGTTGATCTAAGCTCTTAACGTGTATCATTACGAAATAGAATGTATAGATAGAGAAAGATCAAAGGTGTTAGGTTGATCTTAAGATGTAATAGAATGTATAGATAGAAGAAATCAAAAGTGGGTGTATCCAATCGTGTATCATTACGAAATAGAATGATAGATAGAAAGATCACATTAGGTTGATCTTGAGATGTAATAGATAAGCTTGAAGAAATCGAGCGTAAATCGATCAACATTGCAGAAGTCAATGGAGAAACGTAGAGCTTAGAAGATTGTAGTGTGCCTGCCTTGAAGGGCCTCTTCGGGAATCGTAGAGTGGTCCCAACGTTTGCCGAGCCAACTCAATGATCGTAGTATGCTGAAGGAAACATAGAGTTTATAAGTCAACGATCGTAATGTGCTCTCAGAAACGTAGAGTTAGAACCTAGCAAGCAAAGATAGTAGTGTGCAAAGGTTTAAGAGAAATCGTAGTGCTCTCGGCTGATAGCATCAGATCAAGCACCAAGGCATCAAGTCACTTCGATCTAAATCGTAGAGTATCACGATATAAATCGTCGAGCATCATCTGTCTTATATCAGAAAATGTCGAGCCTCATGATATGTGTGAAGACAGATTCCAACATATGAGGAATGGATTCTAGACGTTGCAGTACTCATCAGTCCCAAAGTAATATAAAATATCCTTAGTATGCAACAAAGAAACATATTGAAGAAGCTAAGGAAAGTACCATTGGTAAGGGGGCAAAACACCTTTTCAGGTGTTAGGTGAGAAAGTAGTCTGCTATGCCAGTGGGCCAGAATGCAGTTTTAGCAGATGTGCAAAAATGTCTCCATCAAAGATCAGAAAAGTCAAATGCATTTAATGCCTCAACGGATGGATTCAACGGATAGTTTTCAAGATCACATATATGCAAATCAGACAAATGAGAAAGAATTAAGCAAGCATTGAACAAACAACGTGAACAACTCTCAAGCTCAACTCTACGATCTTAGAATTTACAAAGCTTGCTCAGCTACTCAGTTCTTTCGAACAAGTTCTTAAACAACAACTGAGTAGCAACCATCAAGAACTCAACATCTATCAATCAACTGAAGAAGAGTACCAAGTTTGCTGGACTTGAAGAGTTCTAAGTGAACTAAGAAGTCTCTTTGGATCGAAGTGAACTAAGAAGTTCTAGGCTATTTGGTGCAGAAGGAATCTGTGTGATTCAGAAGTTGTAAAAGACATCCTTAGTGGATATCCTACTCGTTGAGTAGAAGAGTGGAATAGGAGCTTTAAGTGCTCTGAACCACTTAAAAACGATTGTGTCTTTTACATTCATACTATAACTGCTATATCTGCCATAACTGCTAAAACTGCCTCACTCTCATAACTTCACTGTTGTGTAAAGAAGATTAAAACAAACATATATTCCGCTAAGTTTTAATCATCATTAAAGAACAAGTTTAAAACGAAAAGATTTTTTAAATATCTATTCAACCCCCCTTTCTAGATAACTATTGTGACAACTAGAAACTAACAGATAGAATTCTAAGACGTGATGGAATATTCAATAATATTTCAATTATGACAAATGAAGTTTTCACCTGCCGACTTAAAACCTAAGGGTTAGGAAAAGTGAGTTACGAGAATTTAATGATTTTGTATAATAATTAGGGATTATTATGCGTGAGGAATACGAGTATGATACTAGTTATTATTTGTGAAATCAAGCCCAAAATAGGCCCAATAAGAATTAATGTTAAGTCCCAAACCAAGAAAATAAACCGCGGATCGAACCGATGGGTCACCAGATGGGTAATAACCAATGGAGCATGTGGGCCGGCCACTTGGCCACCAAGTAAAGTTGTTACTTGGTGGCTAAGCCATGAATAGTAAGGAGGTTTGGGGGAGAAATGACTATTTTGCCCCTAGCTTTGGTTTTCTATATAAACAAGCCTTAAGCTCATTTGTTTGGTTTAAAATTTCAACCAACACTTGTGAGAGAGAGAGAGTTCGGATGAAAATGAAGAGGGAGAGGAAAAGCTAGCCTAAGTGCACGCTTTGTCCAACGGAGGAAGATTAAAGAAGAACGGTAATCTGAAACCTAATTCCTAAGTAAATTTTCTTTAGTTTTATATGTTAAAACATAGCTTAATGAGAATAAGAAGTAAAAGGTGTACGAATGATTTTCATATGGTTGAAATCATGAGAAAATGAAGAAACGAAGAAATAAGAATTAGAAGTTTAGTTTATAAATTTTTAAAGGAAGTGTAAGATTCGTAATGAATTAAAACGATTCGAATGTATCATATGAACGATTCAGTGAAATTAGTAAGGAATGGTGTTTTATAACATCAAATTCCAAGGAAAAGTGAAATCATAATCAAAATATCGATAAAAAATGAAGAACAAACGAAGAACACGAAGAACACGCGAAAAACACGAAGAACGTTGTTGATGGACAAATTTAAAACCATCATAGTATAATTGTTGTTGATGGAAAAGTTTAAAACCATCGCGTATAAGTTAGTTGCTTCTTTCTTAGTTAGGAACGGTAGAAACATTCATGAAGAACGAATTGAACTTAGCTATAACGAAGTTATGTCAAAATTTTTGTAAAAGACGATCGAGAAATAGAAAGTGTGTAAATGAACCCGAATGTATAGGGTTTCATAAGAATGTGAGAGAACGTAGAAAATGTGAATCGAGGACTCAAGAACGATCGAGTTCCGAATTCGGATGACCGAATTACGGACGAGCGTATGAAGAACGTTAATAGCATAAAACGAACGAATGGTAGAATTTAAGATAATTGAATGGAATGTTAATGGATTCAGAATAAATTTCTATCCAGGGGAAGTTGAAGTACGTAAGATAAGGAATAGAATGGCTTTGGAACGATCTCGTTCCGAGCTATAACGAAGAAGTTATGAGATTTAGAAGTAAGCGTCTCAAGCATGTAAAAGACTTAGAAAAACTTTTCAATGTTTTGGTCTTGGCGCCACAGTGCCAGTTGAGCCTTGGGAGGCGGCGGCAAAGCGCTAGCTCGGGCCATCAATTACTGCTGAGTGGCGCCGTAGCGCCGGTGCAGGGCAATGCCCAGAAATGAGTTTTTTATTGCTCAATTACTGGGGGATGTGCAAGAAAGAAATATGAACATGTAGTTCACCTAAAATAATACTTAAACAAGTGATTTAAACCTTTAGTAAAGATTGAACGGAAAGATTTAACGGGATTAAAAGACGAAGAATTTAAATGCTAGATTATGTAACCGATATCTGGGGACCGTAGTCGCGATGAATCGAACGTGTGGAATTGCTATAATGGTGATTCCTTAGACGTTGAGTGACAAGGATGATGTATAACATTTCGATGTTATGATGTCATAATGAGAGTTAAAGTGTAAAGCGTATAAATGTTGTGAACGCAATGCAGTTGTGATGAATGATCGGTCTTAACATACAACGAACCGTATGGCTTCGACATTAAGAAAGAATAATGAACATGGGGTTCATGTGATGGAAAACGATTAAAAGCAATTAAAACCTTGAGTAAAGGTTGAATGAGAGATTAAGAGACAAGCAACGTGAACACTGAATACGTAAACGATTCTCATGAATCTTATTCACGTTGGACAAACGTTCTAAGTGTACAATGGTTGTATGATTTAGACGTTGACGAAAGTAGTAACTAAGATATGAATTATCATGAAAGCCGTAGCGAACGGTAACGAGATTAATGAAAATCCGATATGAGTCGGATAAAGAACAAATATATGTGTTAAACACTTTAGCCGACGTAGGGTTGAGTGTACACGAATATTAAACGGACAGAACCTACACTCCGTGAATGGTTTGACCGTAAGGTAATGAAGAATGAAGAATTGGAATTAAAGACAATGGCGTATAACGTAAAGAAGTCGAGTTAGTGATTTTAATTGGGAGGACGTTCTAAGTCGAATGAACCGGACGTTGTAAGATGATGAACGTATGAGTAAGACATCTCCATATGTCATGAAGCCGTAAAATGGTAAAGAATTGGTCGCATAAGCTTAGATTACAAGAACGCAAACCCTAAGAAGTAAAGTTAAGTAAACCAAAGCGTAAGTCAAGAATATGACTAATTGGTGTATGTGTTATTTCCTTATATGTTATATAGGAATTGGAATGAGCAGTTTAGCGTAAGCTGTAGCTGTGCGTAAGACAAGTTTCTTAACTTTATTCATATTATATGAATGTTAATTTCCTAAACTTCTCAGATGTTGAACTTGAGAATTCTTGTTTATGTGCATATATGTGATACATGTACAAGGTGGTAGTATATGTATGAGGCCTTGTGCCACAATTTGAACACTTCAGTGTTTCTTTGAGATGAATTGATCTGTGATTGAACTGTTCAATACGAGTATGTTCTGTTTATACATGAATTGTTATTGTTAAGTCTATGCTAATGATTCTAGCCAGACAGAATATGTATGGAAAAGGTAGAAAAATAAAAGTATTTCAAAGAGTATATGACTAATGTTTTAAAATGATAGGAATCGAGATCTATTCCTATTGTTCAAGCTGTTTCATAACCTTTGTTTGGTTATCGAAATCTTAAAAGAATGTTTAAATTTGTGAAGTTGTTTGTTCAACTGCTATGACTTGTTGGGCAATTGAATGCTCACACTTGCTTTAAATAAAAATATTTTCAGCGAACGTTGTTAGAAAGAACTTAAGGATCCCGTAAAGATCAAGTTGATCGGTATCCAGACGAAGTGTCATTCAGTATGTGAATGTGCGTGAAGATCAAGAGAAGACTTGTAATGTAGAATAGTTAATTGAACTATAGATTAGTTTAATAAACTGTTATGTATCCTTGGTGGCGGATAAAAGTCACTCGTGTAAGATGTAAAGAATAATGTAATTATCATTATTTGTAATGAACGAAGTTATAAGGTAATAGGACTTGGGATTTGAGTATATATGTTGTTATATTTAACTATATAATGATGTATGTTTGCTAAGAAGTGGGACCGTGACGTACGGAATCCGAGTGTGAAGATAGACCGAATTTCGGGCATTACTGTGCGGATATTATCATTAATAATTTAATTATATTACAATATAATATTATACCATCTATAATTATATTACAACATAATATTATACAGTTTAAAACATTTAAAACAATTATATCCTAAAATCACTATTTTTCTAATATTATACCATTCATAATTATACCACACATTATATCATACATGTATGGTATAATATTATAATACACATATATAACAAAGTAACTTCCTATCTAAATTGTGCGGATATTATCATTACTAATTTAATTATATTACAACATAATATTATACAATTTATAATTATATTACAACATAAAATTACACAATTTAAAACATTTAAAACAATTATATCCTAAAATCAATACTTTTCTAATACTATACCATTCCTAATTATACCATACGTTATATCATACATGTATGATATAATATTATAATACACGTATATAACAAAATAACTACCTATCTAAAGCGTGTGGATATTATCATTACTAATTTAATTATATTACAACATAATATTATACCATTTATAATTATATTACAACATAATATTATCTGATTTTAAAACCTTTAAAACAATATTAAAATAACAAATAATATCAATCATAACTTACAATGTTGATTTTATAATCCCCTAAATAACTACTTTCTCAATCTAAACGGTTTTTATATTATTATTAATATTTTGATTTTATAATCCCCTAAATCAATATAAATCTAAGATATTATGATAATATTAACTGTTCTAATATTATCATTACTAACTTATTTATTATCTCCTAAAATGTGACGCCCCCAAAATTAGGTATACATCACCCATCTTGGGTCGTCAATACATGGTACAGAATTCAAATACAACTTACTAATACAACTATCGTGTACAATACGACAAACATAAACTGTGAGTTTGAATATAAATATTATCTACTAGAGATTATACAAACTCAAAAGGAGTCCTCATTATAATTATTATCACACTATTTCACAGAATAGTGAGGACTACTAATGCTATCCTCTGGACCATCACTCCGTTCCCCGACTCGTCCCAGCTATATTCTCATTTTCTGAAGAGAATAGTGAAAGAAAGGGTGAGCTCAACTAGCCCAGTAAGAAATATTATGACTAAGATAATGCAGAATAAATTATCATTAGTCTCCAACAATGTTAAACTGATAAAATATAATAGACATCAAGTTTAACTGCAGCGGAACAAGCATCCATTAAAAGAGTCAAGTAGAAAATAAAATCTACTATCTTTTATGATTTAAAAGGTTTTTCATCACTGTTATCATTTGAGACTCAAATTTTAATAAATATTCCACATCATCGAATCACCCCTTACACTACTGCCGAGGATATTCTTTAGTGTCACGAACACAATTATACATGCACTACGGGCCAAGAATATTTGTGTATTCATTCATGGTCATGATCATGCCAACAACTGTCCATCAATGCACTACGGGCCAATGAGGACTTTTACCACATCATTTGTAACATTACGGTTATGATTACAAGAATAATCCTCAGTCATAATCATACCAAGTCCATCTATGCACTACAGGCCACAGATGACTTTCAACATAATATAAACATGAGGATGATGACAATGATATAAGAATTCAATAAAACAAGTTCAATAATTAATTTGTCCAAGAACTACTAATGTCCAAATTGTCAACATGATACTGCTTTGTAGAGTAAAATTCAAGAATGATCAGAAGAATATTTCCATGAAAAAGATTTGGATGAAGTGCAAATATCAAGGATATTCTACTAATTTCATGGAGTATAGAAGTCAAATCTTTACCCAATTTGAGTATAATAAAGAATGGAATGACAAAAGAAATCACCATGCATGCGGTGCCGCGTAGTAAAAGTTATTCCAACGAGATACTAAATAACGGAACTGTGTCAAAGTGAAATTGCGACAAGCTGGGATGTTCCAAATGTAATAATAAAGAATGGAATAACAATGAGAAATCACCATGCATGCGGTATTGCATGACAGGTTATTCCAATGAGAATACTAATAAGGGCGGAATCGGTCCCGCCAGTAAAACGCATTGAGACGGGATATTCCAATGAATAATAATAAAGAGCGGAACCGGTCCCACGTAAAAGCGCATGCACGAGGATATTCCAATGAGAATAATAAAGAGCGGAATCGGTCCAAGGCGTAAAACGCATGTGAGCGAGGATATTCCAGCGAGAATAGTAAAGACGGAATAATAGAAGAATGTCACCAAGTATAGGGTAGATCTAGTATCTGAGTTATTCCAACAAAATAATAAGCAATGGAATAACAATGCAGTTCTCTTCATGAATAAGAAAGAATAACACCCCCTACTACAGTACAACAAATAATATTCCCTACCTTAAGAAGAAAGTCTTTGGATATATAAGTAGTAAAGTAGCAGAATACTTTCTTCTTTCTCTCTATAGTTTCTTTCTAGAGTTTCAGTGAATTCGTAAGAAAATAATGAATGAATGAGCTTCTATTTATAGAAAAATAGAATGCATAGTAACTAACTCATGAACGATCGAGATTAATTTACTTTAATCTGACGGTCCATATTTAAAGCAAAATAAAATATAATATATTCTATTTATAATCTAATAAAACGAATAACTTTATAAAAGATTTTACTATGTAAAACAATATGCGCAGCACTATACAAACACTATGCATAATAAAATATAATATATTCTAATTATTGTCTAATAAAGCAGATAGCTTTATAAAAGTATTACATTTTATATATAAAAAGATTTTACTATGCAAAATACTATCTGATACCTTTATGCAACACTACGCATAATAGAATATAATATATTCTATTTATAGAATAACTTTATAAAAGTATTACATTTTTTATAAAAAGATTTTACGTATTATTACATTAATAATACCAACAAAACCGAAAGTGACTTATCACTTAAGCATCAATAATTAATACCGGTGCTACTACGCAACCACGCCAGCATATTCTTTTTAACAGGTGTTTCAACAGCTAATTAACGGTAAAACTTCCGCCGTTATTTTCATAAAAAGTATTTTGTCGTTTTCTCAATCCGGCAATAATTCCGATTCTGGGGACCACCAATGATTGTCTTAGTTGTACTAATATTCCTGTTAAAGCGAATATTCCCAGACCAATCGAATATTATATAACAATCACGTGATTTTTGCAAAATTTATAAATATTACCCCACAACTATTATATCAATTTCACTCCATAATATTCAAAAATAATATTTATAGAAAATTCATCTTTATTCAAAAAGTTGGGGTTTTACATAAAATCACTACTTTTTAATCCTAAATTAATATTTTGAATTTATAATCCACTAAATTAATACAAATCTAAACCTGTTTTGGTAATGTCAATTTGCTACGATATTATCCTTTCTAATTTAATTATTATTTCTTAAAATCACTATTTTTAATCCTAAATTAATATTTTTAATTTATAATCCCTAAATCACTATAAATCTAAATTGTTTTGGTAATGTCAATTGTTACGATATTATTCTTTCTAATTTAATTATTATCTCCTAAAATACTACTTTATGATATTATAATTACTAAGCTATTATCATTACTCTTCGTTATTTAACCTAATATTCTCCTTATAAATACATACTAACTATTACACAACAACTTATGCTGCAGACAATTATCTCCTTCTTATTATTTTTTGCTAAACATTTATCTTATACTTTACCTATCCCATTATTTAGATGACGACTAGATACGATTTTGTTGATGACATCAGCCTTGTCAAAGATACGTGGAAGATTAAAGTCTGGATAACTCGACTCTGGAATATGCCAAACTTCAACAAAGCAGACTACATAAATAACATCGAGATGGTATTGTTAGATGAAAGGGTATATATATATATATATATATATATATACACACACATACGCAGTTCTTGGCAAAGTTAAAGTTTTGTTGTCATGCTTCTTACTTTGCGCCCTACAATTCTAAACACTGTTAAAAGTGCAAAGGAGTTATATGGAGACATTCAGATTATGGTGACAGTGCCTTAAATGTGAGGGGCTATGGCAATTTTTGTGAACTATATCTCATGATGTTTATATTTGTGGCTTCTTCATCTATTGCATTCTATTATCTGAATTGTGGCTTTGCATAATTTGTTAAGTACTAGCATCCGATAAATCATTTTCATCATTATTAATAGTTTTTTTTTGGCATTTACGGTAATACTGTGAGTGCATATACAATTGTCAAAAATGGATAAAAAAACTAATGAGGCAATGTATTCGTTCTTTAACTATAATATTTTGTTATATATGACTTAGTGTTATACTGCTATGTTTTTGGACATGATGTTTGTTTGACATGAAGATCCAACATAATTATTAATGCTCATGTTTTTCAGTTTCTGCATGTAACATGTGATTTCCCTTCAGGACTGAGGACCGAAACTGAGACATTAATCCGTTGTTTCCCCTTTGCGTTTGGATGTTAGAATTCTGGTGCAAGTAAGCGTATATGAGACATGGACTCTTCAAAATGCATCAAGTACCTGTGTCAGATATTTGAGGCTTGGTGAGGTTAGTGTAATGTGTAACATACTTCAAATATGTCACTAACAATCATATCAATATAACAACTAGATGAAATTGTGCATTACACTTTTTAAATATTTGTTAATGCTTTAGAATGAAATAGTTACCCATTTTAAACCCTATTGGTTACATTATAGACATTTTTATCAATAAATTAATATATATATATATATACACACACACACACACACACACACACACAACTGTTATATAACGTTCTAGGGTTTAGTGATCATACTAGATACAAACCCGCACGTTGCGGCGGGATTATTCAATTTTTTAATAATAAATGTGTACGTATAATTAATAAATTAAAATATAATAAGAAGATGATAGATTGTTGTGCGATGATCAAATTTTACACAGAAAAACAAATGAATATACATTGTAGGGGGTAGTGTTGAGATTTTACCAATTTGTGCATTACACTCTAGTGACTATTGTGACGCCCCCAAAATAGGTATACACAACACCCATTCTGAGTCGCCAAATACATGGTACAAGAAGCAAACTACAACTTCAATAATACAAATATCGTGTGAAATACGACAATATATCTTTGTGAGTTTAAATACAAATATTATCTTTCTAGACAATATCTATACTCAAATAAATCCTCATCACATTTATTGATACATTATTTTACAAAAATGGTGAGGACTACTAAACAACTCTCTCTAGAACCTTCATTCCATACCCCGACTAGTACTCGCTACATTCTCGCCTCCTGAGAAGAAAAATGGAACAACAAGGAAAAGGGTGAGCTCAACTAGCCCAGTAAAGAATATTATGACTAAGATAATATACAACAAATTATCGTTAGTCTCCAACAGGGAAAAATATGATAGAATACAATAGACAACAAGTTTCAGATCAATATTCGCAGCGGAAATAATAATTCATAGAAGAGTTACGTAGAGAATGAAATCTACTATAATCTATGAATTCAACGGTCCATCATCAATATTTTATCCTCGTAACATCAATCAATATTCTTCTCAAATCAAATATTCATCTTTTGCACTTCTGACAGCCAAAGATATTCATCAATCGGTCATGTTCATCTCAACACTGTTCATCTTTGTACTAAAGGCCAAAGATATTCATCGATCCATCATGTTCATTTAAACACTGTTCATCTTTTGCACTACAGCCAAAGATATTCTTCAGAAATCATTCATCTTTGCACTCTGTGCCAAAGATATTCTATAGAAATCATTCATCTTTGCACTACTAGGCCAAAGATATTCAATAATATCATCATTTAAGACTGAGGATGATGAAAAATATTTTTAAAGAACGAATCCAGTGAAACAAAATGACAAGGATTAAGGATTAAGGATTCGTACTTTGTTTTATCCATGTCCAACAATACCTCAAAAATAATCATAGTGGTGTAAAATTCAAGAATGATCAAAACATGGATACAATCAAAGCTAGTATCCAGAATAGATATTTTGACTTAAAAGAAGAAATTTTATTTTTCAATGAATAGTGCCAGATATCGTGAATAGTGCAGTATACGTGAATAAGTAACTCGACACCAAAAGATAGAAATTCCACAAAAAACATTTTCACGCTTCATGAATAGTACTCTGAATGAATAGTAACTCGTGAATAGTAACTCATGAATAGTAACTCGTGAATAGTAACTCATGAATAGTAACCCCGACATGAAAAAGTTCCAAATTTGATAAAAATTTCGATCCACATTTCCAACATAATGATATTGAAGAAATAATATCATTACTAAAAAAAATAATATCCCTTACATCAAAGAATCAAGATTGGAAGGAAAGGCTCAAGTGATCTTTGAATGAAACTTATCTTTGAAGCAAAGAACTCTCAAAGTATCTAAATACTCACAAAATATGCTCAATAATATAGAGAGAAAGAGAAAACTTATGTTTCTGGTGTGATTTTCAATTCTAACTTAGCCCTCTATTTATAGGAAAATGTTAGCACGCCGAAGCAGACTTAACCTGCAACCTGATGGCTTTACCTGCTACTATTCCCACCCACCACATTTGAAAATAAAATTCAGCACATTTTTTCACCAACCACAAGTGGGGCCCACCAATTCTAGAATTTTCCACCAAAATCATTTATAACCTAATTTCTGAATCAGACACCTCTTAAAATTCACAACAAATCATTCGTGCATTTTTAACGGTTCAAAATTTGTGGACATATACTCAACTTATGTATGTATAACATACCCAAAAATTACCACAATCCAACGGTCGGATTAAAAATTATAACCCCCGCAATATATCTCAAAACCCCTGATTTGATTTTTAACACCTCCAATCCGATAAAATACTGATAAAACACCTCAACAATAATTTCTTCATTTATAACCACATAAATAAATCCATCATTTATATCCACATAAAATAAATATTTCTTTATCATATGAATCAATAATTAATTATTCACAAATAATATTATGAGAATCACAATTATGACAACCAGCCGTTCCCAGAAAAGGGGGCTTTCAGATAAGGATTTCTCCTTCATCGGGCGCGCGCAATTAGGTGACCAAACCTCTCCTTAGAGCGAGAACTTTCTAGACATTGCCAATAATGTTATCTAATAATATTATTCAAATAATATGAATTATTGATCCGATAATGGGAAATATCATGCGTTGACAATTATTGAACAACAATAATATAAAATATCAATAAGAATTATTGAATCAATAAAATAAAATATTGAATAAAGAATTCACTGTGAAAATTATTGAGTAGTGCCATCTTACGTAAGGATCAATAATTCAACAATACATGTGCAATACCGGTGTGCTTCTTGTGCAACCACGCCAGACATCAGTATTTTAACCACCGGGTATTCCAATGATCTTAATTCAGAATAACTACGCCTGTTATTTATAACCACCCAAACTTTGTCGTTTTCCTCATCCAATCGCTTTCAGTTATGGGGCCACACATGGTCGCTTGCTGCTGTTATACGAATATTCCCCGAAGCAGTATGAATATTCTACGACCAAACTAATATTCCCTGACAAAAATGAATATTTTATAACCACTTGCTTATTTTGAAATATTTGCGTATTTAACCCTTAACTATCCACATTAATCAAATCAACCCTTACTATTTCAAAATAATAAATAAAGGAAATTCCTTTTATTTAAAAAAAATTGAGGGTCTTACAACCTCCCTCCTTATGAAATTTCGTCCTCGAAATTGACGACGACGATACTGTGTGTTTGAAAAAGGTGAGGATACCTCGCTTTCATTTCCGTTTCAAATTCCTGTGTCATTTCCTCTATAGCATGATTCCTCCACAAAACATTAACTTGTGGTATGACCTTTCTTAGCGTAGGACATGCTCCTTCCTATCCAAAATCTTGGACAGTACCTCCTCACACGTTAAGTTTCTGGCTATCTCGTCCGGTTCTAACTCTATAACGTGGTTCGGGTCTTTCACATATTTCTTTAAGTACAAATATGTGAAACACATTATGAACACGAGACATACTTGGAGGTAACGCAAATCTATAGGCTACATTTCCTACTCGGTCAAGAATTTGAAATGGACCAATAAATCGTGGATCGAGCTTTCCTCTCTTCCTAAATCTTGTAACTCCCTCGCAACAATACATGATCCCCTACATTAAATTCCACATCCTTTCGATGAAGATCCGCATAACTCTTTTGTCGATCTTGTGCCGCTTTTTATATCGTTGTCGAATCATTAGTCATATCGTACTAACTCGGGTCCCAACAATGTTGCTTCACCCACCTCATCCCAACATATTGGAGAACGACATTTTGTCCATATAATGCTTGAATGGAACCATGCCTATATTTGTTTAATAACTATTGTTGTATGAGAATTCCACCAATGGCAAGTACTTATCCCAACTTCCTTTGAAATCTAGGACACAGAGTTTTAATATATCTTCAAGAGTTTGAGTAGTCCTTTCTGATTGCCCATCCGTTTGAGGATGGTAAGCCAAACTAAATCGCAAATCCGTGCCCATAGCTTTTTGCAAGTTAACCCAAAATCTTGAAGTGAATCTTGGGTCACGATCCGAAACTATGGATACAGGCATGCCATGCAACTTCACAATCTCATTCACGCACATACTAGCAAAAGCGTTCAAGGAATAAGTCTCCGTGATCGGCAAGAAATGAAAGCGAGACTTGGTTAATCTATCAACAATAACCCAAATAGCATTGATGCCTTGAGAAACCGCAGGAAGAAGACCCGTAACGAAATTCATAGTAATGTGTTCCCACTTCCATTAGGAATCTCAAGTGGTTGCAACGGACCCTTAGGTACAAGATGCTCCGCCTTTACACGTTGACAAGTTAAACACATTGAGATAAACTTTGCAATCTCTCTCTTCATATTGTTCCACCAAAATGTATGTCGAAGATCACGATACATTTTGTACTTCGAGATGGATTGCAAATGGCGTATTGTGTGCCTCCATCATAATCTTGTACTTCAAATCGTAGTCGTTAGGAACACAAAGTCTAGAGTGGACTTGAAGTATTCCTTCTTCATCAATTCGCGTTTAGGAATAGCTCTTTCTTGTACTTTTTCTTCTTCATACATATCACTCCGGCCGGTGGCTTGAGCAAATTTTTAACTTTATCGATTAAAAGTCGATTATACTCTTATATCATCACGTGGGTACCTAGAGTTTTCATCTCCATCTCTATTATTTGTAAATTATCTAAATTAGTCTTTGACAATATCGTACTCAGACTTGTATACGATCTTCTACTCAACACGTCGCCTACCACGTTCGCTTTTTCCAGATGGCATGGTCGTAACATGTCTTTGAAATGAGTCTCCTCTTGAGTTCTTCAAGCTCTTCCCACATTCCTTGCTCCATTCGAATTTTGTATCTCTACGAAGTTAGCTACGTTAATGGAATAGCGATTCGAGAATATCCTTCAACGAATCTCCGATAATAACCAACTAAGCCTGAAAACTACGCATTTCGATTCTCGACTTAGGTTGTTCTCAATCGTGACTCATATCCCAATCTTGGATAAGACGTCACAATGACACCTATCGATTTACTATCGCATCGAATATGGACGTCCCTTACGAGAGAGTTCGCTTAGGTGAATTCCACAAAGGAAGTCACAAGATAAAGGCTCAGTACCAAATTTATAGTTGAATTTTTAACTCACGAAGTTCAATAGAGCCATTCGATATGAGATTTTAGAAATGAGTTTGTCTAGGGTTCAAAGTCGATACAAAATTTAATATCGGGCTTTAGGAGTAAGCCAAGAAATTCTTCGTAAAATACGTCAGAAAAATCAATAACAACAAGAATATTATTCAAATCTGACGTGTCTTTATTCAAATCCATAACATGGACTAAGAAAACTTGACATCCGTAATAAACGAATGACTTCATGGCTTGATATGAAAATGTTTGATTACAATGGTTTGGTTGCTTGAATTCGAATAACAGGTTAGTTAGGAATATGAAAACTAACAACCTTACGAAAACAATCAATTTTGGCATGATGAGTAGTTAACCTTAAAATCACATCAAAAGCAAATATCTCTATAGAAATAAGGTTAACAGGTAATGTGATAGTGCCAACCTGAATCAAGCAAGATTTTTTAAACAACGGATGTAATGAAAGTTTCTCCTAACGGAGTCTCCAATAATAGGTCAAAGTCTAATTTCTCCGTAGTCAAGTTCAAACGTTGAGCGCAAGTAAGAGAGATAAAAGAATGGGTAGAACCGATATCTAGTAAAGTATATACTTCGCAAGAATTTATAATTAACTAACCCGTGCTAACTTCGTTCGGGTTCCTCGCATTTTGACCGGTCACGACAAACGCTCTTCCAAGAACCGTTGACTTTGACTTTTTACGGGACATCCTTTTGAGTCACCATTCACCGGATGGGTTTCGATATCGCATAATCTCGGCGATATGTCCTTCTTTTCCACAATTATAGCATACCTTGGAAGGCTTTGAACAGTTTGACCTTATATGTCCCTCCTCTCCACATCTCGTAGCATCTAACCGGGCGATCGTTTTTCTTCCCTAGAATTTGTTGATGGTGCCGATGTTGCTGCCGACGCCTCTTCCGTCATCGTTAAATCTTCTCTTTTAGATTGGACATCTCTTTCCATAATATCAACGCGTCGTGCGGCTTTTTTACCCATGCATCACTCATTCTCACTCGTTCGGTTATTTCTTCTTTTAGCTCGATTCGACTTTATCATCTTATACTCGCCAAAGAGTGCTTCATTCAAGCATCACGATCGGGTAAACACAAGCTTGAATCGTTGCATCCTTTTGCTCCACGACATCGCCGCAATTCTTCAAATTTCGCTTCTTCTAACTCATGAATACGATTTTGCAATTCTATATTTTGATCATAAAATACCTCTAATAAACTCTCTTGTGTACCTCTTCTTCCTCTTCTTCCTCACTCTCATTTGTTACATCTGCGATTATCTCTAAGGTGCAACTATCAATTCTTCACTCACCACATGGATATCTCTAATTCCTTCTTCACCGACATCACATTATCACGGTTGGCGATTAGAGGTGTCTCCACGATCTCATTCACTCCATTGTTAACGTTCTCAGTGACCATTCTTAAAAACTATCATAAAACAAGGGTTAATTAAATAAATTAACAAATCACATAATACCCTATATTATGACCAACCAACAAATAAGCTTAGGTAAGACACACTAGCGAAGGATTTACTCGTCTCTCCCTCCTAGTTCTATTCCCGATCTCCGCCTGGAGATCATATCCTAAGCTCGATATTAACTGTGACTCGTGTCCCAATAGTGGACTGAGACCTCATAGTGGTACCTATCGGTTTGCCACCGCAGAAGCAAGGCCCCTACGGAGAGTGTCGGCTTGATTGCATCCCCCATCAACAGAAGTCACCGGTGAGAGGCTCGGGGCTTTTTACTTATAGCTACGATATTAATCATGGCGCCCCCAAAATAGGTATACACAACACCCATTTTGAGTCGCCAAATACATGGTACAAGAAGCAAACTACAACTTCAATAATACAAATGTCGTGTGAAATACGACAATATATCTTAATGAGTTTAAATACAAATATTATCTTCTAGACAATATCTATACTCAAATAAATCCTCATCACATTTATTGATACATTATTTTACAAAATGGTGAGGACTACTAAACAACTCTCTCTAGAACCTTCATTCCATACCCGACTAGTACTTCGCTACATTCTCGCCTCCGAGAAGAAAAATGGAACAACAAGGAAAAGGGTGAGCTCAACTAGCCCAAGTAAAGAATATTATGACTAAGATAATATACAACAAATTATCGTTAGTCTCCAACAGGAAAAATATGATAGAATACAATAGACAACAAGTTTCGGATCAATATTTAAGTGAAATAATAATTCATAGAAGAGTTACGTAGAGAATGAAATCTACTATAATCTATGAATTCAACAAATTCCATCATCAATATTTTATCCCTGTAACATCAATCAATATTCTTCTCAAATCAAATATTCATCTTTGCACTACAGGCCAAAGATATTCATCAATCGGTCCATGTTCATCTCAACACTGCTCATCTTTGTACTAAAGGCCAAAGATATTCATCGATCGGTCGTGTTCATTTAAACACTGCTCATCTTTGCACTACACAGCCAAAGATATTCTTTCAGAAATCATTCATCTTTGCACTACAGGCCAAAGATATTCTATAGAAATCATTCATCTTTGCACTACAAGCCAAAGATATTCAATAATATCATCATTTAAGACTGAGGATGATGAAAAATATTTTTAAAGAACGAATCCAGTGAAACAAAATGACAAGGATTAAGGATTAAGGATTCGTACTTTGTTTTATCCATGTCCAACAATACCTCAAAAATAATCATAGTGGTGTAAAATTCAAGAATGATCAAAACATGGATACAATCAAAGCTAGTATCCAGAATAGATATTTTGGACGAAAAGAAGAAATTTTATTTTTCAATGAATAGCAGAGTATCGTGAATAATGCCGAGTATCGTGAATAGTAACTCAGACACCAAAAGATAGAAATTCCACAAAAAACATTTTCATGCTTCATGAATAGTACTCGTGAATAAGAACTCGTGAATAGTAACTCATGAATAGTAACTCGTGAATAGTAACTCATGAATAGTAACCCGACATGAAAAAGTTCCAAATTTGATAAAACTTCAGATCCACATTTCAAAGATAATGATATGAAGAAATAATATCATTACGAAAAAAAAATAATATCCCTTACATCAAAGAATCAAGACTTGGAAGGAAAGGTGGAAGTGATTTGAATGAAACTTATCTTGAACAACAACTCTCAAAGTATCTAAATACTCACAAAATATGCTCAATAATATAGAGAGAAGAGAGAAAACTTATGTTTACGGTGTGATTTTCAATTCTAACTTAGCCCTCTATTTATAGGAAAATGTTAAGACGCGAAGGTGACTTAACTCGCAAACTCGATGGCTTTACACGCTACTATTCCCACCCACCACATTTGAAAATAAAATTCAGCACATTTTTCACCAACCACAAGTGGGGCCCACCAATTCTAGAATTTTCTACCAAAATCATTTATAACCTAATTTACGAATAGGACACCTCTTAAAATTCACAACAAATCATTCGTGCATTTTTAACGGTTCAAAATTTGTGGACATATACTCAACTTATGTATGTATAACATACCCAAAAATTACCACAATCCAACGGTCGGATTAAAAATTATAACCCCGCAATATATCTCAAAACCCCTGATTTGATTTTTAACACCTCCAATCCGATAAAATACTGATAAAACACCTCAACAATAATTTCTTCATTTATAACCACATAAATAAATCCATCATTTATATCCACATAAAATAAATATTTCTTTATCATATGAATCAATAATTAATTATTCACAAATAATATTACAGAATCACAATTATGACAATGAAAGTAGCTTCAGGAAAGAGGGGCTTTCCGATAAGGATTTCTCTCATCTTGCGCCGCAATTAGGTGACCAAACCTCTCCTTGAGATGTAACTTTCTAGACATTGCCAATAATGTTATCTAATAATATTATTCAAATAATATGAATTATTGATCCGATAATGGGAAAATCTTGCATGCGGTGACAATTATTGAACAACAATAATATAAAATATCAACGCAAAGAATTATTGAATCAATAAAATAAAATATCGAACAAGAATAACTCGTGGAAAATTATTGAGTAGTGCCATCTTACGTAAGGATCAATAATTCAACAATCTTTGCAATACAGGTATTGCTATCTTTATGCAACCACGCCAGACATCGTATTTTAACCACCGGGTATTCCAACGGTCTTAATTCAGTAATAACTACGTACCGTTATTTATAACCACCCAAACTTTGTCGTTTTCCTCATCCAATCGCTTTCCGTTATGGGGCCCACACATGGCTGCGCCGTTGTACGAATATTCCCCGACAGTACGAATATTCTACGACCAAACTAATATTCCCCGACAAAAATGAATATTTTATAACCACTTGCTTATTTTGAAATATTTGCGTATTTAACCCTTAACTATCCACATTAATCAAATCAACCCTTACTATTTCAAAATAATAAATAAAGGAAATTTCTTTTTATTTAAAAAAATTTCGGGGTCTTACAACTATTGCTTTTAGGCTAATAGCAAAGTAAGTGACCTCAACTTGTGGATAAATTATTTTTTATACTCTTCCCTTTTTCTATTCAAGACATTATGTAAGTGAACCGTATCAAGTTTTTGAAAGAAAAAAAAACGTATGTATCCATGACCAATCTTCAAACAGTTTCATACTTGTGATCATATATTAATTCTATACTTAGATATGTATTTGCGCACAAAACGGTTACCCAATTCTATGTAACATATGCTATCCAAATTTGATCATCGCACAATAATCTACCATCTTTTTATTATATTTTAATTTATTAATTACATGTATAAATTTATTATTAACAATATGAATAATCCCGCCGCAACGCGCGAATTTGTATCCAGTTTAAATGTAAAACTTAAGTTTTTTTTTCCTTCATAAATACAATAACAACGTGAAAAATAATATACAACTTTTCATTTCTTTTATTTTCTATTATAAAAAGTTTTCATTCTCTTATTTCCTTCCGAAACTCAGGAACAAAATGTTTGAGTCACCCAATTAATTGTATATTTGAATATTCAAAATTTTTGTATAGTAATAAAAAACTTCGGTGTATATGTTTTTTTGACTATATACTAATATTTCATAATTAATATTGCTTTTTAGGGGGTGTATTCAATTAAAATTTTTAAAGACTTTTAAAGATTTTAAAAGTTTAGTTGTATTTAATCAAGACATTTAAAGAGTTTATAAAAGTTTAGTGGTATTCAATTACAACTTTTTTAATGTCTTTAAAAGTTAGGTGGTATTGAATTAAGATTTTTATAAAGTCTATAAAAGTATTTTGGGTATTCAAAAAGTCATAGATTTTAAAGATTTCTATCAAATGGTAGACTTTGACAGACTTTAGAAGAAAATTATAACTATCAACCCATATCCAAAGTCTTGCCTCATTTCTAAAGATTTCTAAAGACTTCCAAATAAACACAAAGGTAGATTAAACTAGTTATTAATTGGACTTTTTCTTTTATTGGGTTAAATTAGTTATTTATTTTATATGTGCTAATAAATATTAATATGTGATGGATAAATATTTTGATAAAATTTGGGCCATAAAAATAATTGGATTTATTATAATAAGAGAATTAACAAGATATATTAATAAGTAAACAAATAACTAGACCTAATCTGAATTGGTGAGGGAAAAAGCGGTGCTCGAAAGCTTAGATAGAAAGAGGGAAAAGATTTGTTCAACAAAAATGAGATAAAATCATGAAACTCTCATATCAGTTGTAAAGATTATGTATATATAATACATGAAAATAGAAAATATATGATGTGTATATTTTTTTTTTTAGTTTTCTGCCATTTTAAACGAAGGAAATTACTGTTAATTTTTTAGACATCCTCCATATTTGTCTTCAAGTGTCTTTGGTGTATCATAGTGAAATAATGTAACATGTGGTTCTATTCCTGCATGACAAATATATATATGTATTCCTGCATGACAAATATATATGTATTTCATTGTCATATTATTTTGTGAAAAACAGAGTTTGGTATTCCTACTAAAAAGCGTACGCATATGCATATAGTATATATAGCTCAATGAAAAGTGAGCTTAATTTTGTATTGTGTATGTAGTTTCTAAAATTTTATTGGTATCCGAGTATCCAAATGTATCATCAAATGAGTAGAATAATGTGAACGCTTTCAACCTATATAAAATCATATGCCACAATAATATAATGAGATTTATTCTTGTTCATGAAAAAAGAGGGAGATGTTGTACAAATGGGCTAATTAACAATTAATATAAATTGCAAGATATATTAGAAGTATACAAAAGTCTATTACAGTCTTGATATAAAGTTTATAAAAGTCTGTTACTTATTTCATGGAGTCTATAAAAGTCATTTTAAAAAAGTCTTTAGTCTATGAAAGTCATTAAAATCCCACAAATTCTACAAAAGTCTGTCACTTAAAAAAAACTTTAAAAATCATAATTGAATACACCCCCCTAAATAGTTAACGACTTTCATAATTATATAATTTAAATTTAAATAAATTTTAAATTAAAAAGTATATCAAATTAACTTCTAAAAATAAACTTATTCTATACTTAAAACACAGGAGTTTTAGTTGGGGGTGATACTCTTGTTTTTTTTGGGTCCTTAACATTAATATACAACAATTAGAAAATAATTACAAAAATAAAACACACACAACATAATTACAAAAATAAAACAACCCAATAATAAAATTACTAACATCACTCACACACGTCGAGTTCTGGCGCCCTATCTAACACTAACTTGGCTCCTAAATTCAAGCATTTGAACACTGACACCATGACATTTATATCGGACAAATCCAAATCTTACATCGACGTTTCCTTTCGACTCACCTCTGAGATCGCGACATACAAAATCATCATCAACAACTAAGATCACAACAACTTCAAGTTCAATTTCGGTAACATCTAAGATCGGAGAAGGCGAAATAGAATACAAAATCATCATCAACTTCAAGTTCAATAACCAAAAACAATATCACGACAACCCGATACAAATCGAACTACGAGGTATGTGAGTTTAAAGTTAGATATGCATATAGTTACCTATAGTTTACTGTGATTAAATATGTATATTGGTTACCTTTATTAAGTTTTTCACAATTAAAATGGTTACTACAAATTCTATAGCGTTTGGTTGATTCATTTCATATATTTTAGATTATGGTTACTAAATAAATATAAAGCTGTTCACTAGCTTTGTTTATTTGATTAATTATAATTTTCAAAGCGAGTTCTCTTGAATTTTTATATTAATGGTTACTCATCATAAACATATATACTGTTGTTAGTTTTGTTTATTGTTGTTTTAGTTCTTTGTATATTATTATATTGTTGAGTCTTTGTCTTGATTCTTGTCTAATGATATCTTAGTTCTTGTATGACAAAATGTTGGTTCTTGTCTAATCTTTGTCTTGGTTACTTTGTAACATTATATTGTCTAATGTTGTCTTGAGTTCTTGTATAAAGCTATGTTAGTTCTTGTCTAATGATGTTTTGGTTACTTTGTAACATTATAATATCTAATGATAAGCTAATTCTTGTCTAATGCTTTCTAGGTTACTATGTAACAATATATTGATTCTTGATTCATGATGATTTGATTCTTTGGGTAACTTTATTGTAGTTCTTGCATATTCTTTGATCTAGTTCTTTATTTAAAATTATAATAGTTCTTGTATAATATTCTTGAACAATCTTGAATTGGTTAATGAAAAATGATGAATTAATTCTTGACTAATGTTGACTTTGATATATTGGTTTACTAACTAATTACGATTTGGTTACTATATAAAACTATAACGGATACTCGATAGTCTTTGACTTTGATTCTTTGTGTAAGATTACAAATTTATATTATTATATATTTGAGGTTACTCATTGACTACATTGTATTAGTTCTTTGTCTAATATTGAGGTGTATCGATTATAAAAATTATATGTATATATTTACCTATGGTTACTACAAATTCCTATGGTTATATATGGTTAATGAACAATTAAATGTATATAGTTACCTATGTATGAACAATTATATGTATATGTTTCTTGACTAATCTTTGAGTTGAGTTCTTTGTTTAACATTATTTTGGTTAATGAATAATCTTGATTTGGATACTATGTAAAAATATAATGGATACTCATTAATCTTTGGGCTGAGTTCTTGCATTAATCTAATTATCTTATACTTATATTTTATATTAATGGTTACTTATTAACTACATTGGTTATATTAATGTTTATTAATGTTTACTTATTAACTACATTGGTTACAACAATTATTTTTAAGCGCCTACAAACCCTCTATCTTTGGTTGTTTTTCACTATAACAATTAAATGGATGATGTTTTTATCTTATAGTTACTAACTAAACATGTGTTGATTCTTTATACATTGGATTTTATTCTTTGTATAATGTTGTTATGATTCTTTGTGCGATATTTGGTTAATTTATATTGGTTTATTTTATTATGATGGAAACTAATTGGCTACATTGGTTACCTTTATACAACTATCATAATTTAATTGCTAAACAAATAACATTAAAGCTGATTGTTTCCATTGTAAAATGAATGTACTAATGTGTTTCATTCTCAGTTACTAACATTATATAATTTAGTTCTTGGTTGGATTGATTTGGTTACTTTACAAGACTTATTACATTTTGGACAATGGAGATGATTCTGTTGTGCTTTATTTCAGCGGTACATGGGTGATAGTAACAATACACCAACTTTGAAATTCTTAGGCATACTAGTTCCATCAACATTCGATCGATCGAGAAATGCAAAACATAATATGCATTGCATTCTGAGATGAACACAAATAAAACAACATTGTCGATCAAATTTCACATTAGAATCAACATTCCACCGTCGTATATCGGATGAAGCAACCTTGAGATTCTTTATTGAAGTCGTAGAAAATCGATGAACAAGGAAAATTCCCACTGATTATAGATATTGAAAAAAAAAGCGGCCGACAATGATCTTGCATAACTTGACAAATATAGAAGAATCATTGTTCACGATGTAGCATGATCGAGATCAACACTGAGGAATTTGACACTAGTTCCACTAGCAACACAAGATTGCCAAATTGGAGCCTTGATATCTTTGATCGACTTGCAATGAAAATTATGGAACAACAACGAGAGGGCAGAACAACATGACAAATCATACACGGAAGAGCGATATGATGATGTAATAACGGATCCGAATGAGCGTGAAGTAAAATTACATCAAACCTACAAAGACAAAAAATCTATCACAATCAATGAGGTTTGCATTGATCAAGAAAAGCAGACAAACACAAAGTTCAGCGAGCGAGCGGTCGTAGAGAGACTGTGTCTTGGTGTGCGTAGATGATGAAAATTGCAAATGGAAGATGAGAGCATCAAGTATTTGAAAAACCGATCTGATTGAGGTGGGGAATTCAATGACATTCTGCGTGTTGATCGGCGTATTCTTTGGGAGACCACAGACAAGCAAATAGTGAGTTGGTCGTGAATCATAATCGTAAATTAACAAATTTGAAGAAAATATACACACCAACCCGATATTATCGAGGACATGATGATGAGAATATAATGTATCTATCTCTTACCAAAAAGCATGGAGATCGAAGGAGAAAGCGTTAGAAAAGGTAGAGGAAATCCAAACGACTACTCATTGATCCCATCATGGTTACACATCTTTGCGAGAAAACAAATCCAAGTAATAATTTAAAACACATTATTATTTTTCATGATTAGTTGATTACTCGATTCAAAGTGATTTGGTTGCTATAATGTGCATTGGTTACCTACCTCATATTTATAATTTTAAATGAGTTCTCTTGATTTTTTATATTAATGTTTACTCGCCAAATACATTAGTTCTTTGTGTCTATTTGTTTATTCTTTGCTAATGATATCTTAGTTCTTGTATAGCAATATGTTGTTTCTTGTATAATGTTGTCTTTATTCTTGAAAACATTATACTATCTAATGTTGTCTTAGTTCTTTGTAAGACAATATGTTGATTCTTGTCTAATCTTATCTTAGTTCTTTGTCTGCTGCTTATTTGTTGGTTCTTTGCATAATGATATCTTAGTAGCTGTATAGAAATATCTTTGTTTATTGTATAATGTTGTCTTAGTTCTTGAAAAACATTATACTATCTAATCTTTGTATTAGTTCTTTGTAAGCAAATATGTTGGTTCTTTGTCTAATCTTTATCTTGGTTACTTTGTAACATTATCTTTGTCTAATGTTTTATTGATTCTTGACTAATCTTTGTATTAATTCTTGTGTATGATATATTGATTCTTGATTGTGTAACAATATATTGAGTTCTTGATTAGTTCTTTGTATAACAATATATTCCTTCTTTGTTTTTAGTTCTTGCCTAATGTTTGGATAATTGGTTCTTTGACTAATGTTGACTTGGATCTTGACATTAAATACATTAGTTCTTTATCTACTCTTGTCTTGTTCTTGTATAAAATTATATTGTCCAATCTTTGTCTTGGTTCTTTGTATAAATAATTTAGTTCTTGTCTAATCTTTGTCTTGGTTACTTTGTAGCATTATACTACTTATAATTCTATTGATAATGTTGATGTTTCATAATGAGTTAAAATCCGACTCTTGAGTTGGAAACAAATGCTCGTTTCAAATATTTATTCTTTGCCATTGGAGCATCCATTCAAGCATGGCATCATTGCTTTCCAATTATTGTAATGTCGATGGCACATTCATACAATCAACTTACGGAGGGACAAATCGATAGCAAGCACACACAAGATCAAACCGAAACATTGTTAGATTGCTTTTGCGATGGTTGAATGAAAATGAATTATCTTGGAGATGGTTTTCATGAATTTAAGAAGCGCTTGTGGAGTAAGGGAAGGCCGATGCATTGTTTGAGATAGGCATGAAGCAATAATCTGAGGATTTGAATTATGTGTTTTAGATGTCATGCATGCTTCTGCTTGCATACCATATCTTGAAAAATATAAAAATAGATTCAAAAAGAGAGGAGAAGAACTTAAACAAGCTTATAAGCGGGGCATGTAGAGCATCTGACATTGAACAATTCAACAAAACACATGCATTTGAACTTGATGCCATTGATCCTCGAATAAGGACATATTTGGAGGAAGAGGTCGAGTTGGAAAAGTGCACCGAGCTCCATGGGATTTATAAGTAGATACTCAACAATGAATTAAAACATAATTAGGGATCTATTAACAACATAATTAATATGATTAGGGATCTTTCGGTTGCATCGATGATTGAATGCCTACGTTATGCGGTTCAAAGATGGTATTTCACAAACAAACAAGCGACCTATCGACATTCACAACACTTTCCACAGCAATTTGAAGAAAGATTGCAATCTAATATCATTAAATCAAGGAAACTTAAGGTAACAAATACAAATTATAATTTATTGCATTAATTTTTATATTGTATTTATTCTTGAATAATCTTTCTTGATTCTTGCATAATATTACTAATTAATGTTGAATTGTTTCTTGTTAATCTTTGACTTAGTTACTCTGTTAAACTATAATGTTTCTTGATTAATCTTGACTTGTTTCTTGATTAATGATAACTTGGTTACTATGTAATATTATATTGGTTACTAACTTGATACCTAATTGCTTATTGCAAAACATTATAATGGTTACTTGACACTTTTGATTTAGTTCTTTGTGTATCATTATCTTTGGTTACTTATTAATCTTGCTTTCTTCTTTGCATAATATTACTAATTAATGTTGAATTGTTTCTTTGTCTAATCTTTGATTTAGTTCTTGTCTTTACACTATAATATTTACTAACTAATAATAACTTGTGTCTTGGCTAATGGTAACTTGGTTACTATGAAATATTATATTGGTTGTCAATTAATACTTAATTGCTTAATGCATATCATTCTGATAGTTCTACAAACTCTTCTTTGAGTTGGTTACTATGTATCATTATATTAGTTACTAAGTGATACTTGTTTGGTTACTCTTAATAATTAAAATAATCTTCTTGAGTTGGTTATTGATAGTATCATTATATTGGTTACTAAGCGATGCTTATTTGGTTACTCTGTATAATTATAATATTCTTTGCTAAGTTGGTTAATGCTTAGTTACTTGTTTTGTAATTATAACATTGAGTTGTTTGATTTAATATGTATTCTTTTTTGAGGATAATGAAAATGATTCGGTTGTACTTTATTCTAACAATGGTTAATTTGTGATGTAGGTTGAGACATCAAACTTAGTGATTTTCTTTTATTTACGATGTCGTCAAACAATATATTGTGGACATCGACCAAAAAGAACATGCACATGTGGAAAATTTTAAGATTACCATGAGATGCCGTGTCGCATCTTCTGCTTCTTTATTATGAGCAAGCGAAATTTGAAATTTATTATGATTTTTGCTCAAAAAATACTATAAAACAACTTTGGTCGAAACACGTATTGAAACGATCATGCTTAGTTAGATGACAAAGAAAAGCGGGATGTACCGGAAGAAGTAAGAAATATGGTTGTAAAAAACCCGAACACAAGAAGACCAATTTGGAAGACCAAAAGTAGGGAGGTACAAACACGGATCTGAAATCAAAATTCAAAACAAATCGGTGAGGTGCAAGAGAAAGGACCTGACAGGGAAAACTGCAATAATCCACCGATTTTAAGACCAAAAAACCACGATATAATGCATTTACATTAAGAGTGTAGATCGTGTATATATAATTATTTCTACTATCATTAACCATAAACCACATAGATGGTAACATTTTGATTTTGTCTGATAACCAACATTTTATTGATTAAAGCATTTGATTTACGAATTCATTATGAGTTGCCAATATAATTGGGAACCCACAAAAAATACTGCTTATTTACTTGACAATTATTTCAAATATAAATTGTAAATTATTTGGTTACTAACATAAAGTCGAATGGTTTACTCTTATATAACAATTTGGATACCAGTTGAACATCTCAAAAATATATTTAATTTAATATGATAGTTATACAAATGACCATCATATATAAAAATGGAATCTCTTAATTAAAATTAATGTGTTTCCATCATGATGATACACTAAAAAAAAAACACATACATTTAACAATTCATAACATTAACGTGATACAAATTTATAAGCATTTTGATACAAACTAAAACAAATATTGTTAACATATATTTATGTTAAGCGATATATAATAATTTTATCAAATTTTATTACAATTTGTTTACTTGTATAAACATAATATGGTGACCATAAGAGTAAACTATTTGGTTACTTATTTGTTATAACAATAAACAAAATATAACAAATAGGTAACCAAATATTTAGATAACAATCCCAAAACAAATTTTTTGTTAACTAATGTATACTCTCACACTATACATTTAACAATAATTATATGTCTGATACATTTAACAACGGTTATATGTCACGAAACAATATTGTATATCTCTCATTTTACTATCAAAACATTAGTTGGTTACCCTTTTATATATATTTGGTTACCAATTTGTACATTTCAATATAATATAGCAAACCTGACCTAAAAGCGAATCAAATACCAACAACACACAAAATTAATTCCAAAAGCGATATTATAATAACATATGAAATCCCATCTATATAAGATTGGTAATCATCCTTAATGAACCATACAAAATTGTTGTGTATATTAAAAATAAAAATACAAAACACAATTCAAATACGACAACACAACAATATACGAACTAATCAAAATGGAACAAATCTTCACGGAAATTCTCTGTCGGTCTCATATCCCTCAATTGTTTGTTCCTTCCATGCATATATAGGTTTGTGCATAACTTCTTCCGATATTGCATGATGGGGAATGGAATAGGAATTTCATCAATCTTACGATGAATGACATGCTAAGCAAAACAAATTGTGAACAACCATGATCACATACAAATGCACAAAAGATAACCAAAATCAATACTAGAATCAACCTATATATAACACATATCGGTTTATACGATAACCAAACATTTACAACATAGTAACCAAAACAATTATATAGCGATAACCAAAATAATTAAATATAATAATTCAAAAATTGAAAACAATGTAACCCCTTACCCATCCACTTGTTGAGGAGGCAAACTCGCAAATTCTAACTCAATTATGTCATCTTCCTGCTTATTGCGATACGGTTCATTTGCTAAAGTCGATATCACTCCTATCCTCCAAAATCGATCTTCTTGTGATAAAGTGGAAAGAATAAATATATAAGGTTCACAAACATCCATGATTTTTGTTTGCATGGATTTTCTTTTGAAATTTGCGAGAGAATTATAAGCAGTTAGGCGTCTACGATGCACATCAAGCGTTAACAAAAACCAATGGTCGGTGATGACATATGTATGGGGAACAAAACATAGTCAACATTTTTCCATGGTGTGTTTACATCCATAAGCAGATCCATGAATGTACTCAATGACATCACCCTCCCGAACAACACACTCTTATCTCGCATTTTTATTTGTATACTCTTCAAAAAGAGAGTCATCTTGGCATGGAACCAACAATCCAAGTAGTCGTTGCCCTTATATGCGCGATATCGAGAATGTACGGCCAATTTACGGAGTAATATAATCTGACATTGATATCTTTGAACAAAAAAATATATTAATAGTGTTGAAAAATAACATTATGTAATCAATGTAACCAACACTTTATTAACGCTAGTTACTTAAACATCTAAATAATGTAGCCGTAACTATAAAAACATAATTTAAAAAAAACATAAAACATGTATGATCTTAACCAACACACATATATATATATATATATATGATAGTAACCAAACAATTATATAATAGTAATCAAAGCGGTTGTAATATAATAACCAAGCAGTAATATGATAGTAACAAAGCGGTTATATGACATTAACAAAAGCGGTTATATGATAGTAACCAACAACTTTTATCATAGTAACCAAAACATGTTTATATATCAACATATCGGTTTATATGATGGTAACAAAAAACATATATAGAACATACATGATAGTAACAAACAAACAATTATATAATAGTAACCAAGTAACGCAGTTGTAACATAGTAACCAAACGGTAATATAATAGTAACAAAAAGTTATATTATATATAGTAACAAAAATTATATAAAGCAGTTATATAGCGGTAATATTGACCACTTATATCATATGACAAAACATGTTTATATAGTAACATATCAATTTATATGTTGGCAACCAAAACATATATAAAACATATATCATAGTAAACAGACAATTATATAATAGTAAACAAATAGTTGTATACTAGTAACCAACGATAATATAATAATAACAAAACATATATATAGCGGAACTTGACCTTATATATCATATGCAAAACATGCTTAAATATTAACATATCATTTTATATGATGGTAACCAACATATATATAAAACATTTATGATAGTAACCAAACAATTATATAATAGTAACCAAATAGTTGTATGATAGTAACAAAAGCGGTAATATAATAGTAACAAAAGCGATCGTATGATGATAACAAAGCAGATATATAACAAGTAACAACTTTATTAAAGCTATTTACTTAAACAAATAAATAATGTAACCATAAATATAGAAACATAATTTAAAAAAAAAAGAACTCACATCATCGATCTCAACCATTGCCGAGAGTCTTTAATTTATAAAACCACATTTTAGATGAAATTGGGATAACCCAAAACAAAAGCGAGGTTCGATAATGTCATTCTTTCCAGGAAATTTTATAGTCCTTGATATAAAAACATATTAGTATACACGTTGACATTAACAATCACCATGTTATATACACACTACCCAAAAGCAAATTTATTTGTTTCAAAAAAACTATAGCATTGTTAACGGTAAAAACAAACCTTTTCTGTTGTTAAGTCTATTTTAAACCCCTTTGTTCAAACAATGCCTCTTCAAATTTGGAACGGCATATCCATACAAACCTTGGGAAATCTGAAATAATGACAACTCTTTGACTAGCACCCGTCATTAGGCGATAACCAGTAGATCAAATGTTCACTGTATATGGGGCTGTAGAACGACACTCTTTAAATGTTCACGCACGATGCAGTGCACTTGACTCTATTGGACGCTCTTCTCGATTCATCACCTTTGGACTATATCTGGGTAGTCGAGAACCATCTCATCAATCTGATTTGCTTTCGCCTCAAACTTTTCCCCTTTTACAAATGACGGAAAATGTAACTAAAACAATTATATTTTCACATAAAAATCGATGTTGTATTGGTTCTTGTCTAATCTTTGTAATGGTTACTATGAAACATTATACTTGTTACTAACTAATTATGTATTGGTAATATTATCTTTATCTAATGCTATATTAATTCTTTTGTCTAATGCATTATTAGTTACTATGAAACATTATACTTGTTACTAACTAATGTTGTTTTGGTTACTATGAAACATTATAATGGTTACTATATATTTATGAGTTGGATCTTGAGTAAAATTGAAATAATAACCAAAACCTTAAGCATGTAATGGTAAAAGCAGTAAGCAAAACCTAAAGCATGTAAAAAAAAAAGTTGGCGTATGTCGTAATAACACTAACCTCGGTGACAACATAAACAACAATTTCTTTCCCGTACATTGGCTTAAAATGTCAAAAGTTGGCATGTCGACATCATTCTTAATGATCATTCAAAATACAAAACAATCAATTGATCTTTAAAAAATGAAAAAAAGACATCTAACACAAAACAAAACAAACAAAAAAAGTCTAACCTTCGACAATTTCTTGAACAACATTACTTATTATTTCATGATGTTCTTGACCATACCATCAAGTTCAACTTCATTACCATACTCAGATTCATTACCATCCTTCTTCTTAACAAAATCGACACATCACTAACATCCTCAACAACATCTTGACAAAATGGCGGGCTTGACCATAACATAACACCTCCTCAACAACCTCCTCAACAACATGACGGTTTTCAACCATAACATCCTTAACATCCTCAACAACATGACGGTCTTCAAGCATAACATCATCACCTTCATTTCCAACTTCATTTACAAATTCATCCTTCTTCTCATCATCTTTCAAACCATCATCACCAACCTCATCAGCTTTTAAACCATCATCACCAACCTCACCAGCATGCTGATCAACAACATCATCAGCTTCATCAACTTCATTAGAATCATCGGCTTCATCATCATCATCAGCATCACCACCCTCATCAGAATCAGAATCAGAATCATCATTAGAATCACTATCAACTTCTTTAACCCCACCATCTTTGAACCTGCGTAACTCATCTCTAATAATTAACCTAAAGTCTCTATATATCTGAACGTGTAAAATCTGCATCTCATCCTTAATATCACCCATGATTTTACAGCGTCTTTCTTAATTCGAATTTTTTTTTCTCCAATAGTAAATGTAGTGTATCAATTGCATCTTTAATGTCCGATATATCAAATCGATGTGTCATCCTTCACCTTTTGTCGACATCCTTCCCATTGAAAAAGTGAAAAACGCCCAAATCAAGTCGTTCATTCTCCTCGATTCGTGGGAATCAAACTTTTACCCTCAAATTTGAAAAATAATAAGTACACTTCGATTATAACATCGACAAACATTATACAATTACAATAACAAAAGATAAAATAAAGAATCATAAAACATAATCGAGTAAACAAAAACATATATATCTTTGGTAACCAAATATATATAAATCAAGTAACCAACTAAATGTATAAAGGTAACCAAACTAGTAACCAACAACATTTTTATTGTTAACATACACATAATATAATCAGTAACTAAATTAGTATATAAAGGTAACTAACTACTATGTTAATAGTAAACTTCACAAAATAATCGGTAACCAAATAATTAACTAAAGGTAAC